>SJYA01002420.1:1889929-2009935 GCA_006410615.1 Neotragus moschatus
AGGTGGCCAAAGTATTGGAGCTTCAGCTTCAGCATCATTCCTTCCAAAGAACACCCATGACTGATCTCCTTCAGAATGGACTGGTTGGATCTCCTTGCAGTTCAAGGGACTCTCAAGAGTCTTCTCCAACATCACACTTCAAAAGCATCAATTCTTCGGCCCTCAGCCTTCTTCACAGTTCAACTCTCACACCCATACATGACTCCTGGAAAAACCATAGCCTTGACTAGATGGACCTTAGTCGGCAAAGTAACGTCTCGGCTTTTGAATATGCTATCTAGGTTGATCATAACTTTCCTTTCAAGGAATAAGTGTCTTTTAATTTCCTGGCTACAGTCACCATCTGCAGTGATTTTGGAGCCCCAAAAAATAAAGTCTGACACTGTTTCCACTGTTTCCCTGTCTATTTCCCATGAAGTGATGGGACAAGATGCCATGATCTTCGTTTTCTGAATGTTGAGCTTTAAGCCAACTTTTTCACTCCCTCCTTTCACTTTCATCAAGAAGCTTTTTAGTTCCTCTTCACTTTCTGCCATAAGGGGGTGTCATCTGCATATCTGAGGTTATTGATATTTCTCCTGGCAATCTTGGTTCCAGCTTGTGTTTCTTCCAACCCAGCGTTTCTCATGATGTACTCTGCATAGAAGTTAAATAAGCAGGGTGACAATATACAGCCTTGACTTACTCCTTTTCCTATTTGGAACCAGTCTGTTGTTCCGTGTCCAGTTCTAACTGTTGCTTCCTGATCTGCATACAGATTTCTCAAGAGGCAGGTTAGGTGGTCTGGTATTCCTATCTCTTTCAGAATTTTCCGGTTTATTGTGATCCACACAGTCAAAGTCTTTGGCATAGTCAATAAAGCAGAAGTAGATGTTTTTCTGGAACTCTCTTGCTTTTTCCATGATCCAGCGGATGTGGGCAATTTGATCTCTGATTCCTCTGTCTTTTCTAAAACCAGCTTGAACATCCAGAAGTTCACGGTTCATGTACTATTGAAGCCTGGCTTGAAGAATTTTGAGCATTAGTTGAGTAGTGTGTGAGATGAATGTAATCGTGTGGTAGTTTCAGCATTCATGGCTCACAACATCTAGGTGCTCCTTCACCTGAAAGCCGCTAGGAAATGAGTGCATATGCTCATCTCTCAGGCTATCTGTTTCTTGGGCCCCATTGTATTTTAATCTCATGGGAACTGTAAAGAAATAATAGCCTTAAGTCACAAATTCTCAAATCCTCTAGAGATAAGCAGAGCAGAGTTTGGAAAGAAACATCATCCAATAGCTCAAATTTTACCCTAAATGTTTCCTAGTTCTTTCAAAGTTTTTGACTTCTGCTTGAGTTTACTTTAAATCTGGTATCACTACCACTCATAAGCTCTTCATTTTTAAAATATTTTTTAAAACATATACATAGATTTAAGATGTAGTTATTTTTCAAAAACTCTTCTTCTCTGGTATTCTTGTTCCCATTCTCGTCCTTTTCTGTATTCTTCTCCTTTATCTTAGCACTATTAAAATGCTTGTAACTCTTATCCTATCCCAGGGACGGGGGAGCCTGGTGGGCTGCCGTCTATGGGGTCGCACAGAGTCGGACACGACTGAAGTGACTTAGCAGCAGCAGCAGCAGCAGTGCTTCCAAAGGTGCTAGGTATAAGAGAGATGATACACAGTTTATCATCAAATATGGAAATAATACATACTTTTCAGAAGTGGGTGTGAAGGTCATTTTCTAAATTTGTAAAAGGCATTGTAGGAGATATAGGCTGCTATAAAAATTGCCTTTTATGGGAAAAAATAGACAAATATTGCTAGTTTTACTAGCCTCATTACTTATAATATCACACCTGCATTTATCTGAGATACAATTTGAATTCAATAGTTTTTCAGTTTAATGAACTCAAAAAGTATTAGCATCTATTTTACAGCAAATATACTTGTAATGCTCTCCATCCTGGCTTCCTGAGAAAAGCACACTAAATATAATTAACATCATTTTAGTTTTTAATTCCCTGATGCATCATTTCACAATTGCATATGGTTTTTCTAAAACTTCTATTGCTTTCAGTTGTTGCCCTCAGTGGTTGGAAATTCATAACATCACTTAGTGATTTTTAACTAAAGTTTGGCACTAAAGATACTTGAGAAAAAAGTGTGTATATTTCACAATGATATAACTGTGAATGCTTTAGCATCATAGACTGGCCTGCCTGATGATGCCACAGTTTCAACAACTTAGTGAGAAAAATCCAGTTTTCTCCCCTGTGGTTCTGATGATTCATAGGTTCCTTCCTGCCTCTGGATCAAGGCCATATATTTTACCAAGAGTCCTGTTATACATTCCCCTCTTTAGTAGTGACTCGTTCCCAGCAATATTCTTTTTCCTGACAACACCTGTACCAAACTGTTGGGGAAATAGTTTATAAAACCATACTTGAAAAAAGATTTTTGTCTCTTTACCTGAATGGAAGGTACAGTTCATCCAAACTGGATAAACACTGTTTATAAAGCCAAACTTACTCATTATTGCATCTATTATACATATTTGGTTACTTACTATGGACTTTCTCAGTGGTTCAGGTGGTAAAGAATCTGCCTGCAATGCAGGAGATCTGGGTTCAATTCCTGGGTCAGAAAGATCCCCTGGAGAAAAGAATGGCTACCCACTCTTGTATTCTTGCCTGGAAAATTCCATGGACAGAGGAGCCTGGTGGGCTATAGCCCATGGTGTCCCAAAGAATCAGACATGACAAAGCTACTAACACTACTAACTATAGTGAAAATTTTTCATATGTATAGCACACTGAAAATTGAACCCATGGGTCAATATATCTTACAGTAGTAGTAGTAGTCTAGTCACTAAGTTGTGTCTGACTCTTGGCAACCCCATGGACTGTAACCTGCCAGGCTCCTCTGTCCATGGGATTCTCCAGGCAAGAATACTAGAGTGGGTTGCCATTTCCTTCTCCAGGGGATCTTCCCAACCCAGGAATCGAACCCGGGTCTCCTGCATTGCAGGCAGATTCTTTACTGACTGAGCTATGAGGGAAGCCCAATATATCTTATATCCATGTCATTTATCACAATTTATACATGAGTCCTTATATTTCATACTCTTGAAGGAAAAAACAATTTTGTATTGGTATCTGGATTTGTAGTGCCAGATTATTATGAATACCTTCATCTTGGAGAATGGTCAAAAGTAATTTGTAAAAGTATACTACATCCATCCATCTAGCCATCCATCCAACCATCCATCCATCTCTTCTGTCCATCCATCATCTGTACTTTATTGTGAGGTTCTCCATGTGGAGATATTTGACACTGAGCATTTGGAGGGAGCATATCACATTTTCTGCAGTTGAAGAAAAGACAAGGAGATTGGCATTAGACTGGTAAATGGAGGTTGAAACATAATTCTACATTTGTCCCTTGAAGGATGTGGTCATTAAAATGCAGGAAAGGAGGAACAAAATAAAACATATCATTTGTTGAAGGAAAGTCCACTTAAAAATTAGAATTACTCTGATTTTATTTTTGCAAACAGATGTGAAATGCATCACAAAGGTATTCAATAATTATTTCCCTCCAGAAATAGCCAGTATACAACACAGAAGCCTTCTGACATCTGTCCCTGCTTTTCTAATAGGGAATAAATCTTAGTAACAGCTAAGAGATAAAGGAAGAATTATCAGACAAGACTAAATACCCAAACTAAGGTATATAGAATTAAAAAAATATGAAAAATAAGAAGGTTTCTGGTGAAAAGAAAGAAAACAAATGGAAAAGGTGCCAACATTTTTAAATGACAATAGATCTGAGATTGATTCAAGAAGGAATAATACAGAATTTGAACTTAGAACTGGGTAATAAATATCTAATTTTGTCTATATTTGTACACTCATGTAAACTACTTCAATGTATTCTCACATACACAGTTTCAGTTGTCAAGTGGACCTAAGTGTTTTCTTGTGAGTTAAATGAGATAATATATGAAAAGTAATCAAGATTTTGTCTGAAAAGGTACTCAGTGTTTATTAGATTTCTTCTTTGCATTATTTTTCTTGAGAATGTCATGACTCTTAATAAACTTTAGTCAACATGACTGAACTATTAAGAACTCTTCATAAAATCTTTGAATCCTCAGGTTTGGTTTGCCATCTAAGTTTAGATTTTATTTTTTTTTTTTTTTTTTTAGGAAACTCCACAGTAAGTTTAGATTTTAAAGACAAATTCAAGTACACCAATAATTTCCTTCCCAAACTTCTTTCCTGGTCAGCTTTTTCAATTAAGGGTATATATGTGTATGTCAGACATACATGATCAGTTGCTCAGTTATGTTCAACTCTTTGTGACCCCATGGACTGTAGCCTGCCAGGCTTCTCTGTCCATGAGATTTCCCAGGGAAGAGTACTGGGTTGCCATTTCCTTCTGCAAGGGGTCTTCCCAACTCAGGGATCCAATCTGGGTCTCCTGCATGGCAGGTGGATTCTTTATCTGGGAATCCCTTATGTCAGACATAGGTTGAGAATTCTGAGTACTTTCCCTTCTTGCATTCCATTCTCTCAAGGGATGTGAGAAATCCTTTCTTGAAACCTCTAATGGAGGCTGGTTAAGGAAAAGCTAAGATTTTAACATCTTCCCATTAAACTAAGCTGAGTCAGAGAGAGCTGAATAGAACCTTTCTAATCTTTGGTCTCTTCTTGTTCCTGCTTCCTCTTTACCTCAAGCCCCAGTTCATCTCTGACTGCAGACTCTGATACCTTTTTTTTTACCACACCTCTCTCTCTCTCTTTTTTTTTTCCAACTCAAATGCTACTGACTAGTGCAACACATGGGGTTTCCCAGGTGGCACTAGTGGTAAAGAACCTACCTGCCAGTATAGGAGACATAAGAGACTAGGGCTTGATCCCTGGGTCAGGAAGATTCCCTGGAGGAGGGCATAGCAACTTACTCCAGTGTTCTTGCCTGGAGAATTCCATGACCATATTTTTTCTTTTAATAATAACTTGAATTCTCTATTACATTTTGTGTGTGCACAATCTCTCAGTCATGTCCACTTTTTGCAAACCCATAAACTGTAGCCCACCAGGATCCTCTGTCCATGGGATTTTCTAGGCAAGAACACTGGAGTGGGTTGCCATTTCCTTCTTCAGGGGATCTTCCAGACACAGGGATGCAACACGAGTCTCCAGTGGTTCCTGTATTGGCAGGTGGATTCTTTACCTCTGAGTCACCAGAAAGGCCCATTTATATTTATGGAAATTCTTTTCCTAAATAAATGAATGTCTTTCCAGGCTTCATCCACACAGTGTTCTGTGCATTGTGTGAACATATAAATGTTCTTCACAGTCTGTTGATTCATTCTAACTTGGTAATATACACATATGCATCTTTTGCTCATTTTTGATATAATTTGAATTTTTCTTCTTGATCATATTTGGCATTTTACAATTTATCAATATTTTTAATTTATTATTTATTTTGTCCTATTTCCTTGAAGTTTGCTTATTGTGGCTTTTAAAGTTTCTAAAATTGATTGCTGATAGACTTATATTCATTCTTTCTCTTTTAATCTTGAATGATTTAAAAACTGTGGCTTTGTCTTTCAGACCAGCTGGGCCCTGTCCCCTTAAGTTTCCTAAAAGTAGTCTCACTTTTGTTATGTTTTAGCTTTGGTTTTCCCCTTTATTTGTTTAGTTTTGGTTTTGTCGTTTATTGCACTGTGGCCAGAGCAGAAAGATTGTGCAAATTCCACTTTGAGTCATTTTTTTGAGATTACATTTCTGTCCTCCATGTATATTTGCTGTCTGTTCATGTTCTATCCATGTTCACCAGATTCTTGGCATTCTCTTATTCATTGCTTATGGTCTTGACACTTATGAGTTGCCCTGCAGTTGCATAAGATTTATTATTTTCCAATTTCTCAGAGACCTAAATTTGAACTTAACGTGTTATAAAACTACAGGACAGGAAGAGGGGAACTAGGAAGTAAAGATCTATTTGTTCATGGAAATAGATGAACTAAATCCTGACTTTAACAGACATGGTAGCTTTCCTGGGGCAGTGGGGCCACCATAGATCTCCTTAAGTATAAAGAGTTACAAAATATTCACTGTTCTGCAATAGTATAGCTTGTGAAGGAAATTATATTCTGTGGGGCCTTTTTCTTTTCAAGTCCAGAGAGTAGGAACACTGTTGAAAATGTATATGTTTGTCAAAAAAATCTTACCAGTTTATTATTATTTTCTAAGTTTATATTTGACTTTTTATTTGTATTGCAATGGTTTAGACGTTTCAGACCTCTCTCAAGAAATAGTACAATTGTCAATTTTTCCTTGTTTTCAAATTTATTTTGTTCTATGGATAAAGCCCTATATAATGAACATATGTATACAATATATTGTTACTTGACACTTTGCTTCCTGATTTTTTTTTTGAGGATTATGCCCGGTGAGTGAGTGAGTGAATGAGTGAGTGAGTGAGTTAAAGTTGCTGAGTCGTGTCTGACTATTTGTGACCCCATGGTCTATACAGTCCATGGAATTCTCTAGGCCAGAATACTGGAGTGGGTAACCTTTCCCTTCTCCAGGGGATCTTCCAACCAAGGAATCGAACACAGGTCTCCTGCATTGCAGGTGGATTCTTTACCAGCTGAGTCACAAGGACAGCTCAAGAATACNACACAAAATCTAAAATGTGCACAGTGGTATATAGTCAAGTGCCTTCTTCCTAATACTATCTTTTAGATCTAGTTTTCCCTTAATACATGGTTATCAATTTCCCTTGAATCTTTTCAGAGATAAACTATGAGTATATAAGCCAGTGTACAGACATACAGTATTTCACACACATTATTTCTGGGCCTTGTCTCTTTTACTTAAAGTTATCAATATAGATTGTTCCTTATGAGCACATAATGAGTTAGGTGTGAACCTGGAGTGCATCTTACCATCAAGTGTTCTTAAAATTGAGTTCTTCTGGAGAGGAGTTATATTGGCTTCCACTAGTCACCCGAGGTGATAACTATCTGAGAGTACTTTAAATTAAATGATCTACATTAAAACAGTTTGGTTTTTTGAATCACATGGATGGTGTGAACTCTGTCTATAAACTCTGCATGCATGCTGGCTTGTGGTTTTGGAGGATAATGTTTTTCTCTTTCCCAGTAGTGTCCAGTTGGAGATATGTGAGTTTTCCTGCTCTTTCTCTGTCTAGTGGGTTTACTTTTAAATTACCCTTTAGCAAGGATGTAGCAATTTGGTGACTCAGCTGTATGTGTGTGTCATCAATTAGATGCTCAGTCTTGATNTTGGAGGATAATGTTTTTCTCTTTCCCAGTAGTGTCCAGTTGGAGATATGTGAGTTTTCCTGCTCTTTCTCTGTCTAGTGGGTTTACTTTTAAATTACCCTTTAGCAAGGATGTAGCAATTTGGTGACTCAGCTGTATGTGTGTGTCATCAATTAGATGCTCAGTCTTGATTGTTTATTTTTCCTCCTTATATGAATTGCAAATTGTAATTGGCAGTCTCAGATTTGATGAGATGTATTGTGTAAGAATTTCATTCGGTGGGAAGATTTGTGTTTTCTTCTCTGCTGCAGTCTCTGGGGATCAAAAGGTTTTCTAAGTTGCTGGTTAAAGAGAGATAGCATAAATTCATTCTTTGTGGGGGAGAATCGGGGAAGGATTAGCTAGGGAGTTTGGGAGGGACACTGCTATATTTAAAATAGATACCCAAAAAAGAGCTACTGAATACACATGGAACTCTGCTTGATGTTATGCGGCAGCCTGATAGCAAGGGGATTTGGGGGAAGAATGGATACATGTAAATGTACGGCTAAGTCCCGTCCCTGTTCACTTGAAACTATCCCTGCATTGTTTGTTAATAAGCTATGCTCCAACACAAAAGAAAAAGGTAGGGGAAAAAAAGAGAAAGAGATAGCAGACATCACCGCAACCACTGGAGTTAGGAACAGTCTTTATTCTCTGCCATTTACTCTCAGATATTGGCCATCATCACTATGACTCTTATCAATGGCAATGAGGACTATTTCCTTCCATGCGCTTGAATGTTGGNATTGTTTGTTAATAAGCTATGCTCCAACACAAAAGAAAAAGGTAGGGGAAAAAAAGAGAAAGAGATAGCAGACATCACCGCAACCACTGGAGTTAGGAACAGTCTTTATTCTCTGCCATTTACTCTCAGATATTGGCCATCATCACTATGACTCTTATCAATGGCAATGAGGACTATTTCCTTCCATGCGCTTGAATGTTGGCACATGTGAACAGGGTGAGAGGCTTTGCTGTGAAAGCAGACTTGTTACCCTCTTCAGCATCATCCTGTGCATTCCCTTTCCCTAGCTCTCCTCCTGTTTCGTATCTGTGTTTACCATTGCTCTTGTATCAGTACTTCTCTTTTGTGCTCAACTTCATTTGGTGGAGCAGCCCACTGATGCTTACTGGGAGAGGAAGCTGAGACCTTTCAGAGATAATTTAAGGCTCAGAATGTCTCTATCCTAATCTTCCTCTATTTGATTGCTATTCAGAATGTATATAGGAATCTAGATTGAAACACATTTCCTTTTGTATTTTGAAAGTATTGCTGCATCCTTGTTAGTTCCTGGTGGTGAGGGTAGGGGGTAGAAGCCATACGGATTCTTCATCCTTTAAATGAGACCTGCTTTTCTGTTTGCTAATTGTTTTTTATTTTTCTTTTTTCTCTGGAAGTTAAGTTCTGGTCTACATGTTTGTACAGTTTTATAGTAATGTGCTTTGCTGTGGTCTGCTTTCTGATATTGTGTTAGAGATTAAGTGGACCCCTCCATTTTAGAAACATTGTCTTTCAATATTGTAGTATTAGAATATTTTATTAATGACTTTCTTTGTCACATCACTCTGTCTCTCTGCCTTCCTTTGATTACTTTGCAACCCCTATTCCAGTGTTGCATCTCATTCCAATTTTCTTATATCCTCTCTTTTTAAAAAAATATTTCTAAGTCATTTTGCTCTATGTTTTGGGATAATTTCCTTAACTTTATATTATTTACTTATTTTAAAATAAAAATCTTTTAAAATTTATCATTTTGTATATACACTGTCTTTTAAACTATCTTTCTACAGTGCTTTTCCTTATAAGAGTCTGTTTTTATTCTCTAAACATTTCTTGGAGGTTGTCCATCTTGCTTCTTGGATATACTTTGGTGTCTTATCTCTTGGCTAGTGTCAATAATGTTTTTTTTTTTTTTTTTCCAGAAAAACCATCTTAAAAATATTCTGGCATAGTTTCCATTCCTTCCAAATTTATTTTATTCTTTTTGATTGGTTTAATCTCTACTGGAGAAGTTCTTCTCAAATGGTAATTCCAGGATATCTGGTCATGATTATGAGAAGGAGAGTAAAAAGTGATTGGAAGCACGGGTATGTGGATGAGACTGCCAGCTTCAAACTTCTTTGCAGTGTNATAATAGTTTTTTTTTTTTTTTTTTTCCAGAAGAACCATCTTCAAAATATTCTGGCATAGTTTCCATTCCTTCCAAATTTATTTTATTCTTTTCGATTGGTTTAATCTCTACTGGAGAAGTTCTTCTCAAATGGTAATTCCAGGACATCTGGTCATGAATATGAGTGGGGGAGTAAAAAGTGATTGGAAGCATGGGTATGTGGATGAGACTGCCAGCTTCAAACTTCTTTGCAGCATGAGCTAGAAGGGCTAATGACAGTTCACATGTCAGGTAATTCCATATTTTCATTAGGTACTCAGGTGTTTATACCTGGAATCATCCTACCCAAATAATTTCTATTTTACCTTTCAAACATTAAAACTTGGGATTTCTTCACTACCTAAAGTAGGAGAAGGCATCTTGAGCTTTAAGGATTCAACTAACCTTTCTTCCAACTTTCATCTTATTTTAACTCTACATCCTTCATTCCAGTTTTGAAGTTACCAGGCTATGCTGCACCCAGAAGATTTTCAGAGACTTTCCCATTTAAACTGGGTTATTCTTGAGCGCTCCTCGATACTGGTTTTGTTCCTCATTGTCTTGAATCTCTTATATAAAGTTCCATCAGTCATCTGATTTCTTGATTCTAAAAATTTGTTTTACCTTTCCCCCCATTCTTTCATTCCATGTGGATTTATTTCTTAAAAAGCAAATCACTTTAATAAAGTTTTATTTTTAAAGAGAAATTAATTTGATACCAACTTGAAACTTGCTTTTCTTTTTTGATTTTAATGAATGGAATTTTAACTCTTAACTTTCACTGTAGTGTGGCGGTTGATAATGATCCCCAAAGTTGTGGCCATGTCTTAATGTATTGATACTAAATATTTAATTTTGACTCAACTTTCAGTTAGCAATAATGTGCCTTCAAGTAATATTTCCTTAAGTGTTGGTGGTTAATATATTTTTAAACACTTAAATATTTTATTATTTTATTTTCAGTTATGAAATACAATTAATTATTAATAACCTCAGTTAAGAGATTAAGATGTTTCCCCCTAAAATCCTCTAAAACATTAATCTATTGTCTTTGGCATTACATGTAACAGATAAAAGGTATGATACTCCACCAATTTTTGTTTATTGATAGCTTATAATTTTATATCATCTTGGATTATTGAGAATTTTTTCTTAATCTTCAAAATCCAAATGTTTTATTTTTTCCTCTCTGCAGTTTGGAAGGACTTTTCAGTTTTGTCCTCCATGTCATTGGTTTAACTTTTTATAAGACAAATATAGACTCCAAAGAGTGCATGTGTGCTAAGTTGCTTCAGTTGTGTCTGACTCTTGGTGCCCCAGTGGACTGTAACCTGCCAGGCTCCTCTGTCTGTGGGATTCTCCAGGCAAGAATTCTGGAGTGGGTTGCCATGCATCGAACTGGGATCAAAGTGGGATTCCCAGGATCAAAACCACATTCTTTTGGTCTGCTGCATTGACAGACAGGTTCTTTGCCACTCGTGTCACCTGGGAAGCCCCATAGATTCCAGTACTCATTTTAATATTGCTTTTTTTTCAGCTTTGTTGAGATACACTTGACATATAACATTGGGTAAATTCAAGCTACACAAAATATATTGATTTGATACATTTATATGTCTCAGAATGATTACTAACATAGCACTAGCTAACACCTGAGTCATGTCACATAATTACCATTCCATTTTTATGGTGAGAACATTTAATGTTTGCTCTCTTAGAAACTTTCAAGTGTATAATACCATATTATCAGCTATAATCTCTATTCTGTACATTAACCAGAATTTATTCATTTTATAGCTGAAAGTTTGTACCTTTTGACCAACATCTTCCCTTTCCCCAAACCTCTCAGCCTTTCTAGTCTCTGCTTCTATGAGTTTGGCTTTTTTAGATTCCACATGTAAGTGATATACAGTAACTGTCTTTCTCTAACTTATTTCATTTAGTATAATGTCCTTAAGATCCATCCATGTTGCCAAAAATTGCCGGATTTTTTTTTAAGCAGAATGATATTGTACTGTACACATGTCATGTCTTCTGTATCCATTCGTCTGTTGATGGACACAGCTTGTTTCCACAGCTTGACTTTAGTGAATAATGCTGCAATAAACATGGGAGTGCATATATCTCTCTGAGATTCTGTTTTCATTTCATTTTGTTATGTATCCAGAAGTGAGATTGGTGGATCATATAGTGGTTCTATTTTTAATTCTTTTGAGGAAACTGCATATCATTTTCCATAGTAACTACATCAATGTACTTCCCACCAACAGTGCACAAGGGTTGTCTTTTTACCACATTCTCACTATTACTCGTTATCTCTGGTTTTTGATGACAACCACCTTAACAGGTGTGACGTTATAGCTCATTGTGCATTTTGATTGCATTTTCCTGATGATTGGTGCTACTGAGCACCTTCTTGTGTATCTATTGGCCATTTGTATGTCTTCTTTGGAAAAATGTTTTTTCAGTACCTTTGCCCATTTTGTAATTGAAAGTTATTTTTGTTCGTTTGTTTTTTGCTTTTGAGTTGTATGAACTCCTTATTTTGGATGTTAACCCCTCATCAGATATAAAATTTGCAAGTAGTTTCTCCCATTCCATAGGCTGCCTTTTCATTTTGTTGATGGTGTCCTTTGGTGTGCTGCTGCTGCTGCTGCTAAGTTGCTTCAGTCGTGTCCGACTCTGTGTGACCCCACAGACAGCAGCCCACCAGGCTCCCGTGTCCCTGGGATTCTCTAGGCAAGAACACAGGTGTGGGCTGCCATTTCCTTCTTCAATGCATGAAAGTGAAAAGTGAAAGTGAAATCGCTCAGTTGAGTCCGACTCAGCAGCCCCATGGACTGCAGCCTACCAGGCTCCTCCATCCATGGGATTCTCCAGGCAAGAGTACTGGAGTGGGTACCATTGCCTTCTCAGCCTTTGGTGTGCAGAAGCTTTTTAGTTTGATGTAGTCCCATTTGTGTATTTTGCTTGCATTGCCCTGGCTTTTGGTGTCATATCTAAAACATTATTGCCAAGGCCACTGTCAAGGAGGACACATCTTATGTTTTATTCTAGGACATTTATGGTTTCAGGTCTTATGTTCAAGTCTTCCCTCCAGTTTGAGTTGATTTTTGTGTGAAATATAAGATACAGGTCCAGTTTCATTCTTTTGCATGTGGATGTATAGTTTTCCTGACCCACTTATTGAAAAGACTATCTTTTCCCATTTTTGAATATTCCACTTTTTAATTTCTTTGCAATCTCTTCTCACCTCATTCTCTCTAGTGTCTCTTAATTTCTCCTTATTCTCTTCTCACAGTATTGTCATTTCAGTCTCTCCTGTCTACAGTCTTAAGCACTTGTCACATATCAGTTATACTTTCTATTAAGACTGAGTAAAATTCTCTGAACTTTTCTACTGGTTGGATTCCTTCAGTTAGGCATTTTCAGAGTTTGGCTAATCGTTTTTATATTTTCTTCTCCTTATCAATTTTTTCATTATCCCTCATAGCTCTTCCTTTCTCTGTTCCTCCAGATAGCTCTTTAATGGCAAGATCTGGACATGAATATCAATATGTCATGTTCCTGTCAAACTTCTTACCCTGTTACTCTTTGGATTTCCAGTTTCGTATGGAAAAGATATAAAGGAAGAGACAGTCAAGGTGGTATGGGGTAGCAGTACTCTAGCAATCTCAAGGAGCAAGACACATCCCTGCATTTTTTGTTTAGTTCAGCTATTTCATTTCTGATATGAAGGACTGTCAGTGTGGCAAGGATGATGGATTTCTACCTACTTTAAGCAATATAAGCTAAGTGAACTGTATTATTATTTTTTCAATCTAGTTCTATCAAGCTTATCAATAGAAATTCTCCTTATAATCTGTTAGCTATTTGATTGCTAGTCCTAGGTTTTGATTAATTCCATTAATTTCATAGTATACAAAGATAATTTTATCACAAGTTGGGAGATGTTTTACCAGGAACTGGTAAGTAGATTCTATAATAAATAGGTAATTAGGCTCCTTGCATATAAGTTCATGAATTTGCATACTTTCTCCCTAATTCTGTCACCACTTCATGCCTCTAACAGGAGCATATCCCTTGTATTATTGGGCACATGGAATGTACTGGTACAGAACCAAAGTGAACCCCAATGAGAAGGCTTGTTAACATCCCTGAAATAAATACTGATGTATATCTTGGTCTTAGATGTTTTCAGCCCCTTTGTACCAGTGCTATTGAATCACTGAACTACAGAAAAGTAGATTTTGAGGCACATCCTTGTTTTATCAATATATAAACTGAAGTTAAGAGAGTTTTAAATAAAGATAGGCCCTCTCCCATAGGGGACATGTACATATTTATGGTTGATTCATGTTGATGTATGGCAGAAACCACAAAATACTATAAGCAATTATCCTTTGATTATCCTTCAATTTAAAAATAAATAAATAAAAGAGAAAAGACCAAAAACCCCACAAAATTAAAAAAAATTCTGGTAAGAGAAAGATGGAAGGAAGATCTTTGTCTAGCTTGACATGGAGGAGACTTGAAGTTAGAGTTCTTCACTGTCTGTCTAATATTCCTTTCCCAGTGAGGTGGTATCCTTTGTAGCATGGGAAACAGATGGGGGAAAGTCTTGCTTGGGTTTTCTTTGGGATCGAAGCAGAGAGTGAGTTCTTATTCATTAACTCACCCAGTGTGGGATTCTCTTTTCAAGTGGATGAATGATAACTAGAGGATAACAGTCCAGGGTTGAAGACCTCTTTACTGAAGAAATGAAATCTGAAGGCTTTATATCCTTTTCTGGCAGGAAGCCCTTGAAGACAGTTCAGGGATGCCTGGTACATGTCTAAAAGAACAGTCATGGGGACTAAGCTTATCGATCTCTGGGTTGAAAACTTATCTCATATTTTCCCCCTTTAGTCTGCTATCCAATCGACATATTCAGAGTATTGTAAATGACATCTTACTTTGCTCAAAACACCAGGAATCTTCCAGTTGGATCCCATTCCTAAATTCTCAGCTGAGCTTCAATATATTGTGTGTGAAAGAAAGTCAGTTCCAATTTATCCTGATTTACCTTTGAATAAACTTCAAAATTGCCAAAGCAAACCATGATAATTTCACTACAGTTCATGCATGGAGATTGCATGAGTCTAAAAAGCAGAGTCTAAAGCAGAGTCTAAAAATTAGATTCATCCAGTTTGACTTTTGCATTGGTTGTTTTGGTCATCATGAAAATCTGCCCATCATGTTCAAGATTTAGAAATAAAAATTGATTTCTCTTTTAGGAAAGGAAACAATAAAAAAAAAAAAGGAAACAATTAGATCGTGTAATTTAGGGAACATAAGTAATTACCAGGAAACAGAATGGAAAGATTACAGTTTTAGTGTTTCTGTTGCTGTTGTTTTGTTTACTTTAACCTTAAGGCCATTTGACTTGGATGGAAAGGCTTGCAGATTTGAATGACCGAAAAATAAATTTGGCAAATACATTTTTTAGGTGAAGTTCTTTAATTATTTCTCTTTCCCTCTACATGTTATATTCCAAGGCATCCAATTTCTTAAGGTCAGCAGTCTTTGCATTGTAACAGGCCAAATCTTGATTACATTTCATTCATGGTTTTTAACTGGAAATATGCATTCTTACATTCATTTTAACAAACATGTATCCTGATGGAGTACCTCATCATATGGGCCATGCACTTTTCTCAGCATATAAATTTAGCCAATATACAGCTCCTTCCTCAACAAATTTATAGTCCATCTAGGGAGACCACAGACGAACAGGTATGATATATACAGAACTCTGTTCTATCACAACTTCAGTTGTATGTCACAGAAAGTGGCTTAAGGGTAAAATGTCATTTTTTGGCTAATGTAAATGAAATGTTCTAAGTTATATCTCCTCTTCACTGTGACGTAAATGTTTTCACATGACGTCACCATCTTTTGGCCACATTGTAGTCCTGGCTTTTGCTGGGCTCACATCATCATCTTAGCACATTCATAGAAAAATAGAGACTCTTCTTTCCTGTAGCCCAAACAGGAATCAAGTATCATTATCTTGAATTGGTCTGATTTGTTTTGTGAAAGTCTCCCTTAATCTAGCATTTCTGTTGTGCCCAGGCAGTGTAATAGTGCCGTAAGAATACTAGTGTGCCTTGAATGAGCTGCATGTGTGCTGGACATAGTAGTAAGGCAGGACTTGGGCAGCCAGAGATCCAGGCTAGTCATCTCTGGCAATGGGTAGCTTCATCTTTTGTCTCAATGTGGCATGATGATATATATATATATGGCTTCCCTGGTGGCTCAGATGGTAAAGTGTCTGCCTACAATGTGGAAGACCCAGGTTCAATCCCTGGGTCAGGAAGATCTCCTGGAGGAGGAAATGGCATCCCACTACAGTATTCTTGCCTGGAAAATCCTATGGATGGAAGAGCCTGGTAGGCTACAGTCCATGGGGTTGCAAAGAGTTGGACACGAAAGAGCTTCACTTTCACTTTCTTTCATATATATATGAAAGAAAAAATATATATTTTATGATATGCATATAGAAAAAAATATATTTTATGAACCCTACTATGGACAAAGATGGAGAAGTGGTGACTTAAATGCATGTTTATCACTAGTGAGATACAGTGCTTTGTTCAGCCCATCCTTGAGACTGGATGATGTCAATTTTTTTGTGGATTCTGTGGATGGAGAGTGAGGAAAGGGGTATGATTCATCTAGGACACATTTGAGAGGTTGTTAGCAGAATTAGGGAGCATAAAACAACAAATGGGCGCTTACAGTAGTGGTAGAGATCTGATTCCGTGTTTTCTTGTCAGAAAACTGGAGCTTTGCTTGTGCTCTAGAAATAAAATACCACACAGTTGAAGTCTGCAATGTTTTTCTGTGTATATATTGGCAACATATCCATAAGACTTCTGTCTTCTCAATGGTATACTAATTAAATCTTAGGATAGTCTTCAATAATGTATGAGTTCTTGCAAAAAATTACCAATTTCCATTAAAAATGAGAGGATAAAGAGAAGAAGAGTTTGAGGTGGAATTTTTTTTCAATGAAAGGTCATTGAAAACACCTCTGTGCAGGTGTTTGCTCCAGGAGGATGACAAATACCTCATGATTTCTGCATTGCCATCATTTACAGGCCTGGGACATGCTTTTAACTATCTGAGGAACTGCTAAGAAATTGGCTCCTTAGGGTTATATAGCAAATAAGAAGGTCTGATTAGTCAATTATCCTTTGGTCTGGAAGAGGCCATTAAATTTGATTAAGGAAGCTGTCGATGCATTAAAAGGTATGACTGAGTGAAAGGTGAGAACAAATGCTGACAAGTATGGTAAATATAGGACACACCTGACAAGACACAGGACAAGCTGAGCAAATGGCTCATAAAGCTGATTTAGCAGAAGGACAGTAAAAATCCTTCCTTTCAAGTGATTTGACTTTTTACTAAGCATTTATATGGAGACAGGGTCTACAAAGGAAGGTGGATGACATGTTTTTACCAGATTTTGCAGGCATCAGTCTTGTATAATCATTATTTATTGTAGCGTTAAATCTGCTAAATTCTTACAGTACTTATTTTAACTAAAATCAGATATTAACTGTCAACTTTAATCATTGCTTTTGACAGGTTCTCTTCTGTATCATTTTTTAAAAAGTTATGCAGAATTGAGTTTCTCTTGTAGTGAAGGCTGGTATAAGGTAAATATTTAGAACTGATTACAAAGAGGAGGAAGACCCAACAACTTCTCCCTCTCCTAAGAAATTTTACAGATACTACTTTATAACTCGTCTTGCTACAGATGACTTCATCTCATGACCACTATATTAACACAGTCCTTATTAACACAAAGGCCTCAAAAGGGTTAGAGATTTATTTTGTTTCTAAAGAAGCACCCAGACATTTAGATGTTTATTCAAAGTTTATCTGAACCTCATTGGTCTGGAACATGCTTAAATTTGTGAATATTTAGTAGCTTCTTGTAAGATTTGTAGTTTCAGATTGCATTGGAAGACAATGAAACCCAACTGCTTGGTAGCTTTTCACAGTAGCCTGATACTTTCTCATCGAACCATCTAATGAGACATCTACATGCCCATTGTTTTTTTAAGGCTGTGTTCAAATGTTGAGTTATGCCTTGTGGCTTGGCCATCATTGTGACTGGGCAAGGGCTGCTCTCTAATTTATACCCTTTTATTAGTAATGTAATGCTAGCTGCTGCAACAAATAAAGCCCAGATTCTTTGTGGCTTAACATAATAGAAATTTATGTCTTGCTCATATCAGGTCTAAGTTGTGGCTGGGGATTTACTCCCTGCAGCACATAAGGATCAGGCTTAGGAAATAGTCGGTGTCCATGGTCACACTCAGTCTCAAATTCAGCCGGCAAGCAGGAGAAGAGAGAGAGAGAGCAGAGTCTCTCGGCAGAATATATATATTTTTTTTTGAATATCGCTTTGGCCACTCGGTGGAACTGGGTCTCAGGGCCTCACCCAAAGTAAAAGGTGTTGGAAAATGTAGTTTCTTATTGGACAGGGGCTTCTCAGACACAACTGCACACAAGGGAAGGAAAAGCACAGATATTTGGTGGGTAGCTAGTGGTCTCCCCACAACTGCCGCAGGACACAACTCTGGAGCTACGCGTGCTTATGACGTATGTGTCTGAATGATGGACTCCCTTGGAAATAAATCTTCCCCACTTTCAGTTTAGAGAGCCAGAAAAAGTCCCCTCCAAAATTCTTTTTATTTCCCCAAGTTAGGTACAATGATAAGAAACTCTTCAAATTCCCAGTTACCTAATGGTCTTAGGATTCTGTATAACCTTTGAAAATATTCTGTTTTTCATATTGATCAGTCTCTATGGTGAAGACCACAGTCCCTGTCCCTAAGATGGTTCACCTACAGTTTGAGAGGTTTTTTTTTTTTTTTTTTTGGTTTTTCAGTGGTGTGATGTTCTCTCTGAATTCTAGCTCTTGGCTGGCATGTGCTGAAGATCCATGTTAAAGAAATTACTTTTGCCAACAAAACAAACATCATAAATTTTAAAAACTGAAAAGGCTTCCATGGAATAAGATTTGTGTTTTTTCTGCCTATGTGTAAGCCATATGACTATTTTCCAAGGTCACTCAGTAATAAGACTGTTATTAATAGTAGTATTATGACCACTTATCCAGCGCTCTGCTCAAAGTACATTAGAGATATTAAATAATTTAATCCTCACAACCAAAGTGTGAGGTACCATTATTCCATTTGACAGATGAGAGCACTGAGGTGTGGAGATATGCCCAGTGTCAGGTCTCCAGGAAGTGGGAGAGCTCACATTCTAACCCCAGGAGTCTGGCTCCGGAGTCCTGGCTACTGACCACCACAATGGGCTGCCTTTCCCTCACTTCCTTTGTAAGCTGGTTAGATCAAACCCATTGTTATAGTGAACATTTATTTTCTATCTTATCTGAAGAAAGAAATAAGTGCCCCATAATTAATAGAAGGCACTAATATTTTACTCTGGGGTCATAATTATGGTTTAAAGGATTTGGTGGGAATCTGGGAGTGGAAGCTGCTTTGGACATTTGGCTGGAGATAAGGAAGATGATGTCAATACACCGTCGGGAAAGGTCAGCTAACATATATATGCATATACCATAGAAACAAAGCAATCACTGGCAGGAGGCTGTAATTCCCTAAAGTTAAGGTCAGGCTAAGAGTACATGAGTCTTATCCCTGAAGCACCAGCCTTTACATCAGTAGGATCTCAGCCTATGTATCCCCTCTCTGCTCCTTTTCCACACCTTACCATGGAAAAGCCTTCTCTCCCTGCTTTCCACTCCAGCCCCTTCGCAAAGCACTCTACACCACCGAGGTGTCTCTTTTTGTTGAACACATCTATGATTTATTTAGAAACTATTATTCAGATGTTATTGTATAAAAGATATCAATGTTCATGTTGCTTCTCTCAAACGGGATTCTAAATGCACCGAGAGCAGTGAATACATTTTTAGTTCCTTTTTATCTTCCTACTTCACTCAGTATGATACTTAATTCCTAAATTAATTAAAACCTGGGTTTACAGAGAACTATGTAGGGTGAAAAACATCACCTGGGTTTGAGCCTTATAAAGATGTTTCGTTTACCAGTCAGTTCTTTCTGAAATCCTTCCTAGATTATAGTTTCCCTGGATTCAGTATTGTCAGGGCCTTTCTCAGATGCCTGAACCTAGAAAAGCACACATTTCAGACCAAAAGTTTTCGAAGTCAAATTGCTTCACTATTGTTTACTTTGTTGACTGGAAAATGTTCTGATTCAACCATGAGAGCATCTCTAATTGTCACAGCTGTTGGAAGCAGAATAAGTGAATAAGATCAAGATGCTTGGGCTTTTTGCAGGATCTTGGAGAGGATAGCGTATGGCAGAGCAGTGCCTGAGTGACCACATGTGTGCTGCGAGGTCACGGGCTCTCCCTGCCACACAGCAACTGGTGGGACTCAGTCACACCACCAGCTTTGCCCAAACTTGGGATGCGAGTCAAACACTTGTTTAAAATTATAGTAGACTGTCCTATTTAAACTTATTTTTATACTTGTTACTTGACGTGGAAAATAGCTATACATATATATATATACACATATATATATATGTGTATTCTTTTAGCAAACAAACTGTTGTGGAAAGATGCAACACCCTGGAAAACATCTGTGAGTGTATTTTTCCTGCTGGGTGNGTGATTTTTTTAAGAGCTGCAATAATAACATTGTTGATAACTCCTAGTATTAAGAATATATACATAGTATATTCCTAACTGAATCACTTCAGTGATTCCTGAGTCAGTGATTCAGTACAATTTCAACTGTACACTCTAACAAGACATTGTAAAATTAAGTATACTTTAATTTTTAAACATCTAATTGAAAAATCCATCAAAAGTTTTAAAAATTTTCTTCAGCTCTAAAGGTAATACTACACCTGAAGCATATAATTCACCTCCTCACTCCAGAAATGGTTAAACCAAACTATGCATTTAATGTAGATATCAATGTGACAGGGCTTAACTTATCTTGAAATGACAAGACACCTCTAGAATCTTATTTATTAAAACTGGCCTTAAATCGGCTAACTGGCAAAGTTTGGATTATCTATGGGATCTGGTTATTCTGAACACAAGAATACATTCTTGATGTTCTTAAGGTCATTCTGGTTAAAAAATGGCCTCGGCCAATTAAAAAATGTGTAGCAGAAACCAACAACACATTGTAAAGCAATTACATTCCAATGAGAAAAGATCTGAAACCATCTTCCATATACATACTTCCATTAAAAAATTCATATTATGCATCATATTAAATAAAGCTTGAATTTGGGGAATTACGTGGTTTCTGAAAAAAAAATACTGATGGCAAAACAATAGTTTTAATTTACTGAATGATATATAAATATATTTATGTATATTTAATATACATATTAAATATCACAACCTGTAAGCTCGATTCCACTATCATAGATGAGGCACGTGTTGGCTAAGTAGCCCATCTGAAGTGACACAGCCAGTGAGTAGTGCAAGTGGAAGAACACCCAGGAATGCTGACACTCGGNTTTACTGAATGATATATAAATATATTTATGTATATTTAATATACATATTAAATATCACAACCTGTAAGCTCGATTCCACTATCATAGATGAGGCACGTGTTGGCTAAGTAGCCCATCTGAAGTGACACAGCCAGTGAGTAGTGCAAGTGGAAGAACACCCAGGAATGCTGACACTCGGACATGGCTCTCACTTTGCAAGATCATTACAGCTTATAGTAAGTGACACTATATTCTCCGTCTAGTCTGGAGTTGCGGAAACTAGAGGCATGCAAAGTTTTTACTTTGCTTTATGGTATATTATTATATATGCACATATTTAAGTTCCATTATAACACAAATAGTTTAAATCAACATGGGGGTGGGGTGTGAACTTAAATCACTTTTTCCTTTAAAAGTCCTCATATATTACTCAGGTTTGACACACAAGGTACTGGTCCCATCCAAGTTCAATATTTTATGATTATGTGATTTCGTTGGCTGTGGGTTTTGGTCTTATAGGAACCATTTCAAATTACTTCAATGGATGTTGTGCAATCCTGCTCTACTAGGAAAGAATTATGTTCTTTATACACCGGAGACTGGGTTTATTAAACCCATCCACACCCTGTGGTGTGTTTTTATGCACACTCCCTTTGTCTTCTAAAGGAAGTTTCTGCATGTGGGAGACGGGTGTAAAGGAAAACAAAATCCTGGACTCTGTCTGTATGATGAATACAACTCAGACACAAAAACATCTGCTGGGTTAAAGATACCAGCTGTTGACCGTGCAGAGCAATCACATACAATGCCGTTGGTCAGGAAATTAAGAAAGCCCTGGTGTCAGTGGATCAAACTGTGAAGAACCTTGGAAAGACTAAATATTACTATACACACTGACATTTGACCAACACAAAGGGCTTAAATAAAATATACTTATTTTAAGACCGTTTCCTTCTCATTCCCTCTATTTTCATCACTGATTTTAGCCAAGTAATTTTGAGTCACTCTCAGAAAGGAATGAGCTTATTGCTGTGTAAAAACCCTGACCTGCAACGAAAGAGAGGTTTTATATTTTCAATTCACCAATGTTTTGCTTCTCATCTCCAAAGAAGCTCTGCTGATATTTCACATCAGAAAACACTTTTGAAACTGATGTAGCTTTTTTAATACACGGCTATTGATCATTCCGCCCTCCTTTCTTTTCATCTATAGCCGTGATTAATGACAACCCAAAGTCTAAATTTCAAAAAAAACATATGCACCTATTTATTCTTAGGACTTATCAATAGTATTTTTGTGATGTTGTATTGACAAAAAACCGACATTCTTGAAGACTGTCCTATATTGTGGCATCATGGTAAATCACATTTGACTGACGACTCAGAGTAGAACAAGTCTCATGATTCCTCATAATATAGAAGATTTACATTTTATAAAATAAAGGAATGATCCTGCATTTGTTTTATTTGTTGTGTTAGCTGAACTTAAGTACAAATAGCTATAGCAGAGGAAATTGTTATAATTGACCAACTTCACAGCACTTTCAGCTTCTTACGAGCTCTGGAAAGAGCAAAAATATAATAGACTACAGAAAGAATTGTCTAATTAATCAAAAGCAAAGAAATACTTCTTTTCTGTGTCCTGAGTGTTTGGGTAGAGATACTAAACTCTGATGCCCAGTGCTTTCATCCGTTTGGAGGAACATTCATTAGTGTAACACTCTTGGTCGCCGAGCCCACCCTTGCTTCTCCTGGAGAAGTAAAAGGGCCTGCCCAGTTTTCAGGCATGTGCTGTTGGTGCACTTCTTCTTGGTTCCATGGGGTTGATCTACTAAATTCTTGCAAATGGGGGCTCAATATCTTATTTCTCTTTCTCACTCCACCAGATTCTGAGAGAGGCAATGACCTGGGTAAGTTTTTTTGTTCTGTAAATTTCAAAATCTTTGGTTAAGTTTTCTAAGACCAAAGTAGTCAAGTTGCCTCACGAGCTGACCTCCCCCAGCTTAACACGTGTAAGAGAAGAGTGTGGGTCTTCATTAGCAGGCTCCCTTGGCTTATCTCATGATTGGCACAGAAACTAAGTGGGTGACAAGGATGCTCTTTGTCAGGCCACCTTCACTTCCATCTTGGCCTATTTGTTTCATTCATTAGGAACTTCATGAAGTAGAAGCCAAGGTATGTGATTTTTGGACAAAAACACTTATGAAGAGGCCCAGGGAAGGGTCAGGGCTTTGAGCTTTGGATTCTGGTAGGAGACTCTGTGCCTTTAATGTGGACAGCCTTTGTTGCTGTTGTTGTTATTCAGTTGCTAAGTTGTGTGTTTTGTGACCCCATAGGCTGTAGCCCTTCAGGCTCCTCTGTCCATGGGGATTTCTCAGGCGAGAATACTGGACAGCCTACTATGGTATAAACAGTGGAGTGTGGCTGAGTTTGCAGGTGGTTTTAGGATTTAGGCATAAGCCTTATAAGATTTTCCCCTGAAAGATCACTGCAGCTTACAGTTGTTGTTCAGTTTCTCAGTCATGTCTGACTCTTTGTGACTGCATGTCCTGCAGCATGCCAGGCTTCCCTTACAGTAAGCTTATGGTTAAGTGACACTTTTTAGAGGCAAATTTTGCGTTATTGTCTACAGAGGTGGTGGGGCTTAAGTGAAGAAGCAGGTGTTAGAGAAAGCTTAAGACTTTGCAAACATAGGTGGGTTTTAAGTGTTTTAGCACACAAAACATGAGCTGGGCAGACTGGGATAGCCTGCGAAAATATGCAAGGACCACAGAGACCTTAGCCAGGATTTAAATTTGGTTTTAAATGTTGTGTGTGAGACTATCCATGAAAAGGCATGGCTTATATAAAGAGTTTTCAGCGCAGGCATTTGGGGGCGGAGCCACTGGTTATTGTGTTTGTTGTGTTTTTTGGTCACATAGGTGGGACGTTTCTGGTGCCAGCTCTAGACAGGAATGTGCTGTTTGCTGCTATTCTGACTTGCCTTTGGAGCCAAGAGAGGGAACAGGGAAAGAGTAACCTGGGAATTCAGGAGACCTGTAGGGAAGAATCACTCCCTACACCGTCTTCATGCCTTGCTCTGGATTGTTACTTACATAAACTCTAACCACTTCGGGAGATTTTTTCAAGACTCAAATATTGACTTTTCTCAAATAAGAAAAATACATTTCATTTCTGGGCTTCCCTGATTGGTAAATAATCTACTTGGAATGCAGGAGACCATTCAATGGGTCGGGAAGATCCCCTGGAAAAAGGACAAGCTACCCACTCCAGTATTCTTGGGTTTCCCCAAGAAATACTCAGCTGGTAAAGAATCTGCCTGCAATGTGAGAGGCCTGGGTTCGATTTCTGGGTTGGGAAGACCCCCTGGAGTAGGGAAAGGCTTTCTACTCCAGTATTCTGGCCTGGAGATTTCCACGGACTGAGCGACTTTCACTTTTGGGGGCTTCCCCCATGGCCCAGTTGGTAAAGAATCTGCCTGTGATGCAGGAGACCCTGGTTCAATTCCTGGGTTGGGAAGATCCGCTGGAGAAGGGACAGGCTACAAAGAAGAGGACCCTTTATCATAGGCTAAAAGGAAGGTGACCCTTTATCATAATTTAGAGATTCAATCCATTTTAGAGTTTCCTAGTGGCAAAATCTCCCACTGACCACTGGAGCTCCTGTAGGACATGTATTAGTGGGGATCCTGATGTAGAGTTTTATCTTCATTGTTTAATTTTCTTTTGCCTAAAATGCCTTATATTCTGTCAATATGTGAAACCACCAACTATTTTCACACATTAAACAAAAATCAGAATTGGGTAAAGAAGTTGCATAATAAGATCAACAGCTTATAGCTTCCTGTATTTTTTAAAATATTATTTTTGGCTCTTTTATTAAGAAAGAGATCCGCAATTACATTGCTGCTTTCAAAATCTTGATTTACAGTTTAGAGGGAGGTGTGCATTAACATTTGGAACGGAATTCTTTCTTTTGTGATGTGACTGAATTCATCCCATGTCTGCAAACAATAACTTAGTTAAGTTCCCAAAATGCCTTTGGGTGCAAGAGGACAAGATTTAATGAATTTTGAGGCATTGCAGAACAACAAAAGAATTTTAGGGCATTGTTCCCCAGCTTTGAGGAGGGCCTGTTAGTGTACTCGGCTTTGAGGGGCCCTAACAATCGTGGTGCTCTTCCAGTCCAGGGTTTCCAGTCTTGAGTTTTGTTAGCAGGGACACCAAAGCCAAAAGGCAGTAATGACCTGTGCCATCTGGCTTGTCAACAACCAGCTCCAGTGAAGTGTGAAGAAATTCAGTCTTTATTTATGTACCTTGGCTCTATGAGTCATTTTGATATATTTTCCCACTGTTTCCCCTGTTAGTCAAGATCAAGATCTGCCTGTGTCTTCTTGAACATGTCATTTCTGTGAAGAGTTTAGCTTAAGATCATTTTGCTGTTCATTTGGGAAGATTCTTTTCATATGAAACAAATTATGTCTTTTTTTAAATTTGGCGGGCTATTTAAAAATGAGCTACTTGAAACATTTCATTAAGTCCCACCATGGATAAGTTAATGTCTGGATTTAAAATTGGAAATATTTAGGAGCAGGGATAGGCTAAAGTGGTTTATTTATTTTGTATTTTCTAAATTGTACTCAAGTTTTGGTATGATTGGGATTGATAATCACTTCCTTCTAGATATCTAAAAGCACTCGGAAAATTCACCTTTCTTCTGAAAACTATAGTCTCATTCTTGGACTGGAATGATTCTAATCAGAAGGTAGGAGATTTTTCTTAACACCAACATCCCCCTCCCCCCCTTTTTTCCCCCAGAAATAGACCGATCCAAAAACTATTCACAGTTACTCCTAGATTTCTTTTGCTGGGTACTTCTTTACTAAACTGCCTTTAAATTTGGTGGTTTTTTTTTTTTTTTTTTTTTTTTAAGGGGCAGACCCTCGCTTCACATTTCTCTACGAAGAAACAGAGGAACAGAGAGGGTAAGCTACTTTCCCGATGTCACACAACTGTTAAGAAGAGGAAGTGAGATTTGAATTGAGGCTTCATGAGGTTCCAGAGTCTTTGATGTTATAATTTCCCAGTTACAGCCTAGACCTTTTTGAAAGATTTTTATTCAGCAGGTTTGAATAGGGCTGGGGATCTGGTTTTTAATCCAACAACCCAAATGAGGTGATTTTCCGCATTAGGAAAGTTAGGGAAACTTACTCCAGTGAATAAATTTAAATGTATATATTGCAGAAAATTTTAACAATTTTGGTTTTGCTTAGAAATGAAGATATACCTATGCAAACTTTAGGTATGTTCTATTTTGGGTTCCAGATTCTTACACAACTCTTCCTTATGAATAAGTTGGGAATAGTTGCTTTTCATAACAGTTCAGGAAAATAACCTAAGGCTAATAAAAATGGCCTAATAGAAATTAGGCAGTAGGACTGAAAAAACTGGCCATGGGCAGCTTTGTAAGAAATCACTAAAAAAGGAAGCAGCTAAGTTACAAGGATAGACATTTTTCCTTTGTTTAGAAGCTTCTGTGACCTGCTGGGTTGAGCCAAGAACAGGAAATCTGAGTCTCTGTTTTCTTCCAGGACTCTCTTTGGCCCACTGCATACACAGGAAGTGGCAAAAAGCTGTATGGTGGCTCGGGAGGAATTGAAAGTTCTTGGGCAAATCAATCAGACCTGACTCTGCATCAGCAAGCCAGGATAATAATACTGGCTAAGATTATTTGAATCCCATCTGGATTTACTTACTGGCAAGTGTAAAGTGTTTTCAAAATACCAACTAGTATATAGGGCATCCAAGCAGCTTCAGTTTCAGTGGCCCTGCCTTCCCCTCCTTTTGCTTCAGTGTCCACTGCTTACTGGGACGGGGTATACTGTAGTAAACCCCCAAATCCCTGGACTCCCACACCTGTGCCTGACAGTGTCCTTAGGTGCTCGGGCAGCTCCTGCTGGCCAAGACCTGCCTTTGGGCCACCTACTTTCTGTTTACTTCCAACAACTACTTTGGTGATTCTAAAGAAAATTTTGTTTTCAGCTTTCTAGATACTTGAATAAAAACATACGGACACTCTGAAAATTAAAAAAATTATAATTGCTACTGAAACATTTTAACTTTCCCAGTACACAATTTTGGGAACTATTCCCCCGGAATCCACAAGGCCTATCACACCTTGCTAATTCACATACTCAAGGCTCCTCTGTCCATGGAATTCTCCAGGCAAGAATACTGGAGTGGGGGGTTGCCATTCCCTTCTCCGGGGGATCTTCCTGACCCAGGGATTGAACCCAGGACTCCTGTGCTGCAGGCAGATTCTTTACTGTCTGAGCCACTGGGGAAGCCCTGAGAAATAGGTGTGCCTCTCCTGTTTTAATTTTGGTCCACATTACAAATCATGTAATTAATCTCAGGGCCCTCTTTGCACTGACTGCTAGGAGAGTCAGATCTATGTGTGTGGCTTACATGAGGACTTGACACACATTTATTTGACATATATACTTCAACTCCAGCTTCATCTTTTATTTCCTACTTTGCATTTCCTTCTTCTCATTCAGTTAATATTAGCACTGTGTTTTAATGTGTTTTCAAATTGCCTTAAACACTTCCATGCATAACAAGCATGATTGAAGAAGAATTTATTTTAAAAATTTCTTGGCAAATCCTTGCATCCATCCTCCAGAATTCTGGATGCATAAAAATATTAAAAGACTATCTCTAATTTTCTTAGAGTGTGTATATTTTTTCATGATATAGCACAGGAATCTTTCTTTTTCTCCTCTGAGTATGCACTATATCTGAGAAAAACAATTTTGTGCATCTGTAATAAATTTCCTCAGATTTGGTCTTCTTGAGACATCTAAAACCTTTTACATGGAATTTCTCATGTTGAGGGACTCGAAACACACTTGATTTCTCTTCTCAGGGAGCACGTCTCCAAATCAGAAGAGCAAAGGTAAAGAAACACTGAATTTTAAAAAGAGCAAGTGAATACAGGTTGAGGGAAATTCTACTTTATGTAGTCCCTCCATTTCATTGCCTCATTCTCAGAGCCTATTCACTACTTGGAAAAATTCATAACCTGGCAAAATAAAAGCATTCATTCTCCTCTAGGCTGTAAGCCAAATCAAACCATTCTTTTTAATTACAGGTGAATAATAACACCCTTAAATTTCTTACAAATAACGTCAGCCTCCTTTTGCTTTTTGACTGATGGAAGGTGATGAATGAAGACCTTTTAATTCGGTACAGCTGGATGTCTTTTGTTGCACTTCCTCTCAAAGGTTGCTCTGCAGATCTGGCCTATTTTGTCAGATGTGCTAAAAACAGCCTGCCTGACTGGAGGTGGAAACAGCCTTCAAACAGGAGACATTTGCGTGATTGAATGCCCTGTCGGGACAGCAGCTGTGGCAGTCAACGGACGAGGTGGAAGATATGCCATTTGTTTGAGCCCATGTGCTTGTGTGAGCAAGTATTTTTCAGTCTGATGGTTCTCCCAGGACTAGAGAAGGCCCCCTCTCGTCAACCTTTGGATCTGGTATGAAAGTGACTTTAGTACTGTTGCCAGTTTTGAGGCTGCTCTGTAAAATGGAGCGCTGACTGTTTGGACCTACAGGCTTTGTTCCTGTATGGATTTCAGAATACCCAGTAATCCAAGCCTTCCTTGAGCAATTTAAAAGATCTGTGAGCTGTAGAACTTGGTGACATCTGGACAAGGAGTTGACTTGCTGCAGGTTGCAGTTTACCCAAACTCTTCTAAGAATGAACTCAGACTCCATTTCCTAGGGAAGATGGGAAAGATGCAGTGACTACCCTTCACCATTACCCTTGCTCACTGTAGCTTTAACTGAAACGAGTGATCTGTGACAGAGTGCATCTGGACCTTATCTCATTAGTGCTGATCTGTGTCTCTAGAGGCACAAGTTCAATTGTTTGCAATAGATAGCTCAGCACAGACTTCGGTTTACTGGGGATATATCCTTCACACACAGGGGCCAAGTCACAGGGCCAATAGAATGGATTCCCAAGCTAGAACAAAGTCTTGAACTGGCTAAATTCTTTCTTTTGTGCTAGACTACATATAGGGTATCTCTTAACTACCTTATGAGATAAGCATTATATTTCCATTTTATAGATTAAAAAATGGTAATATAATGCTTAGAAGAGAGCTGAAAGGACAAGCATTCTGAATTTAGATCCAGATCTAATTTGAAATTCTGTGCCCTTTTCTCAACTTTACTTCATGATCATTTTTAGTTAGCGTGTCTAATAAAGCTGACAGCAATAATTTGGCAAAGAAAAGCACACACTGTACTTGAAGAAATGTGTAATAATTTTTTTTGCAGAAATGTTTAAATTATTAGGGTTTATTTTAAAGGCAGGCATAATTTGCTAGATTTGTGTATCTACTCTTCCTAAGCAAAGATAACCCTTAAAACACTTACTTAGATGATATTTTCACACCAAGAGAGAAAGAGAAAAAAGAAGACAGTTGGTGCTGGAGAATTCCTTATTTGGAACTCTGGCTTCTCTCCAGTTGCCTTTAAATTCCTTATGTGGAACCACACAACATAAAATTTAAATCACTCAGCAAACTCAGTGATTGATCATCAGCTAATAAATACCTTGTATGAGCTTAGGGAGTTTAACACTTTAAGTCTGAATATAAATGTTATATTTGGAGTAACTTTGAACGTGGTAAAGGAATGTCCTTAATTAGCTGAAAATGTAAGTAATCAAAGTGAGCTCTATATGTTTAAATTTCATTGCCATAGCCTTATAGATATTTTGCAATGGATGATCAGTTGTGTGTGGGGACTGTTCTGAACAGTGTAAGATTTTCAGTAGCATCTTTGGCCTCTATCCACTAGTTGTCAGCAGCACTCCACTTACAGTTGTGAAAATTAAAAATATCTCTAGATATTGCTAAATGTCTCTGGGGAGTCAAAATTGTCTTTGAAAGAGTACGGCTGCTTTAAAAGATGTATGTATATAAAACAAAAATTTAATTTATTTTGTATGTATAGCTCTACCTGTATGTATATAGATGGATGAATATAGATACAGATATTTGTGCACATATATATATATATATATACACATACATATATCCAAAAAAGCACAGAGAATATGGGGTGTTGAATTGGATTCAAGGCTTCTGTATATTTTTATATGAAGCTATTCAATATTGACTCCACATAGTTTGCAATAACTTAAAGATATACAGTATAATTCTTTAAAAAAAATTTCAAGGAGATATACTAAAAAGGAATAAAAATGGAATACTAACAATTGATTAACTGAAAATAAGGCAGAAAAGGAGAAATGGATAAGGAAAAGCAACAATAACAACAACAAAATCATTTGTTCGGAAATGGATTTGAGGGGGAAAAATGGATACAAAGTGGCATACTTAGGTCAAAGTATATCAGTTGTTACATTAAATGTAAATGGACTATGTTTTACAATTAAAAAGCAAACATTATTGATCTCTATAAAGCAGCAAGATACAAGTATATGCTGTCCCTAAAAAGAGGTATTTTAATTAGAAAGGCACAAAGAATTTAAAATTATAAAGGATGAAAAATTATATATCATAGATATACTATTCATAATAGACCTGAATTGCTATACAACAAGAGTGAATACATCAGAAAGAATTTCAATGTGTATATGTTTAAAAACAGTTTTGACAAAAATGAAGCAACTACTGATAAAAAGAGAAATATAGGCAAAAATCACAAACATACTTGGAAATTTTATCACATTTATCCCAGTAGTTATAAAAAGTAAGCAAAAATAATCAGAGGAAGAAAAGAAATAATGTAATTAATGTTATTTTATTAGCTGTGTTCTCCAGAGAAACAGGACCAGTAGAATATATTGTCTGTTACATATAGCACAGTAGAGTATAGTGAAATTTGCTCAGTTGTATCCAACTCTGCGACCCCATGGGCTTTAGCCTGCCAGGCTCCTCTGTCCATGGAATTTTCCAGGCAAGAATCCTGGAGTGGGTAGCCGTTCCCTTCTCCAGGGTATCTTCCCAACCCAGGGACCAAACCCAGGTCTCTCGCATTGCAGGTGGATTGTTTACTGACTGAGCCACCAGGGAAGCACATATGTTTTATATTCAGTTCAATTCAGTTCAGTTGCTCAGTCATATCTGACTCTCTGTGACCCCCATGGACTGCAGCACAGCAAGCTTCCCTGTCCGTCACCAACTCCCAGAGCTTACACAAACTCATGTCCATTGAGTCAGTGGTGCCATCCAACCATCTCATCCTCTGTCATCCCTTTCTCCTCCTGCCTTCAATCTTTACCAACATCGGGGTCTTTTCCAATGAGTCAGTTCTTCATATAGGGTGGTCAAAGTATTGGAGTTTCAGCGTCAGCATCAGTCCTTCCAATGAATATTCTGGAATGATTTCCTTTAGGATGGGTTGATTGGATCTTCTTACAATCCAAAGGATTCTCAAGAGTCTTCTCAGCACTACCGTTCAAAAGCATCAATTCTTTGGCACTCAGCTTTCTTTATAGTCCAACTCTCACATCCATACATGACTACTGGAAAAACCATAGCTTTGACTAGACAGACCTTTGTTGGCAATATGTATATATGGAGATTTAGTATAGGAACTGACTCACAAGGATGGTAATGGAGACAAAGAAATCCCACAATCTTTTACTGTAAGTCAAAGAACCGGTAAAGATGGTATTATAACTCAGTCCAAGCCTTTCACTGTGTGGATCACAACAAACTGTGGAAAATTCTTCAAGAGGTGGGAGTATCAGACCACCTTACCTGTCTCCTGAGGCATCTGTATACAGGTCGAGAAGCAACAGTTAGAACCAGACATGGAACAACAGGCTGGTTCAAAATTGGGAAAGGAATACGTCAAGGCTGTGTATTGTCACTCTGCTTGTTTAACTTATATGCAGAGTACATCATGCCTGGCTGGGTGAAGCTCAAGCTGGAATCAAGACTTTCAGGAGAAATATCAATAATCTCCATGCAGATGATACCATTCTAATGGCAGAAAGAGAAGAACTAAAGAGCCTCTTGATGAAAGTGAAAGAGGGGAGTGAAAAAGCTGGCTTAAAACTCAGCATTCAAAAAACTAAGATCATGGCATCTAGTCCCATCACCTCATGGCAAATAGATGGGGAAAAAATAGAAACTGTGACATACTTTATTATCCTGGGCTCCAAAATCACTGTGGTCTGTGACCACAAGTCATGAAATTGAAAGACACTTGCTCCTTGGAGAAAAGCAATGACAAAGCTAGACAGTGTACTAAAAAGCAGAGACATCACTTTACTGTCTGGTCAAATATCTGTCTAGTCAAAGCTATGGTTTTCCAGTAGTCGTGTATGGATGTGAGAGCTGGACCATAAAGAAGGGTGAGTGCTGAAGAACTAATGCTTTCAAACTATGGAGAAAACTCTTGAGAGTTCCTTGGACTGCAAGGAGATCTAACCAGTCAATCCTAAATGCAATCAACCCTGAATATTCATTGGAAGTATTGATGCTGAAGCTGAAGCTCCAATACTTTGGCCACCTAATGTGAAGAGCTGACTCACTGGAAAAGACCCTGACACTGGGAAAAATTGGAGGCAGAAGGAGAAGGGGGCAATGGATGATGAGATGGCTAGATGGCATCACCGACTCAATGGATGTGAGTTTGAGCAAACTCCAGGAGATGGTGAAGGACAGGAAAGCCTGGCATGCAGCAGTCCATGGGGTCACAAGGAATCGGACATGACTGAGCAACTGAACATCAGCAATCTCTACCTTACAGACATTTATAGAACATTTAACACAAATTCAGAATCCACATTCTTTAAAGGTGTACATGAACTATGATCCAGGATAAATCATACCAAGCCATAAAAAAAGTCTCAGTGAAGTTCAAAAGACTAGACAGTATTAGTAATTATATTCTGTGACAATATGAAATTAAGATATCTAGAATAGTTCAAATATTTAAAATTTAATAGTCAACTTCTGATTAACACATGGATCATAGAAGAAATCATTAATCAGATGATATTTTGAACCAAATGTTGATTAAATTATAATACTCCAAATTTTGTGGCATGAAGCTACTATAGTATATAAGGGAAATTTATACCATTAAATATTTACCTTAACATTAATAATTAAAATTTCTACTTTAAGGAGCCTTAAGATTGTGATTAACTTAAGGTTATCATAAGATTATTTTAAGAACCTAGAAAAATATATAAAAATTTAATTCATAGATGGAAATAAATAAGATCAGAACTCAAACAAACAGAGAAGAGACACAACTGAAAAATTTTGCAAAACCGAGAGTTAGTTTTTTTAAAGGTTAATAAAATGTATATATTCTAGGAAGAGTGATAAAGATAAAAAGAAAGAAATAACAACATTCTGAGATTAGGACTTGAAAGATAGTGTATTACTCCAGATCCTACAGAATCAAAAGGATTTTAGATACTATGGAAAACTTTCTGTGAATGAATCTGGCATGGTGGATAAAGTTGACAAATTCATTAAAAACACACAACTTACCAAATCTGATACCAGGTGAAACAGGAAATATAAATGCCTTATATCCATCAGAAAAATTGAATCATATATCAGTAACTTCCACATGAAGATAATACTAAGCCTTAATGGTTTTAATGGTGAGTTCTCTCAAATTTAAGGAAGACATACTATCAGTCTTACACAATTTCCCCCCAAAATAGATGAAGCACACTTCTCTGCTTGTTTTATGATGACAGCACAATTGTGATATCAGACAGACACCACAAGAAAAGAAAGTCATAGACCAGTCTCCTTCATAAAATTCCTTAAGAAAATACTCACACATCAAATTCCACAATAAAAGCATAATATATAATAACCAAACAGGTATTAATTATCTAGACTATGTTACTTCACGGACTCAGGTTAAATTGTTGCTTAGTCTTTTACTGTTTCTGATTCCCCGGTGTCTGGTCAGGGGCCGTGTGCCACTTTGTCATTGCCAGTAATCCATAGGTTTATTCTCTGCTCTTTTAACGCCTTTTTGGTCCATGGTGGAACATCTGCTTTTTGTACGAAGTCAAGCTCAGGGAAAATAAAAATGTTCACTAGCTTTATCTTTGGAAGGAATGATGCTAAAGCTGAAGCTCCAGTACTTTGGCCACCTCATGCGAAGAGTTGACTCATTGGAAAAGACTGATGCTGGGAGGGATTGNTGAACTATGATCCAGGATAAATCATACCAAGCCATAAAAAAAGTCTCAGTGAAGTTCAAAAGACTAGACAGTATTAGTAATTATATTCTGTGACAATATGAAATTAAGATATCTAGAATAGTTCAAATATTTAAAATTTAATAGTCAACTTCTGATTAACACATGGATCATAGAAGAAATCATTAATCAGATGATATTTTGAACCAAATGTTGATTAAATTATAATACTCCAAATTTTGTGGCATGAAGCTACTATAGTATATAAGGGAAATTTATACCATTAAATATTTACCTTAACATTAATAATTAAAATTTCTACTTTAAGGAGCCTTAAGATTGTGATTAACTTAAGGTTATCATAAGATTATTTTAAGAACCTAGAAAAATATATAAAAATTTAATTCATAGATGGAAATAAATAAGATCAGAACTCAAACAAACAGAGAAGAGACACAACTGAAAAATTTTGCAAAACCGAGAGTTAGTTTTTTTAAAGGTTAATAAAATGTATATATTCTAGGAAGAGTGATAAAGATAAAAAGAAAGAAATAACAACATTCTGAGATTAGGACTTGAAAGATAGTGTATTACTCCAGATCCTACAGAATCAAAAGGATTTTAGATACTATGGAAAACTTTCTGTGAATGAATCTGGCATGGTGGATAAAGTTGACAAATTCATTAAAAACACACAACTTACCAAATCTGATACCAGGTGAAACAGGAGATATAAATGCCTTATATCCATCAGAAAAATTGAATCATATATCAGTAACTTCCACATGAAGATAATACTAAGCCTTAATGGTTTTAATGGTGAGTTCTCTCAAATTTAAGGAAGACATACTATCAGTCTTACACAATTTCCCCCCAAAATAGATGAAGCACACTTCTCTGCTTGTTTTATGATGACAGCACAATTGTGATATCAGACAGACACCACAAGAAAAGAAAGTCATAGACCAGTCTCCTTCATAAAATTCCTTAAGAAAATACTCACACATCAAATTCCACAATAAAAGCATAATATATAATAACCAAACAGGTATTAATTATCTAGACTATGTTACTTCACGGACTCAGGTTAAATTGTTGCTTAGTCTTTTACTGTTTCTGATTCCCCGGTGTCTGGTCAGGGGCCGTGTGCCACTTTGTCATTGCCAGTAATCCATAGGTTTATTCTCTGCTCTTTTAACGCCTTTTTGGTCCATGGTGGAACATCTGCTTTTTGTACGAAGTCAAGCTCAGGGAAAATAAAAATGTTCACTAGCTTTATCTTTGGAAGGAATGATGCTAAAGCTGAAGCTCCAGTACTTTGGCCACCTCATGCGAAGAGTTGACTCATTGGAAAAGACTGATGCTGGGAGGGATTGGGGGCAGGAGGAGAAGGGGACGACTGAGGACGAGATGGCTGGAAGGCATCACTGACTCGATGGGCATGAGTCTGAATGAACTCTGGGAGTTGGTGATGGACAGGGAGGCCTGGCATGCTGCGATTCATGGGATCGCAAAGAGTCGGACCCGACTGAGCGACTGAACTGAACTGAACTAGCTTTATCTTTTCTATTCAAACTGAATAAACTTTATTCAAAATAAAGTGAAAAAGAATGTTTTTCACTTCAGGAAAATGTCTTCTTCCACCATGTAGACTGTCTACTTTATTCAACGGAAAACTTCCAGTGAGAAAACTGGCAAGGCTTTCCAGCATTCTGAATTTCAGCATTTTATTTGAGAGGGAAAACATGAACACAGCTTCCTACTATTCATCCCTCACATTCCTAAAATGCTGTTTAGATGATAAAATGAATTCTCCCATTCTCTCCTTGATGCTTCCTCTTGTGCAGGTATTTTCATCCACACTACTGACTAAAGAAAGTGAGGTTCATAACTGTAAAAGAAGCTCACGGACGATTACAAAGAAGGCAAATAGCATATTTGCCAAGGGTCTGTTGTGTGTCAAGAACTACACTAGTCTCTGTGAAAGCAGATGATAAGATACAGTGGAATCATTCTCTATTTTCTCTCAACCTTTGAAATTATTTTTCTAAAACCTATTGTCCAGTTGAACCATCATTTCCTTTCTTGTTTATTGCTTCTAAGATCATAAGAATTTCCCTCTTGGGTGACTTAGTGCTTCACTGGATCAGCCAGAACAAATCTAGATTCATGGCAAAATGATTGTCAACAACAAAAGGAAAAACATGATTGTCAAATCTGAGGAGAAGACATAGTTAGTAAAAATAAACGTGGGCCATAGAATCTTATAATTCAAAGAAATGCAACTTGAATAATAGTTGCAACTTTGTAGATAGTCAATAAATATTGATTAAATTAATGAATGAGTATAACTGTGAGATAAATTTTTGCCTATCAAATTATAGGTATATAATAGGTAGACAGACACAGATAGATGGATGTGTGTGTACCCAGTTGTGCTGCACTCTTTGCAAACCATTGGACGACAGCCCTCCAGGCTCCTCTGTCCATGGGATTACCCCAGCAAGAGCACTGGAGGGGGTTGCCATTTCCTCCTCCCAGTGATCTACTTGAACCAGTGTCTCCTGCGTAGCCTACATTGGCAGGCGGATTCTCTACCACTGAGCCATCTGGGAAGCCCAGATGGCAGATAGAAAAAGACGCGCTATGACCCAGTGCTCTTAAGGATATGTTGAAACTGGCATTCCTCTTTGTTGCCCTTGGCATTATAAATTCAAACAATCATTTTAGGATGAATAAAAAGAGTAATAATGATGTCATATGCTATAAACGAGTAAATTTATTGTGGATAACATAGCCACGAGTAACCATCCAAAATAAGGAGGAACTGTATCACCTCACACCTGTCAGAGTAGCTATTATTAAGAAAATGCACAAATAACAAATGTTGGCGAGGATATGGAGAAAAGGGGAAACTCGTACATTACTGGTGGGAATATAAAGTGGCACAGCACAATGGAAACCAGTATGAGAGTTTCTCACAAAAACTAACAGTAGAACTATCATATGACCCAGTAATTCCTTGCCTGAGTATATATCCTCAAAACCCCCAAATCGCCAATTCAAAAATATACATTTCACCCCAGTGTTTATAGGGCTTTCCTGTTGGCTCAGACAGTAAAGAATCTACCTGCACTACAGGAGACCTGGGTTGATCCCTGGGTTGGGAAGATTCTCTGGAGGAGGAAATGGCAACCCTCTCCAGTAGAAGCCTGGTGTGCTGCAGCCCATGGGGTTGCAAGGAATCAGACGCGACTGAGCAACTAAGCAATGCCAATGTTTTTAGCAGCATTATTTACAACAGCTAAGATGTGGAAGCAACCTAAATGTCTATCAAAAGATGATTGGATAAAGAAGATGTGGTATATGTATACAGTGGAATACTAATCAGCTGTAAAAAAGAATGACATTTTGTCATTTGCTACAATGTGGATGGACTTGGAGGGTTTTATGCTTAGTGAAATAAGTCAGACAGAGAAAGACAAATGCTGTTGATATCACTTAAACGTGGAATCCAAAAAAATTAAACGGACTAGTGAATATAATAAAAAAGAAACAGATTTCCAGATATAGAGAATAGATTAGTGGTTACCAGAAGGGGGGGGAGAAGGGGGACTAGCAAGACAGGGGTAGGGCATGAAGAGGTACAAACTACTATGTACAGAAAAAACATGGTCCAAGGATATTCCATACAACACAGGGACACAGGGACTATCGCCAATATTTTATAATAACTGTAAATGGAATATAACCTTTAAAAACTGTGTATCACTATGTTGTACACCCGAAACATATCATATTATACATCAACTATGCCTCAATAAAAATTTAAACAAATAGACAAAAGAAGCAAAGACAAGCAAGCAAAAGCTCTGAAACTATAAAACCTATTCAAATACATCATTACTATTCTTGGAATTGTATTATTCTGTTTTTATCCTTTTTGTGCAGGGGAAGCTAGAATAAAAGTCTTAATATAAAAAAAGAGAATTATATATTTATGGAAAAGTGTTCTATAATTTATAACAGATAAAAACTGAAAACAGTTCTTTCTCTTCACTTTGTTTACTATCTGTAATTGTCCCCTTTCTCTTTAAATTCAGTTTTAAAGTTTTGAGTTTTGTCACCTGGAGGGGCCTCAGCCAAACTTGATCTACACAGGTCCTGTTGGATGGTCTTTATTCCTCGCAAAGAATGCATTGCTCCAGTTTCTTAAAGTATTGCCCACAAATTTCAATTCTTGCTCTTCAGGATAAGCAATTAATTTTCCATATCTTTATGTTCTTTCCAAAGAAATCAATTTTGGGAACACTGTCTTTGGGTAAAGAGCCCTGTCTCTCTAATCCACCCATGTTTTCACTCAGTTTTTCAAAGTTGTTAGAGCTTTATTTCACATTTCGTTTTGGGCTGCTCTGTAATGCCCCAAAGTGAGTATTGTTGTTGTTGTTCAAAGCAATGTTGTATGCATTATCATGAAGGTTTTTACCAAACAAATGTCAGTCACAAGTTATCTATTACCCTGTAGGACAAATTGCTTCCCATTATTTGATAGAAATTTACCTGTTACATGATGGGTGTTCTCACCAGATTATGGTTCCAAATGAGAGATGGGTCAATCTTTATGAAGGGAAGAGTTAAGCAAATCAGACTTTTAAAAAATGGACTTTATTATTTAGAAACTTTTCGGCTCATAGCAAAACTGAGAAGAAAGTACAGAGTTCCCAGTATATTCCCTACCCCCACATACAGAAGCCTCTGCCCCTAATAACATCCCCTACCACAGTGGTACACGTGTTACAACTGATGGACCCAAATTGACACATTATTATCACCCAGGGTTCAGTCGCACTAGGGCTCACTCTTGGTATGGGACGGTCTGTGGGTTTCAACAAACATATAAGGACATGTGGCTACCATTATTCTGTAGGAAGAGCAAAGGTCAGTATCTCGTTGAGCACACAGTGAGGATGGACAGGATGCAGACTGAACAAAAGGCACGCTGTCCATTTCCGATTACTAACAGCTTCTAGCACAGTGACAGTATTTTGAGGAACATTTATATGGAACATGAATACATTAGGCCCATTCTCAGTTATTCCTGTCACCAATTGTCCAGAATCCCTCCTTCCAATTCCCTAATCATTTGCCATATTGTTAGCCAACTGCTTATGCCTCAGTTTGGAACTGCACCTTAGGCCATTTCTCCTCTTCCAGGGAAAAAAAAAAAGACAGTGAGATGTGGTATTTTATGTTTTTTCCACCTGTAGGGAAAGACTTCTCCCCACCACAGTCCTTTGGGGCCACCCTGAATAGACTAACACAGTAATAGTACCCTTATTGCTGGTACCAGCAATCTGTAAATCGGGCTTGTATTTTTCCCTTCTCCATCAACTTAGGGCATTTTCTGTGAGAACACAGATGTGGGTTGATGAGGGGTTTATGTGGTGGGGGGAGCAGGGGACTTGGTAGTACAGCAAGAATCTGATCGTACTGGCTTTACCGTGCATGTACAGGAGAGTGGCCCAAAGTTTGGTTCAATAACAAAGAGTGGGGAGGAAAAAGATGTATGTCACCAATTCAGTCAACAAATTAATGATAAATGAGTCTTTAAAAATAAAAAATCAATACAACAACAGCTTTCCTGAAACTCTCACTTAATATTCTGCTTTCATCTCATTGGTCAGAATTTTGCACTTGGACCATATCAACTAAGTGTGATTAGTTTCAAGTGGACACATTGCAATGCTGAAAAATATTCAGGTTTTATTAGAAAGGAAAAGAGAGAAATAGATGTTGGTTGGCAGCAAGGGCTTCCCTTGGTGGCTGAGATGGGAAAGAATCTGCCTGCAATGCAGGAGATATGGGTTTGATCCCTGGGTCAGAAAGATCTCCTGGAAAAGGAAATGGCAACCTACTCCAGAATTTGCCATGGACAGAGGACCCTGGTGGGCCAGAGTCCATGGGGCCACGAAGAGTCAGACACGACTGGGCAATTAACACTTTCTTTCACTGGCAGCAAGGAGTATCATCAAAATTACCTCCCTGAAATGGATATAAAGAAACTGCTACAACCCAAAGATGATAAAATCCTCTGCTTCTACTGCTACTACTACTACTAAGTCGCTTCAGTCGTGTCCGACTCTGTGCGACCCCATAGACGGCAGCCCACCAGGCTCCCCCGTCCCTGGGATTCTCCAGGCAAGAACACTGGAGTGAGTTGCCATTTCCTTCTCCAATGCATGAAAGTGAAACGTCAAAGTGAAGTCACTCAGTCGTGTCTGACTCCTAGTGACCTCATGGACTGCAGCCTACCAGGCTCCTTCATCCATGGGATTTTCCAGGCAAGAGTACTGGAGTGGGGTGCCATTGCCTTCTCCATCTATTTCTATTAAAAATTAACTTGTAAAAGTGGCAATGAACAACTTTCAACCATTGTTTTGAAATACTGTAACTAAAAACTAACAGTAGCATGTTAAAGTTGGAGATAGGCACTATTAGGCACTTGTTCCCTCATCCCTTCCACCGTTTCTTGTAAAGTTATAAATGTTTCCAGTCTCTTAATTGTCTGGTGCATTGTTGGTCAGACTGTGTCTGCGGCCTTCTCCGCCTCTGTGCCAGAGCAGCTGGACCCACAGCTGGGACTCTGGGAACGACGCTGCCTTACTCATGGTGGCTCCCCTGCCTGTGTGTCGCTGTCAGGGCTGTCTGAACAATGGCTGCACCACTCAGAGAACTGGAAAACCACCAATTCAAGTCTGGCTCCCTAGTTGTACAGAGAAAGAAATCAAACCAAAGTTAAGTGACCAAAAACCTAAAGGAGAACATGAGAAGTGAAGCCTTTTGCTTTTTTTTTTTTTTTTAAAAATTGTCTTAGTATTTCCACCAGTCATCTTTTTTTTTAAGTTTAAATTTTTATTTTTTAGTTTGTTTTGCTTTACAATACTGTATTCATTTTACCATACATTGACATGAATCAGCCATAAGTGTACCTGAGTTCCCAATCCCGACCCCCCCACTCCCCACACCATCCCTCCAGATCATCCCTGTGCATCAATCCCAAGCCTTCTGCATTGAACCTAGACTGGCGATTCGTTTCACTTATGATATCATACATGTTACAATGCCACGCTCCCAAATCCTTCCACCCTCTCCCTCTCCCACAGAGTCCAAAAGGCTGTTCTACACATCTGTATCTCTCTTGCTATCTCACGTACAGGTTTAACACTACCATCTTTCTAAATTCCATATATATGTGTTAGTATACTGTATTGGTGTTTTTCTTTCTGACTCCACTCTGTGTCTTTTAACTCATCCTTAACAGGTTGTTAAATAGCTATCTGGTCACTGTTGTTTAAGCAGATGGGCCTATGAAGCGTCTGGGAATAGAAATTCACCCACTGAATTTTAGTCTAATTAATTGCCATATAATAGATGTTTAGTTAAAAAAACAAAACAAAACAAAAACAGAACAAATCTTTTTACAACAGAGACTCATTATATCAGATTGTGGTTTTGTTTATGCAAAAAAAAAAAAAAATGTGTACCTACATTTGACCTGTTTCTCCAAGAATCCCTGCACATTCAAATTAAGGTGTGTAATCTATCTATGTGTATTTATCTATGTAACACTACACATTGTAAAACTGTACGAGCAGACACTGTCTTAGGCACTGCGGCCCCCACTCGGGGGGTTCAGAAACTTCTTTTGGGCCTAAAAGGGACAGAAAACATGTTTCTGTGTTTTCACAAATTCTCTTCAGAATTTTGGGCTGAAGTGGTGAAGAGTTTGTTACAAGGCACTATAATAATTGTACTGGTAGGGATAGTTTCCTCTAAGAAGAAAATTATTGCATGCCATATTTTTAAACCTGCACTGGCCAAAAAAATTTCTACTTAAAACCACACTGATGAAGTTAGGAAGTATGACGTTTACAATGTCCCCACCAAAATCGGTTTACAATCTTGTTTTGAATTTGATATATCTTACTATGATGAAATTCTTAATGGTTTTAATTTATTTGGCTTATGCTTTTAATTATAGATTCATTGTTATAAAAGCTTTCAACTGTTTAGAATTTTGTCAGGATGGTGAGCAAGAATATGTGTATCTCTTAATAACATTTGCTCCAAATTCTTTGTTTATTATTTTTAAAAACTTCTTGAAAATCTTAATCAGAAAGGAGTTATAGAACAAAGAGCTCCAGCCTCGACCATAACATGAGGAAGTGATTTTTGCACTCTGAAAATATGCTGGAGGATGAGCCCAGCAAAAACAGGGTGGTGCTTATACACACAGTCTCCCTTCTCTAAAAACAACAGCTGGAAGTGCCTGTTGCCACTGGTGGGGGAGGGTATGATGGAAGGAACTTTTTTTTTTAGTGTTGGAAAGTTTTCAGTGAGATCATGATGTCACCAGGATATGTTTTGTCTGTGATTAAGATTTGCATAAATTCCTTCCCATGGAACTATGTGAAATATAAAAAGAAAGTTTTATGGTATATTTTGTGTCTATGGTGCCAATACTTTTAAGAGTCTATGAAGGAGATCTAATGTATGAAGAATTTGTTTTGCAAATTCTCTCAAAGGAAGAACAAATGAAAAAGGAAGGAAACACGGCTGGCAGATACTACAACTTCACATTGTACTCTGAGAAAGACTGGGATTGCTTTTCATTCCTGATCACTGACTAATATTTTAACTTGGTACTACATACTTTTGAGAAGAGGATCTTCATTTTCTTTCATACTTACAGCCTGAGAGAGCTACTCATTTTATTATTCTTCCTGTTATAATTAGCTTGGACTATTTTGTCAAAGTCCTGTGTTTGGAAGATTTTAATCATCAAGCCAAATGTATATGGGGCATGTTTTAAAAGATTCACTTTGACATCAAGTTAGGGAATGTTTTGCTACAGAGCAGAGATATTCCAGTATCAAATAAAATGTCTGGAAATGAAGTGCCATTGAGTTTGCTGCAAAGGAATTTTAATTCCCAAAACATCATTTGAAACTTGTGTACATGGTTCAAGCTGACTCATCAGTCCCCACGTCGATCAGAGACTATAAATAATGCAGAGGGAGTGTTCTCAGTAATTCTCTCATCTTGTATTCTCCTTTCTTGAGGTTTCCGTTCTGGTTAATTTTTTGGTTTGGTTCGAATCCTTTGCCTAGTAATTGCCTCCAATGGAACACACCTTTTTTATATTTTTGAATTATTGTATATCTACGCAGTTCTCTCTCTCTCTTCTTTCTTTTGGCACTGGTAAACGATCGAGTCCCTTCTTAATTCCTGTGTAGCAGATAAAAAGTTCAATCCTAAATGTCTTTGCTCGTCCTTGAAAATAGCCACTTCTTTTGGAAGCTTAAAATAGCTCCTTGAATATAGTATTAATTAACATGTGTCTTTTCTAATAGGCTTCCCAGGTGGCACTAGTGGTAAAGAACCTGCCTGCCAATGCAGGACATGTAAGAGAGGAGGATTCAATCCCTGGGTCGGGAAGATTCCTGGAGAAGGGCATGGCAACCCACTCCAGTATTCTTGCCTGGACAATCTCACAAACAAAGCAGCCTGGTGGGTTGCAGTCCATAGTGTCGCACAGAGTTAGACACGACTGAAGTGACTTAGCTACCAAGCACATCTTTTCCGATAAGCCCGTCCTAGAACTCTCTGAGCCCTTCTAGTCTGAAAATTCAACTCTTTTCTCTGCTTAGAGAAAAATTTAGAAGTTACTGGCTTAATGATTTCCTTTCCAGCATCTGTTTCTTTTCCTCTTTCCGGAACTCCTGTTTTCCCATTTTCAGTTCTCTTGCAGGATGACAGGTGCTATAGTTGGAGTCTCCTAGAAACCCCTGGGAACTGGCTCAGCGTTCAAGAAGGTAATTAAATCAAGTTGTGTTAGGCTGTACAGTCTGCAAACATGCCTGACAAGCAAGCTAGAGTCTTGAGTATGGTCCTGTAGCAATCATATGGTGCATTGTGTACCTCAAGATTAATGAGGTGTACATGATCCAGGTGAAGAGGTCCCTGGCAGATTTCCAGACAATGCTCCATCCTGGAGCACTTGTGGCTTATGTGTATCAGGCCAGGCTTAGAAGAGGACAAGTATGTTTTCAGACAGTCTGATGTGAACTTGACTGATTTGGATGCTAACTACAACCGTATAGGCTTGACTAAGGAGGCCAGGAGATGTGCGTCTTCCTCAGAGAATGGTAATCTCTCTGTTAGGTACTATGGCTCCTCTGATGTTCTTCTGAATCCTTTAGATGAGCACAACTTGTTTGATTTACCCAAGCAGTTGTGTCCTGTCCCTGATCTTTATGTCAGTGATACTACTTGTGGATATTTATCAATAGTCAGGTTCTCCTGAATCTATCAAGATGTTCTCTTGTCATCCAGTCCTTGTATATCTTTTCATATTTTGCCTTATATTTGTATTTCCTCTGTATTATGAGAGCTCTCCCCGACTTGATCATTTATTTATATTGTTATTGTTCTCTCTAATTCACCATCATATTTTTTCATTAAAAAATCATGTTGTTGTTTCCTAAGTCCCAGAAAGGGTTTTGTGTGTGTGTGTGTGTGTGTGTGTGTGTGTGTGCGCGCACTCACATGCCATCATTCACTTTCTTATATGTGCTGTGTTTTGGGTATCATTTTATGGACAATTGTCTTTTCTTTCCTCCAAACAGTTCCTCCAATGGTGTGAGCATCATGCTGGTGTGTGTTCTTCCTCTGGACCTTGAGCGTGTTCTTCCTCTAGCTGTCTACTCTGTCCCCTTAGCTGCATAACAATTGTTTTTTGCCTCTTCACCAGGCACAGTGCTGGAACCAGGAGTAGCAGCCATTGTAAACGGTGGTAAACGTGGTAGCTTCTTCTGTTGGGGATACGCATGCTAAGTCAGTTCAGTCATGTCCGACTCTTTGCAACCACGTGGATGGTATAGCACACCAGCCTCCCCTGTCCATGGAATTTTCCAGACAAGAATACTGGAGTGGGTTGTCATTTCCTTCTCCAGGGGGTCTTCCCAATCCAGGGATCAAACCCATGTCTACTGTGGCTCTTGCATTGCAGGCAAATTCTTTACCACTGAGCCACTAGGAAAGCCCTCTACCAGGGGCAGGTGATATATTAGACAAGGAAGAATCTTTGAATTGAAAGATGCAAAGTGAGTTTTTAAGCATCACATAGTTGGTAGTAACTCTTTTGGGACCAGAATTGAACTTTCTAAACTCCAGATCTCACTTTAAAAATACAAACTGTTTCACTTCTTTACTTCTTGTCTGTTGGCTAATGGTCTAACTAATTTGAATAACACACATCTTTCACATAGACAAACTCTAAAAACTAGAATATTATGACAAAAATGCTATTTTTTTTCTGGTCCTAATGAGTAAAATCAACACACTCAAGGTTTAGACTTTAAAAACAGAATTAACCCTAGGATAAATTTAAGATATAAATGATAAGCTACAATGACTTATTTCTGAAAAATTGTGACAAATGTTAACAAATAAAATTCCAGTGACAAATGACTACTACCTTTATGAAGGAACACTTTTTAAAAACTCAACAAAACTAGAAAGTTTTATGATCACGAAAGTACCATTTATTAGCAGATTGCTCACAGCCATATTAAAGTTAATTGTGGTTGCTTTCAGTGAGGGAATTATTTCTTCGGTTAGTGTTGTTTTTGTGATAAATGTCTCATGCTATTCATTCACTGAATATTTTGAACAGTATTTTATTGCCCCATAATCCTTCTCCGTTGAGCTGTGTTTTAAGATACTTTAAAGAAAGTGACAACAAAATCTCACTCCTGTCTTGTAGCTGACTATTCTATTCTTTCCTTTCTGTGCGTAAAATTTCTTAGGTAAATACAACTGAGAGGAAGTAGGTATATCAAAGGGGCCTAATTCTGCTAGTCTGGGGACTTTTGCAAAAGAAGGTTGCTCTCTTTGAAAACAATTGTCTGGAAGACAAGAAGCTTGAGGCAGGGCCGCCTGCTGGGCAGTACACACATGAAACAGCCTGACAGTTTCCCATCTCCACTGGCAACCAGAAGAAGCATTTCCTACCCAACTGCCCTCCCTTTGTTATAGCTTTTCAGATGGTCGTAGAACTCTGGTTTCAATAATGGCCACAGCTTGAAAAGCATACCCGCACTTCAAAACAGAAATTCTAAGAGCCTATTTTGAAAAATATATCTTAATTAAAAAAAAATGATAACCAAGGCATGGAAATATATAAGAAATTTGGATGAAATGCTAAGATTGCCAAATATTGATTATTTAAAGTTAACACAAATCCAAGTCCCTGGCTATTACAATTTATGCCATAGTTATCTCTATATCAAGATGTGTCAAAAAATTTATCCCAAAGGGTGAGATGGTTGGATAGCATCACTGACTCAACAGACATGAGTCTGAGCAAACTCTGGGAGATAGTGAAGGACAAGAAAGCCTGGTATGCTACAGTGCATGGGATCGCAAAGTGTCAAACAACACTTAGCAACTGAACAACAACAAAAGATTAATTACTGGACAAGGAATCTAAATCCCTAAACAGGGAATCCAATTTTAATATTTAAGTTACCAACCACTTTTCTTATTAATTTCAAATATGGTTTAAATAGTGCAGAGAGTATTAGTTTTCTAGATCTGCTACAGCAAAATACCACAAACTGAGTGTCTTCAACAACAGATTTTTATCTTCTTACACTTCTGGAGGCTGGAAGTTCAATATCAAGGTGTTAGCAGGTTTGGTTGCTCCTGAGTTCTCTATCATTGGAGAGGCATTGGTGGAGAAATGGGGTCCTGGNTTAGCAACTGAACAACAACAAAAGATTAATTACTGGACAAGGAATCTAAATCCCTAAACAGGGAATCCAATTTTAATATTTAAGTTACCAACCACTTTTCTTATTAATTTCAAATATGGTTTAAATATTGCAGAGAATATTAGTTTTCTAGAGCTGCTACAGCAAAATACCACAAACTGAGTGTCTTCAACAACAGATTTTTATCTTCTTACACTTCTGGAGGCTGGAAGTTCAATATCAAGGTGTTAGCAGGTTTGGTTGCTCCTGAGTTCTCTATCATTGGAGAAGCATTGGTGGAGAAATGGGGTCCTGGGCCAACAACTAGTACCAATTATCAGCCATGAGAGTCAGCCACATTGGAAATAGAGCTTCTGGCCTCAGACAAGTTTTGAGAAAATTCTTCCAATTGACATCTCACTGCAGTTGATAGATGCCCAAGAAAATCCCTTCAGCCAAGCTCTTACAAAGTCCTGACCCACAGAATCTGTGAACATAATAGATGGTTACTTGGTGCCACAAAGTTTGGGCTAATTTTCTGCATAACCTTAGACAACTGAAACAGGTTGAATGTCATAAGTATAGTTGAAATTCATGGTTTTTTAAAGTTATAATCATTACTTTATTTAAAATTTACTAATTTTTTTCTCTGCTTTAAGGGCACTGATTTATTATAATCTGAATATTTCCCTGTATTTTACTTTTCAATGTGTCTGAAAACATTATTTATCTCCCTTTTGTCCCCTTCTTTGTCACTTTCTCATCTTTTTTTCCCTTTGTTCTCTTCCTCCATTTACTAATCCTTTTCTTTGTTCTACATATATTGATTTAATATCTATAATGATTTAGAATGAACACATTATAACTCCTCCCATCAAGACATAGAGTCTACTTCACCATGTTCTAACTCTGGGCTGGTCTTAAGTCTTGCTTTGACAACTATAATGTTCTAGAATGACTAGCCAGTTCTGTTATTAAGCTTTGAGAGGCCTTGTAGCTCCTATTTTTCTCTCTTGCTGCTTTGAAGTCACCATGTGAGGAAGCCTAGGCCAGCCTACTGGAGGATAAAATTGGGAAATGAGCCATCCCTGACCAGATTCCTAGACCAACCAGCCCTGCACAACCCACAGATGGACTGTAGCATCATGCGTGACCTCATTAATTAGCTAGAAAATACTGTTAAAAAAACTTTCCAGGTGGACTCACTGAATTATGAGCACATGGAATGACTGATTATTTTAAACTCACCATGTTTTGGCATGATTTCTCGTCATTGTTATTCAGTCACTAAATCGTGTCTGGCTCTTTGTGACCCCATGGACTGAAGCACAGCAGGCTTTCCTGTCCTTCACTGTCTCCTAAGTTTGCTCAAACTCATGTCCATCTGACAAAATGTGGTCCACTGGAGAAGGGAATGCAAACCACTTATTCTTACCTTGAGAACCCCATGAACATGGTGGAAAGGAAAAAAGATGAACTCCCCAGGTTGGTAGATGGCCAATATGCTGCTGGAGATCAGTGGAGAAATAACTCCAGAAAGAATGAAGAGACAGACCAAAGTAAAAACAATACCCAGTTGTGGATATGACTGATGATGGAAGTAAAGTCTGATGCTGTAAGAGCAATATTGCATAGGAACTTGGAATGACAGGTCCATGAATCCAGGCAAATTGGAAGTGGTCAAATAGGAGATGGCAAGAGTGAACATTGGCATTTTAGTGAACTAAAATGGACAGAATGGGTGAATTTAACTCAGATGACCATTATATCTACTATAGTGGGCAAGAATCTCTTAGAAGAAATGAAATAGCCATAATAGTCAACAAAAGAGTCCAAAAGGCAGCACTTGGATGAAATCTCAGAAAATGACAGAATGATCTCTGTTCATTTACAAGGCAAACCATTCAATATTATGGTAATCCAAGTCTATGTTCCGACCACTAATGCTGAAGAAGCTGAAGTTGAATGACTCTATGAAGACCTACAAGACCTTCTAGAACTAACACCCAAAAAAGATATCTTTTTCATTATAGGGGACTGGAATGAAAAAAGAAGGAAGTCAGGAGATCCCTAGAGTAACAAGAAAATTTGGCCTTGGAGTACAAAATGAAGCAGGTCAAAGGCTAAAAGAGTTTTGCCAAAGGAATGCACTGGTTATATCAAACACCCTCTTCCAACAACACAAGAGAAGACTCTACACATGGACATCACCAGATGGTCAATACTGAACAGACTGATTATATTGTCACAGCCGAAGATGGAGAAGCTCTATACAGTCAGCAAAAACAAGACCAGGAGCTGACCATGGCTCAGATCATGAACTCCTTATTGCCAAATTCAGGTTTAAATCGAAGAAAGCGTGGAAACCAGTAGGCCATCCAGGTATGACCTCAATCAAATCTTTTATGATTCTACAGTGGAAGTGACATACAGATTCAAGGGATCAGATCTGATAGACAGAGTGCATGAAGAACTATAGATGGAGCTTCGTGACNCCAAATTCAGGTTTAAATCGAAGAAAGCGTGGAAACCAGTAGGCCATCCAGGTATGACCTCAATCAAATCTTTTATGATTCTACAGTGGAAGTGACATACAGATTCAAGGGATCAGATCTGATAGACAGAGTGCATGAAGAACTATAGATGGAGCTTCGTGACATTGTACAAGAGGCAGTGATCGAGACCATCCCCAAGAAAAAGAAATGCAAAAAGGCAAAATAGTTGTCTGAGGAGGCCTAACAAATAGTTGAGAAACGAAGAGAAGCTAAAGGCAAAGGAGAAAATGAAAGATATACCCATTTGAATGCATAGTTCCAAAGAATAGCAAGGAGAGATAAGAAAGCCTCCCTCAGTGATCAATGCAAAGATATGGAAGAAAACAATAGAATGGGAAAGACTAGAGATCTCTTCAAGAAAATTAAAGATAACAAGGGAATATTTCATGCAAAGATAGGCACAATTAAGGACAGAAATAGTAGGAACCTAACAGAAGCAGAAGGTATGAAGAAGACATGGCAAGAATACACAGAACTATACACCAAAGATCTTCATGAGCCAGATAACCATGATGGTGTGATCCTTCATCTAGAGCCAGACATCTTGGAATGCAAAGACAAGTAGACTTTAGGAAGCATCCTTATGAACAAAGCTAGTGGAGGTGATGGAATTACAGTTAAGCTATTTCAAGTCCTAAAAGATGATTCTGTGAAAGTGCTGCACTCAATATGCCAGCAAATTTGGAAAACTCAACAGTGGCCACAGGACTGGAAAAGGTCAGTTTTCATTCCAACCCCAAAGAAAGGCAGTACCAAAGAATGTTCAAACTACTGCACAAATGCATGCATCTCATTCGCTAGCAAAGTGAAGTGAAAGTCATTCAGTCGTGTCTGACTCTTTGTGACCCCATGGACTGTACAGTCCATGGAGTTCTCCAGGCCAGAATACTGGAGTGGGTAGTCTTTACCTTCTCCAGGGGATCTTCCCAACCCAGGTTTTGAACCCAGGTCTCCCACATTTCAAGTGGATTTGTTACCAGTTGAGCCACGCTAGCAAAGTAATGTTCAAAATTCTCCAAGTCAGGCTTCAACAGTATGTGAACCAGCAACTTCCAGATTTTGGAGCTGGATTTAGAAAAGGCAGAGGAACCAGAGATCAAATTGCCAACATCCATTGGATCATTGAAAAAGCAAGAGAGTTCCAGAAAAAGCATCTACTTCTGCTTTATTGACTATGCCTATGCCTTTGACTGTGTGGATTGCAACAAACTATGGAAAATTCTGAAAGAGATGGGAATACCAGACCACCTGACCTACCTCCTGAGAAATCTGTATGCAGATAAAGAAGCAACAGTTAGAACTGGACATGGAACAACAGACTGGTTCCAAATCAGGAAAGGAGTACATCAAGGCTGTATATGATCACCTTGCTTATTTAACTTATATACAGTGTATGTCATGTGAAATGCCTGGCTGGCTGAAGCACAAGCTGGAATCAAGATTGCCGGCAGAAATATCAGTAACCTGATAACCATATCTGTTACATGCAGATAACACCACCCTTATGACAGGAACTGAAGAAGAACTAAAGAGCCTCTTGATAAAAGTGAAAGAGGAGAGTAAAAAATTTGGCTTAAAAGTCAACATTCAGAATGCTAAGATCATGGCATCTGGTCCCATTACTTCATGGCAAGTAGATGGGGAAACAGTGGAAACAGTGACAGACTTTATTTTGGGGGGCTCCAAAATAACTGCAGATGGTGACTGCAGCCATGAAATTAAAAGATGCTTGCTCCTTGGAAGAAAAGTTATGACCAACCTAGACAGCAAATTAAAAAGCAGAGACATTAATTAGCCAACAAAGGTCCATCTAGTCAAAGCTATGGTTTTTTTCCAGGAGTCATGTATGGATATGAGAGTTGGACTGTGAAGAAAGCTGAGCACCTAAGAAGCGATCTTTTTGACTGTGGTATTGGAGAAGACTCTTGAGAGTCCCTTGGACTGCAAGGACATCCAGTCGGTCCATCCTAAAGATAATCATTCCTAAATATTCACTGAAATGACTGATGCTGAAGCTTAAACACCAATACTTTGGCTACATAATGTGAAAAACTGACTCACTGGAAAAGACCCTGTTTCTGGGAAAGATTGAAGGCAGGAGGAGAAGGGAATGACAGAGGATGGCATGGTTGAAAGGCATCATCAACTCAAAGGACACGAGTTTGAGTAAGCTCTGGGAGTTTGTGATAGCCAAGGAAGCCTGGCATGCTGCAGTCCAAGGGGTTGCAAAGAGTTGGACACAACTGAGAGACTGTACAGAACTGAACTGCATGGCCGTTGAGTTGGTGATGCCATCCAACCGTCTCATCCTCTGTTGTCTCCTTCTCCTCCTGGCTTCAATATTTCCCAGCATCAGGGTCTTTTCTAATGAGTCAGCTCTTCTCATCATATGGCCAAAGTATTGGAGCTTCCTCAGCTTCAGCATGAGTCCTTCCAATGAATATTCAGGGTTGATGGGATGATTTGCTCTGCAGTGAATAATACTAGCTAAAACTAACACTCATGGTAGTCATGGTTAGTGTTCAACTCTAGCATCTATTCTTTCTTTTTACTAAGTAAAATAATTTCACTTTTTTCCCCCTAGGTATTGATTGTCACCTACAATAGAAGGTCCTGTAAGAACTGCCAGCAGCCATGGCATTAAGGAAAAGAGTAGGGAAGATTCATTATGTCATGGTGGAGTTATACACAAAGAAAGGAACTCAAGTCAGAGTAACCACTCAGCAAGCAGAAATAGAAGACGTGATTTTGCTGAGGGTAGGGGACAGGTAGTATCTGACTCTGCTTGATGTCTAAATGGCTCAAATGTCTTATAATTTAACATCTTGTTGGGTCAAAATATTCAACTGTTTCTGTATCCCAATTTTTAGCAGGTATAAACAATGAGTACAAAAGGGATGCGATCAATGTAAGCTATAAACAGTCTACTGGCAGAGATTAAATTAACTATATTGCCTCTCCAAGCAAAGCCATTATTTCAGAGTCTCGAATCAGTAGCGTTTCTATGGAGCAGCTGGGAGAATGAGAGCTAAGAGGCCATTAAGTGAAAGAAAAGAGACTTTGTGTTTTAATTCCACTTCTAGAAAGACACTTGGTTGTAATCATTCAAATATGGGATTGACTCAAAGCCAATTTAAAAGAAGTGTACTGAGTTTTAGCGAGGATCACAGTGCCAAACAAAACCAACCAAACAAACACGACAAACAAGCCTAGAATCTGGCTGAGAGTAGCTGGACTCCAAGCCTAAAGCTGCAGGAAAGAGGTTTAGGAGGTGAGTAGCTTCCAGAGCCTGAGCTTCACCCAGTTCACACCACACTTAGGGAGAAGCAAGAATCTTCCTGAGGGCAGAACCACTTTCAAGGACAATTGTAAAATGGTGTGTATTAGTTTTCAATGCTGTGTAAAAAATTGCTGTGAACTTAGTGACTTAGAGTGACATACATGTATTACTTGGGCTTCCCAGGTGGCTCAGTGGGTAAAGAATCCACCTGCCATGCAGGAGACATGGGTTCGAATCCTGGATTGGGAAGATACCCTGGAGGAGAGCATGGCAACTCGCCCCAGTATTCTTGCGTGGAGAATCCCATGGACAGAGGAGCCTGACAGGCTACTATCTATAGGGTTCCAAAAAATCAGACAGGACTGAAGTGACTGAGTATGCACACATGTATATTACTCACAGTTTCTGTGATTCAGGGAACCAGGCATGACTTTGGTGATCCATGGCTCAGAGTCTCTGAAGGGGAAGCTGGACTGTGTTCTCATATGGAGACTTGACTTGGGGAGAATCTGCTCCTGAGCTCCTTCAGATTGTTGGCAGAATCCATCTCTCTGTGGCTGCAAGACTGATGGTTTCAGTTTATTGCTAAAGCCAGTCCTCAGCTTCTAGAGACTGCTCATGATTCCTTGACATGTGGGCTTCTCCGAGTGGCCATGTATTTCATGACAGCTTGTAGTGGAGAGAGAGAACGGAGAGGATAGTCAGTCGGCTAGCAAGACGGAGTCTTGCAGAATGTAACGGAACAAGAGGAATGACATCTCATCTCATGTGCCATATTCTTTTGGTTTGAATCAAGTTGCAGGTTCTACCCACACCCTAGCGGTGAGGACTACACCAGGGTCTGAGCACCCAGAAGCTGGATCATGGGGCCACTTAAAAACTTATTTGCCATAGGGAAACTTTGCAGAGAAAGTAACCAGGGCTTCTAAGTGGGAAGTTTATTCCTCCATTAGGGTTGGAGTCTTTGCTTTCCTACCTAGCAAGATTTGATAGATTTTATGGATCAGAAGCCATTGCACCTACAACCTTACTAAAATGAGAGAGTGTCTTTACTAAGGTCATTTTGTTCTTTCTTCAGTGTTTTGTGTGGGTATATTAGAGACAGATATCTTGCATATTAGTTTATATATAATCAAACCACAAGAAGCACTTTATGACTGGAGATCTCCAGACTGGAGCTGAATGAAGTCACGGATAGACTTCAGGGTTGTTTCTTGGGCATGGAACAAGGGTGTGTTCCATGGATGGGAAGAATATAAGTATCTGTTTGGGTAGCCAACGAGGCAGGTTTTGTCAAAGAATATTATTTCTATGCCTTCAGATCCACTCTTATCACTCTTTCCTCACAGTTTTCAGCTAGGTCCATGAAGGCAATGTGTAGTCAATTCAAGATATGAATCAGGTTTTCTAGATATCCTGAAAACACAGGGCTGTACTGCAAAATGAAAACTTGTCCCATAATGCTCATGAATTTCAAATGTCTTCCCCTGTATTTGTGTATATGAAAAACCTGTTTACAACTACCTGAGCCTGATAGTAGCCCTAACTAAAAATAATCTTGAATATTTTTGCATGTCTTTCATATATTTTATGTTATCCAGAAATGCAACAATTGTGTAAATTGAGAAAAGACGTATTTTGTTTTGTTTAGAACTCTACCAAGAGTAGGTCATCATTTCAGAAAACCACACCACTGACATTGGGGCCCCTTATGTATTAAGGTTGCCAGCACCACCTCAGTCAGTATTTCTCCCTGATGTGTTTATATTATTCTAAGCAGAGAACAGGCTGTTGTAAAAGAACCTGCCTGCCAACGCAGGAGTCATAAGAGACTTGGGTTCAGTCTCTGGGTTGGGAAGAACCCCTGGAGGAGGGCATGGGAACTCACTCCAGTATCCTTGCCTGGAAAATCCCACGGACAGAGGAACCTGGTGAGCTACAGCCTCATAGGGTCACAAAGAGTCAGACACAACTGAAGCAACTTAGCACGCACGCACACAAGCAGAGAAACAATATTTGACAATTTCATCATGGCTGCTGGTGGAACCATAATCACATTGAAATCTATAATATGGATTATTTCTTCTTTGCATTTCTGGTTGCATTGAAATGATTTCTGAAGATATATTATCTAGGAAGATCACTTCCAGATAGAAAAGGTATTACAAAGTATTTGTTATAAAAAGGGAACATTAGGCCTGACAGAGTTGAACTATCCTGATCGAAGTACAATGAGAGCCCAAACGCCTGTGGCATTTATCTCCATGGCCATCTGAAACAAGATCATCTTTCGGAAAAAGCAAAGTCAGAATTCCTGTAAAAACAAAAGTAGATACAGAGCTTTAGTGCACACTTTGTGTGGGGCACTGCTTTACACACATTTTGCTCAAGTAATCCTTACCCCAGCATTGTTAGAAGGTATGTGGCGCTGAGTTGCTGATCAGAAGACTCCAGTGTAAGTTCTAGTTCTCTCACTTACTGTCTGTCATTTAAGGAAATCATTGTTTTTCCCCCAAGTCTCGAATTTTTGGTAATAAAATGGAGAAAAACAATACATTTATCCAAATGGAGAAAAAAATAAATTGTTGTGAGGATTCAATGAGGTGCCACTTTGAGGATGGCATATCTTGGGGGTGACTTTAGATAAAGATAACTTGAAAAGTAACACATAACACTTTTTTTTTTTAAGTCACTCAGTTGTTTCCAACTCTTTTCAACCCCATGGAATCTCCAGGCCAGAATACTGGAGTGGGTAACCTTTCCCTTCTCCAGGGAATCTTCCCAACCCAGAGATCGAACCCAGGTCTCCTGCATTGCAGGAAGACTCTTTACCAGTTGAGACACCAGGGAAGGCCAAGAATACTAGAGTGGGTAGCCTATCTCTTCTCCAGTGGATCTTCTTCACCCAGGAATTGAACTGGGGTCTAGAGATAATATGTCTTCTCTTGTCTGACAAATCCTTATTTCTCAAAGTACTATTTGAAATCTCTAGACTTGAAAATGAATGTATAAGCATTTCACAAAGTTTCTGAAAATTTGAAGTGAATAATAAATAAGAAAATTAAATATTGAAAAAGATAGTAAATATCTTACTATTTAGTATTGAGATACTGTTATCAGTAAGATACAAATCTGTTGGCTTGTAGCTTTGGGGTACAATGAAATAATATATCTGAATACATTTGGATTAAATAGCATATTTATGATGAAGTTATGGGGTAAAATGTTTACACAATGGAAATATTAAAACAATTTTGAATTGGATGATCATGAAAATAACCCATGTTGAAATTTATAGGAATAGCTAAAGTAGGGACTTGAGGGAAATGTAAAGCTTTAGATGCTTTTAAAAGAGCAAGGTTTAAAAAAATTAATTAAGCTTTCACTTTAAGAAGCTGGAAAAGGAAGTATAAACCAAAGATAGATGTAGATAGATATAGTTAGATATAGACAGAAGATATTAACAAAAGTAAAAATAGAAATCAATGAAATAGAATACAGATATGCAATAAGAAAATCAAGGTCAAGAACTTATTTTTTCAAACATTTACAAAGTTGATAAATCCCAAGCAAAGTTGACTAACAAAATAAGAGAAAAAACCCTCCAGAATTTACCAAAAATATTAGTGAGATAAAGACATTATTCTAAATCCTTAAGATACAGATAATATGAGGCTATTATTATCAACTTAATGCTACTAGCTGGTACTGACATGAAATTGAAAATTTCTTTGATGAATATTTATTAAAACTGACACAAGAATATACATAAAATATAAGTAGATGTACATGTATTACAGAAATCAAATCCATAGTTAAAAACTTTCCTACAAAAAATCCCCTCTAGGCACAAGTAGTTTTACAGGTTAATTCTAGTATATATTTATAGAAAAAGAAATTACCTCATCCAAATTTGTTGAAAGAAATAAAAAAGAGAGGACTAATTCTAGTTCATTTCATTAGTCCAATATAAACCCAATAACAAACTCAAGAAAAAATATTTTAAAAAGGGAAGAATGTATACTAATATCCCTCATAGACACACATAGAAAAAATTTAAATAAGATATTAATAAATCAGGTCTGCTGCTGCTGCTAAGTCTTTTCAGTTGTGCCCGACTCTGTGCGAACCCATAGACGGCAGCCCACCAGGCTCTGCCGTCTCTGGGATTCTCCAGGCAAGAACACTGGAGTGGGTTGCCATTTCCTTCTCCAATGCATGAAAGTGAAGAGTCAAAGTGAAGTCGCTTAATCGTGTCCAACTCTTAGCGACCTCATGGACTGCAGGCCATCAGGCTCCTCTGTCCGTGGGATTTTCCAGGCAAGAGTACTGGAGTGGGATGCCATTGCCTTCTCTAAAATCAGGTCTAGTTACATTAAAGAAGTAGAAGTACATCATGAAGTGATGAAGTGGGTTTTATCCAGTGGTACATTGGTAAATGGTCTTCCCTGGTAGCTCAGACAGTAAAGAATCCCCCTGCAATGCAGGAGACCTGGGTTCAATCCCTGGCTCAGGAAGAAAATCTGCAGAAGGGAATGGCAACCCACTCCAGTATTCTTGCCTGGAGATTTACATGGACAGAGGAGCATGGTGGGATACAGTTCTTGGGTCCCAAAGAGTTGGACACGACTGAGTAACTAAGCATGAGGGCATGATGCTGGTAAACACTTAACAATTGGCTTTTCAAGTTTTAAAAAAAGGATTTATAGATATATGGAGATTAATATATACACATAAACACACACACACACACACACAAATATGTATATACACACACACACACAGGCTTCCTAGGTGGCTCTAGTGGTAAAGAACCTGCCTGCCAATGAAGGTAGATATAAGATATGCAGGTTTGATCTCTGGATCAGGAAGATCCCCTGGAGGAGGGCATGGCAATCCACTCCAGTATTCTAGCCTAGAGAATCTCATGGACAGTGGAGCCTGGCGGGCTATAGTCCATGGGATCACAAAGAGTCAGACATAACTGAGCCAAGTAACACTTTCAGGCATATATACACACACATAGTTCATTACAAATTTACTGAGATAAAGGATATTTACTGTATGATCTACAAATTATAATAAAATATAAATTATTTTTTATTGTAAAGTCTCACTTATTTTATTGACTTCTGTTGAATCATATTCGTATACAACTGATGAATAAATGGAGTTTCAATATATGTTGGTTGATATTTTGGTTTATGTTGATAAGTAAAACAAAAGTTAAACAATAAGCAGAAATGTAGTAAGACTTCACTAATTCATCAATAATATGTTCAAATTCTTTGCTGAATTGGTTAATGGTTTTCAAATAATGGATTTTAATCAATTTTTCCTGGAAGTTAATCAGTTTTCCTATTTTCAAATACTGGAAGTTATGCCATATAATAGCTACAAACAAACATGTTGTTGTAAGTATAGACAATCAATAAAACAATAAGTCAAGCTTTGATCTGTAGCTTTTGCTTATTTTCATGGTATAAATTCTAGTATGGGAGTTTAAGCTCGCACTGTGACTTCACTGAACCCAAACAGAGAAGCAGACTATTACATAGTATTTCCATCACACAGATGAAAAAGATTATAAGTAGTTTCAAGAGCATAAGTAATGGTAGAATGCAATAAAGTAATTAGGAAGTGATGAGTTTTGAGTACAAAGTTCACTTGCTTTTAATATGAAGTTTTTCTAAGTTTATATAATTTGGTACTTAGATGTCTGTATTTAAAAACCAGCTAGCAGAATTCCAGAAAACTGAACAATCAGGTCTTACAGGTAGGTGTACACTGACTCTAGCACAACGGTGGTTTTATCCGAGGAATGCAAGACTGATAAAACATTGAAAAACGATCACTGTAATATACTGCATTAATAGAATAAAAAAGAAAGTTCAGTTCAGTTCAGTTCAGTCACTCAGTCGTGTCCAACTCTGCGACCCCATGAATCGCAGCACGCCAGGCCTCCCTGTCCATCATCAACTCCCGGAGTTCACTCAGACTCAGGTCCATTGAGTCAGTGATGCCATCCAGCTATCTTATCCTCTGTTGTCCCCTTCTCCTCCTGCCCCTAATCCCTCCCAGCATCAGAGTCTTTTCCAATGAGTCAACTCTTCCCATGAGGTGGCCAAAGTACTGGAGTTTCAGCTTCAGCATCATTCCCTCCAAAGAAAGTTAATAGTCTTCAATAAATTAAGAAAAATGTTTGATACAATTCAATACTCATTGATAACGAAACCTCTAAGTGAAGAGGAACTAAAGAGCCTCTTGATGGAGGTGAAAGAGGAGAGTGAAAAAAGCTGGCTTAAAAATTAACATTCAAAAAGCTTAGATCATGTCATCCAGTCCTACCACTTCATTGCAAATAGATGGAGAAAAAATGAAAACAGACTTTANGTTAATAGTCTTCAATAAATTAAGAAAAATGTTTGATACAATTCAATACTCATTGATAACGAAACCTCTAAGTGAAGAGGAACTAAAGAGCCTCTTGATGGAGGTGAAAGAGGAGAGTGAAAAAAGCTGGCTTAAAAATTAACATTCAAAAAGCTTAGATCATGTCATCCAGTCCTACCACTTCATTGCAAATAGATGGAGAAAAAATGAAAACAGACTTTATTTCCCTGGGCTCCAAAATCACTGCAGATGGTGAATGTAGCCATGAAATTAAAAGACACTTGCTCCTTGGAGGAAAAGCTATGACAAACCTAGACAGTGTATTAAAAAACAGAGACATTATTTTGCCAAAAAAGGTCCATATAGTTCAAGCTATGGTTTTTACATTAGTCGTGTACAGATGTGAGACCTGAACTATAAAGAAGGTTGAACACCAAAGAATTGATGCATTCTAACTGTGGTGCTGGTTAAGACTCTTGAGAGTCCCTAGGACAGCAAGGAGATCAAACCAGTCAATCATAAAGGAAATCAACCCTGAATATTCCTTAGAAGGACTGATGCTGAAGCTGAAGCTCCAATATTTTGGCCACTTAATGCGAAGAGCTGATTCACTGGAGAAGATACTAATGCTGGGAAAGATTGAAGGCAGGAGGAGAAGGGCACGGCAAGAGGATGAGAGGGCTGGATGGCATCACCACCTCGATGGACATGCGTTTGAGCAAACTTGGGAGATAGTGATGGACAGGAAAGACTGGTGTGCTGGAGTCCATGGGGTTGCAAAGAGTTGGACATGACTAAGTGACTGAATAGCAATGACATCTACAAAACCCCTACACCCTTGCATCACAGTGATGAGATACAGAGAAAACATGGTTCTTGTGTGTGCTTAGTCATATCCAACTCTTTGTGACCCCATGGGATGTAGTCTACCAGGCTCCTCTGTGCACAGAATTTTCCAGGCAAGTATACTGTGATAGGTTGCCATTTCCTATTCCAAGGCATTGTCCTGAACCGGGCATTGAACCTGTATCTTCTCCACTGACAGGCAGATTTTTTACCACTGCCCCACCTGGGAAGCCCAAAGATATAGGTAAGTTTGCAATAACCTAACTGATCAGGCCAATATGGCATAGTGAAAGTGAAATGAAAGTGAAAGTTGCTCAGTTGTGTCTGACTCTGTGACCCCATGGACTTTACAGTCTGTGGAGATCTCCAGACCAGAATACTGGAGTGGGTAGCCTTTCCCTTCTCCAGGGGATCTTCCCAACCCAGGGGTCAAACCCAGGTCTCCTGCATTGCAGGCAGATTCTTTACCACCTGAGCTCTCAGGGAAGCCCCAATATAGCATAAGGGCAGAACAATGAGTTAGTTGATGGCAGTCATACAAAAATCAAANTCTCCAGGGGATCTTCCCAACCCAGGGGTCAAACCCAGGTCTCCTGCATTGCAGGCAGATTCTTTACCACCTGAGCTCTCAGGGAAGCCCCAATATAGCATAAGGGCAGAACAATGAGTTAGTTGATGGCAGTCATACAAAAATCAAAAGTTACAACACTTAGGAAGACTCAAGCTTCATAAAATTTATGTGAAAGGCATGGACTTGGAAGTCCTATGAGGTAGCACTAGAGACTTCCTTATAAAACCAGAAGCTACTTAACAGCTAAGAAGCACAGATGTGAATTACCTCAGACTGTGCAGTCAACTGTCTGTCCCAATCAAGAACCAACAAGTTTGGCATTTCAGATTTTGCTACCTCAGCTAATCTGAGATGATATTACTCTTCTTTTGAGTCTGGTAGAATTACTGCATTGTTAGGAAGGCAACTCCAGGAAATTGTAAAAGCAAATGTTAGCATGAAGAATTTAAATGATCCAAAAGAAAATTAAATCCATAACATTAATAAGTTTGTAATTTCTATGTAATAAAACTTTTTTATTCTAATTACAGTGTTTAAAGCATTTAAGAGAAAAGAGATATGCTGTATTTGAAGGTTTAATTGGATGTTTTGAAGAACTCTATTTGTATTTGAAGAACTGTTCTGCAGACAGTGGGGAAATTTAATTTGTTAAATCCATGAATCTTTATTTGTTAATTGTATAAACATCATGGCTATTTAGAGGAATGTTACTCATTTAATGTTAAAAAATGCTCATATTTAAGTAATAAGAAAAAATATATATATTATGCATTATATAAGAATGGGAGTGGCAAATGTCTATATCAATACAAAGGAATTCATTCAGACATTAATTCCACCAAGAATATGGGCAAACATTTAAATTCAAGAATTGTTCATAATTGTAAGTATTATCTAAAGATCTAATTTAGGTCTCTGGTCGAGCAGATTATCACGTAGTCATTGGGTATGAATAAAATAATTTGTAGAAATGATACACAAAATATTTAGCATAAAGAACAGAGGAGAAAATATTGTATAATATTTAAATTTTTTATCATATACAGATGTTCAAGCAAATTTTTATTTCTCAAAGACCAGCATCCTTTGTAAGAATCTGTCAATTTAGAGAATAGACTATAATGATCTAATAACAAAGTTCTATGCCTGTAATTTTTAAAAGCCTGCGCTCATGACAGAAGTCTGAAAATAAGTGAGAAATGCAAAATTCACTTACTAGGAATTTTTTACCTTGAAAATATCTGTTATGGTATAAACTCCTCCAAACTAAAATTTCTTATAATTTTATGTGTGTGTGCATAAACCTATATATATATATGCAAAATATGTTTATAGTACCTATGCATATGTATGCAAGCAAATGAATAATGAAAAGNAAATAAGTGAGAAATGCAAAATTCACTTACTAGGAATTTTTTACCTTGAAAATATCTGTTATGGTATAAACTCCTCCAAACTAAAATTTCTTATAATTTTATGTGTGTGTGCATAAACCTATATATATATATATATATATATGCAAAATATGTTTATAGTACCTATGCATATGTATGCAAGCAAATGAATAATGAAAAGTCATATGAAAAATATTAATAGAAATGATTTTGAATTTTGGGAATAAGCATGATTTATATGGGCTTCCCTGGTGGCTCAGAAATGATTCTGCCTGCAATGAGGGGGACCTGGGTTGGATCCCTGGGTTAGGAAGATCCCCTGGAGGAGGGCATGGCAACCAACTCCAGTATTCTTCCCTGGAGAATCTCCTTGGACAGAAGAGCCTGGTGGACTCCAGTCTTTGGGGTTGCAAAGAGTCAGACATGACTGAGCGACTAAGCACAGCACAGCACATGGTTTAAATATTTTTGTTTAAGTTTTTCAGTTTTCTTCAATGTGAGCTGTTCTTTTGTAATTTGAAAAGAAAAAATGTGGTTTATTAAAATCAATCAAATCAAAAAAGTTATATATTTTTGCAATTTTATTTAAGTATACAATCTATTTATTGAAGCATAGAAAAACACTGGAAAAGAATCTTAAACATTCAATAATAGATACAGGATTTAATACATTTGGTAAAACTTTGTGCCATCATTAAAATGTTAGGAATTAAAATGTTAATGACATACTTTTAAGTAAAAATGACAAATTCACCATCACAAATATTTCATGATTTTACTTTTATAAAAGTTGTGTTTGCTACCTTCAACTGTGTGCATTACCCACAATGTCCATGAAGATAGTACTCACAATGACTTTTAGTGTATTTGAAGATATATTTTAGAAATATGACTTTGTATTAACCTCAAGTATTTTTATTTTCTCTGAGAATCTCCTTCCTACTAAATTCAGATTCTCCAGCAGCTGATCAAAATTTACTTGGCCTTTTCACATATGCACAGTTCTGTGAACATAGGCAATGAAACAAAATGTGACAGAATAGCCTAGATATTATGAAAGTACCAGTACTCAACTATACATTATTTGACTGTCAGGTCTGTTGGGCAAAATGAAGATTTTCACTGAGGCTTATCTCTAAGTGAACTCTGGGAGATGGTGATGGACAGGGAGGCCTGGCGTGCTGCGATTCATGGGGTCGCAAAGAGTCGGACACGACTGAGCGACTGAACTGAACTGAACTGAGATGATCATGGTACATGCCTAACCCTTGGATAGGATCTTTGGGGACTTCTGAACTGAGGGAAGGACAAAGTTACTTTAGGGTATGAATGTCTAAACTCTAAAGCATGTAGGTCACCTACATCTCTAGGTTCAATCTCTATCCCCTCAAACTTTCCAAGATTTTACTACAAGACTGAGAGCTAAATGGATAAAAATATAGGAACACATCATTTGCACAGTAATTATTTATTTATATTATTAGTTGTCTTCATCAATAAGCATGGTATAAATATGGCCAAGAAGTTGAAACTAGCTTTATAATATTGAATGGGCCATATCAATTACCTTTTTAACATGATTTTTTTTCTTTTCCTTCTTCTCTCCCTCTCTTCCACCCTCCACCCCTCCCTCCCTCCCTTCCTTTTTTTCATTTTCTCCCATCTTACCATCTTTACTTTGGACTGCCTATTGGTTAAATCATCCATTAGTTACGTAGTCCATAACAAGATGCCAGGTTTTTTGCACAGAGAATATTTGTATATTCTTAACTTTAGAAGAGAATTTGTATATTCTTAACTTTAGAAAATGTTCTTAATAAATACATGTTGCACATAGTTATTTCCAGAGTGACACTTCTCCTCTGAATACAGAATTATGTATGCATGATTTGAATACCTGTACTCTTTGTCCTTGTTCTGTTGTACTGGTGGATCATCATAGCCTTTTCTCTGACACAACTAGACTCTTTCAATAGGTTTGTATTTTATTTTAGTGTGTTTTGACTTACACCATTGAATAACAGTCTCTTTGAAAATCTAGTCTGTCTTGAGGGAATCACTCACTGGCCAACAAAGGCTCCACTGCTTTAGTAATATTTATATGTTAGAGAGATCTTGAGACTTTTCATTTGATTTATTTAAACTCACCTGAAGCATTTCAGCCTTAGGAATTTATTCTACACTCTGAAAACTAGTTGAATTGGAAAGAATTTAAGGTGGTCTAGGAGAGAAAATGAGGATCACTAAATGTGATGCATTCCTGCTCTCTGCCCCCCATAATTATGTGATAGCATATTCAAAAGCAGAGACATTACTTTGCCAACAGAGGTCCATCCAGTCAAGGCTATAGTTTTTCCAGTGGTCATGTATGGATGTGAGAGTTGGACTGTGAAGAAAGCTGAGCACCAAAGAATTGATGCTTTTGAACTATGGTGTTGGAGAAGAACCTTGAGAGTCCCTTGGACTGCAAGGAGATCCATCCAGTCCGTTCTAAAGAAGATCAGCCCTGGGATTTCTTTGGAAGGAATGATGCTAAAGCTGAAACTCCAGTACTTTGGTCACCTTATGCAAAGAGTTGACTCATTGGAAAAGACTCTGATGCTGGGAGGGACTGGGGGCACGAAGGGGATGACAGAGGATGAGATGGCTGGATGGCATCACCGACTCAATGGGCGTGAGTCTGAGTGAACTCCAGGAGTTGGTGATGGACAGGGAGGCCTGGCGTGCTGCGATTCATGGGGTCGCAAAGAGTTGGACACGACTGAGCGACTGAACTGAACTGAACTGATCCACAATAAAGTAACATTTTCTAAAATTGCTCCTAACAGCTGACATGTAATGGCTTATTATCTCCATGTCAATTTCTCCATCCAAACTGTAAGGTTCATGAGAGCAGAGATTGTTTCAGCAGCAGTGTATATAGACTGTACCTAGCACAGTTCTTAGCACACATGAGAAAATCAAGTAATATGTGTTAAACCAATGGAAAAAAACATGAAAACATTAGACAAGATTCTTGTTTGAAGAAATGGGAAAGGGTGGTGGTTATAATAACTGGCAAAGAAAAGACAAAGAAGTCATTATAATAACTTAAAATTAAATGAATAGCAAAAGTTATTATGTATTTTTGGCTAACTTTTGGGATGTTATAATTTGTTTTATTTAGTTCTCAGAAAGGCTTTCCAGTTCACTTTTATTGGTTCTACCTTAAAGAGCAGGACCTAAAGCTAAAAGCGTTGGACCGCTTGCCTGAAGTTACAGAGCCAGCAGGAATTTGGATATTTGATTACAGAAGTGTTAAGGACCACGTTGTATCTCCTAAAACTCATAGGGTACAGCCTAATTTCCAGTGTGACTGTGTCTGGAGATATAGCCTTAAGGGGGCAATTTAAGTTGAATAAGATCATAAACGAGAGACCCTGATCCAATTAGACTATTGTTCTTATAAGAAAAGGAAGAGATACCGGAGTGCTCTCTCTGTCTCTCTCTGTCTCTCTCTGTCTCTCTCTCTCTCTCTCTAACACACTCACATACACACACATGCACAAGCAGGAGTGGCCATGTGAGGACACACCAAGTACGCAGTCATCTACCAGCTAGGAAAAGAGGTTTCATGAGAAACCAACACCGACAGCACCTTGATCTTGGACTTCTAGCCTCCAGGGCTTTGAGAAAATAAATTTTTGTTGTGTAAGCCACCAGTCTGTGGTATTTTACCATGGCAGCCCGAGCAGGTTAATACAAGTGCAGAGACAGGAGAGACAGATAGGGGTGGGGTGAGGGAAAAGGAGGAAGCAAGAAAGAGAGAAATAGAAAGAAGAGTAGAATTTAAGCTAACAGCAAGAAATAAGTTCTTTATATGAATTCAGAGACAGAAAATCGTGGAATCCCTTCCTTTGGACAATTTTAAGAATAGACTAGGCTATTATTTATCTTGTATGGTTTAGATTTTCTTCTTCTTGGAGACAGTGGCATGAATTAGATCATCCATTAAGATAAATGCTGGTCTTTGTTTCCAGAGTCTCACCAAAAAAAAACCTTAAGTGGTACTAATGAGAATCAGACGTCAATCTTGGAGGAAAGACAGTATTTTTCTTCTTTTCTTTCTCCCATTTTTGGTCCCCTATTCTTTCTGTCCCTCACCTTTCTAAAACCTTTGTTGTCGTGATGAGCTTCAGCACAGCAAAGCTAGAAACAAAGTTTGCTGAATTTATATATATATAAATATATAAATATATATATATATACATTTCATGAGAATAAAAAAGTTTGTAACGAGGAAGAAGAGAACTAAGATATTTCAAATGTGAGCAGTGTGAAAAGAAATAAAAATGACTGAACTCTAGTCCTTGGATTTTGAAGGATTGTTCTGAGTTCGCAGATGGTAGCTACAAAGTACTGCCCTAGAGGGAACCCACTTTCTTTGCAGGCCTCCAAACTTTCAGGAATATGTGGACACTGGACCTTTATAACAGGCAATTATTATCTTAGTTGAGGAGTGGAGGTGTTTAGAGGATTAAGATTCTTCTATCTCGATTTGGGTATTTTTGTTACTAATCAGAAAACTCTTAAGCATAGGAGGAAAAATGGTTTCAGCAATCACGGTGAACTGGGCTTCCTGGCCATAGGCAGAAAGGTTGCATCTTAACAAAGCCATATGTATCTTGCAGTTGTATCTCAGGTTTTACCTTGATTAGCTTCGACCAAAGTTTATCTTATGCTTTAAGTTCCCTATAAAGGCTGCATAAAGTAGCATAATCATTCATTCATTACTTTTTGTATTTTTGTGTTCATTTAACAAATATATTTTTGCATATTTACTGTACCTACTATGCATTAGACATGTACTGGGCAGTGGGAATACAATGATCAGTTATCAAGAAGATAGGATCTCTGCTGTCACACAGCTTCCCTTCTTGTAGGGGAAAGAGAAAAATAAGCACAGCCAAGTGTAAATATTTCAGATTAGAAACAAGCTGGGAAGAAGTAAAGGGGGTACAAACTACATAAAAGATAATGCCAAGAGCTGTCTCTAGTTAGATAGGATAGAGTTCTGATAAAACATCTTAGGAAAGCCAAATACTTCAACATTCTAACATTTTTCTAGCAAGTCTAGACACCAGGCTTGGTGTACCCACTGTATAAATCATAGCTAAATATAACCAGTCATTTAACTAACTACATCATTGCTGCATTCTTTCAGGTAACAGCTGGAAATGTTTGCCTTGCAGACAATGCATCTTGGCCATTTGATCTGCAGTAAATTTTGCTCCTTTAGGAAAAGGTGTTTGATAAACTTTTGCTAGATATGTAGAGCTTGGTAGCAAAGTAATCTGTGGATTGCCATTATCTTCCATGTTTCAGATCTCCACTTCACCCACCACATATCAGCCCAGCCATTTTCATATTTTCGGGTCTTCCATTAGCAGCAGCAGAATTCAATGACCATTTTAGAGTACTGTATTAGAATAGGCCAGAATTTGTTAGGGCAACAAAAAACTTCAAATCTCAGTGACTTAACAAAGTTTCATGTCTCACTTAGGTGATCTCCAATTCAAGCCTTTGGTCATTCTCCTTCAAGTAATTACTCTGGCATCTGTCTCCTTCCTTCTGGTGATGTCACTGGTTTAATTATGTGGCCCCAAAGGTTCCCAAAGAAGAGTAAAAAAGGACATGAATGAAGTCTTATGACCAAGACAGAAAGAGATGTACATTATTTCTGTTCATGTTACATTAGCCAGAACTCTCAGAGGGCCCTAATATACCTGGAAAGGAGGCTCAGAGATGTAACCTTCTCATGTTCCCTGGAGGAGAAATGGACTCAGTGCATGCTTAGCTTCTACTACAGTTCTTCCTTCAGGTCATCAAATGACCATTTTACTTTCCCTGCCATATGATTGCGGAAGCTAGCTTAGTCCAAAATCTGATAGGGAAGTCCAGTAGGCTGGAGACTCGGGGAGGAGTTCAAGTTTGAATCCATAAAGCAGTCTGCTGCCAGAATTCCTTTCTGCTTGGGGGAGATCAATTTTTGTGCTCTTATTGCCCTCAACTGCTTAGATGAAGTTGATCCACGTTATGGAGGTAATCTGCTTCCTTCCAAATTCATGGATTTAAATGCTAATCTCATTTAAAGAACACCTTCACAGAAACACTAAAATTTTTGCAAATACTCTGGCACTGTCACTTAGTCAAGTTGACACATGAAATGAGGTATCACTTTACTGGTAGCTCAGCTGGTAAAGAATTTGCCTGCAATATAAGAGACCTTGGTTCAATTCCTGGGTTGGGAAAATCCACTGGAGAAGGGATAGGTTACCCCCGCCAGTATTCTTGGACTTCCCTGGTGGCTCAGATGGTAAAGAATCTGCCTACAATGCAGGAAGCTTGGGTTCGATCTCTGGGTTGGGAAGATCCCTGGAGAAGGGAATGGCAACCCACTCCAGTATCCTTGCCTGGAGAATTCCATGGACAGAGGAACGTGATGGGCTAGAGTCCATGGGGTCTCAAAGAGTCGGACATGACTGAGCAACTAAGCACAAGTAATAAGCCATTCTATCACTGGGTTGAGAGATGGTACCTTTCAATGAAGTCACCTAGAAATTAAAGACAGTCTATTCAGCTCATCCCTTTGCCTTTTTGCCTATAAGCCTCTCCCTTTCAACTTAGGACAGCTAATGCTGCTTATCTGGAAACAAAACAGGAGAGGAGAGCATACCCTTAATCTCATGTTTTCCTTCTTGTTCAGCCTCTCAGTCACATTCAACTTTTTGTGACCCCTTGGACTGCAGCATGCCAGGCCTTCCTGTTCTTCCCTATCTCCCAGAGTTTGCTCAAACTCATGTCCATTGAGTTGATGATACCATTCCAACCATCTCATTCTCCATTGCACCCTTCTCTTCCTGCCTTCAGTATTTTCCAGCATCAGGGTCTGGTTTCGCTTTATTATTCATTCAAAAAGTATTTTTTCTGTTTTTTTTTTTTTTTTTTACTGGACCACTGTTGCTTATAGCCTCCATAAAATCCACATCTATCCCTTTGAGTTTGGAAGCAGCTAGTTTTTCCAAATCTGCAGTGTCCCAAGTCCTTTACCCTAAGATAATCATTTGCAAACTAGACAAACTCATCCTTTTCCTGTAATAACTTGTTAAACACAGCCAATAATAATCAAAACACACTAATATGGTATTTCCCAGGCTTTCCCCCAGAGCTTTTTACTCAGCAGGCACATGGACTGCCTCTCAAGTTATTGCACGAGACAGCTTATCCAAATATTTTGCCACTGTGCAGCACAGATTGTCAACTGTTAAGCCTCTCACATCAGCTTCTCTGCTTATGCCACCTGTGTGTGAAGTCAATGCCCTGGAATTTTAGGTTTGTTACATCACCACTCTACCTTAGGTATCAGTTTCAGGGATAGATATGATAGAATAACTGTGCTCCAATGACAAACAAATCCTCCCGTCTTGGTAGCTTAATACAAGAAAGGTTTACTGCTTGCTCATGTCACAGTCTGAAGTGGCTCAGGAAGTTCTTTTTGGCAGCTCCTCTCTAAACAGTGACTGCAGGCTTCCTCTGTCTTGAAGTGTTGCCATCCTAAATATACAGCTTTCAAGGTTGCCATGGGGTGGGAAGACAGCACAACAGGAAGACAGAGAGAGAGGGAGAGAGGAAGAGAGAGGTAGAGGGAGGGGTAGGAGAGACAATTAATAGAATCTTCTCTAATTTTTGGCTTCTCTGGTGGCTCAGACAGTAAAGCATCTGCCTGCAATGCAGGAGATCCGGGTTTGTTCCCTGGATGGGGAAGATCCCCTGGAGTAGGAAATGGCAACCATAATTTTTAAGTCTCTTCTGAAGTTTTAAACCAAAGGTGTGTGATAAGTGCCCGAACACTTAAAGAAAGCGATGGACACATCCCTACCAGACCAGTGATGGAGCAGTCTGACCACTGGGCTATCCAGCTTCATCACGCACAGTCAGTCTGAATGACAGACACTTTGAGATCCTTGAGAAGAGGACATGAGGAGATTTGTGGGAAGAGCACAGTGTGATGGAGCAAAGCAGGAATACTTTCCATTCTATCCTTGAAGCCAAGGAAAGGTCATCACAGGAGATGTCCTGTGATGGGGAGATTGGCATTTTACTTCCTGTCTGCCTCCTTGTTGACCTGCAAATATGTGTGGGCTTTCTGGGGAAGAGGACTTTGGAGTAGCTGGCTTCTTGTGGGACATGGAAGCAGCTGTAGACCTCTGCCTGGAAATGTCGCAGGTGGCAGTATGTCTGCACTGGGCAGCGTGAGGAGAGAGGGGGCTGTGGAACTGCCCTGCAGGTTTCTAGTCAGGCAGATCTGTGTGCTCATTCCCTCAATTGTGTGTGAGTCTGTGAGACCCCATGGACTGTAGCCCACCAGTCTCCTCTGTCCATGGGATTTTCCAGGCAAGAATACTGGAGTGGATTGCCATTTCCTCATCCAGGAGATCTTCCTGACGTAGGAATCTAACCCATGTCTCCTGTGTCTCCTGCATTGGCAGGCGGATTCTTTATTGCTAAGCCACCTGGGAAGCTCCAGTCTATCAGGCTGAAGATGCATGAATTGCCCTGGGATTACATGGAGGATAGAAGACATGGCTCATTTTGAAATGGGACAACTGCCAAAGGAGTTAGGGAAAGGCATTGAACTAAGGGTCCCACTAGAAGGGAACACAAAGCAGAATCCCCCAAAACATCCCATGAATAAGAGAGAGCAAGAGCCAATGGCTAGTAGCCTGGCATAGCAAAGGGCATCAGAGAGTCAGAGGCTCTGTAGACTCCATTGGTGAAATAAAGGACATTGTCCTCTTCACCTCCCACTCTCCCTTCTCCTCGGCTTCCAGAAGATCCAGAAGGGGGCCCCGTGGGGTTGGAGGTCGTGGAGCAGGTGCTGAGAACAGCACATGTGCTACTCTGCTCATGCCAACAACAGTTTCATGGGATCACTGCTCAGGCTGCAGCTGGGCGTGAGGAGTTAATGCATGTTTTGATTTGTATCAGGCAAGCGTACTTGATATTTAAAAATGAGGCTCTGCCAATATGTGAGACTGACCAGATAAGCTGTGGGGTTTTCTTAATATGATGTCCAGGAGTGGTAAAAGAAGATCCAGGCAAGCATATTTGAAGGCACAAGTGTGAAAGAAAACAAACTCACCTGTAGCCAGTCAATAAAGTGATTGCATTTTCAGTTCTCTTATATTATTGTGAAATAAAGATATACACGACATTTAAACCAACACAAAGTGTGAAGGAAACTGAATCTTCTATATATGTTCCTTCATGAAATTAGTCGAAATTTCTTCTTGGAAATGAATTAAAGGAAAACCAACCTTTTACCCTGTAGAAAGTAAAATTTTCATGAATGTGGCTTCACTGTTATCTTAATTATATCAATGATTGCAATGATAGAGAGGAATTTTTCAAACAGCAAACTATTCACCCAAGTGAAGAGGTATTTTTAGGAGGCAAGTCCATTCTTCCAGGCTGGTAGATCTCCCTTTAAAACACTTTCATAAAGCCCCTAATGTGATTTGAAACAGATGAGAACTCAAAGCTAAACATTTCTCTGTGAGTTTCAGAGAGATCACCTTAGAATTCCTCATCAGAAATGCTCTTGACATAATGTTGTCTCTTAGTCAGCTGCATCCTCTCAAAATCACACTGGGATGCTTATTGGAATTATATTAATTTATAGGCTAATTTGAGCAGAAGTGGCACCTTTACGATGCAGGTTTTCTACCTTCAGTTCAATTCAGTTTAGTCGCCCAGTCATGTCCGACTCTTTGCGACCCCATGAATCGCAGCACGCCAGGCCTCCCTGTCCATCACCAACTCCCGGAGTTCATCCAGACTCACGCCCATTGAGTCAGTGATGCCATCCAGCCATCTCATCCTCTGTCNTTTCTTCCAAGGAGTAAGCGTCTTTTAATCTCATGGCTGCAGTCACCATCTGCAGTGATTTTGGAGCCTCCAAAATTAAAGTCTGACACTGTTTCTACTGTTTCCCCATCTATAGGAACATAATATATGCCTCCATTTAATCTGCAAAGTCAACCCGACACAGTTAAAGAAATGACTCTAATGTTGCGCCCTTAAATATCATATTCTTTGCTGGGGGTTGGTGAACACTTACTTGCAAGTTAAGAAAATTAGTTGCTAAGTGTCTTTTAAAGTCCTAACTTGCTAAGAATCTGTTATACAGGACAAACATTGCCTTTTACTGTCATTTCAGCATCCACTGATAAGGTTTTCTCCATTAATACAGCTCTCTTATATATTGTTACCAATTGTTTCTCAATGCGTAAAGACTCAGGAATGTCCTTTTTCCAGATATGTCTAGTAACATTATTAAGGCCCAGATTTATCCAGCTATCTCTGCCTGTACTATCTCACTCTCTCTATCTCTCTACCTATTTTTTTCCCCCTGACTTTGACCACTGCAGGTTCTGGGCAGGCCTCCTGTTCTGAACACATGAATCCACACATTGACGTCCTCCAGCTGTACAAAGTAGAAGTGTGTGGACAGTGAACCTGATTTTGGATTGTACAAGCAGGAAACGATGACAGACAGTATAGTGATCTCTTCACATGAGAGATAGGGAAGGATTTACCAGGAGATAAGGAGATTTAGTGAAGTTTACTGCTCTGCTGAGTCTCTTTCCTTTATTTCATTTTAGATTTTCATTTATTTCACTGCCGCAGGCCTCAGTTGCACCATTCGGGAGCTTTGACCTCAGCTGTGGTGTGTGGGATCTTTTAGTGGCAGCATGCAATTTCTTAGTTGTGGCATGTGGAATCTAGTTCCTGACCATGTGGAGCCTAGTTTCCTGACCAGGGATGGAACTCTGGCCTTCTTCATTGGGAGCATAGAGTCTTAGCTTACATACATCAGTTGAAAATCCGCTTGTCATTTTCTGTGCAAGGTTCCTTTCATTTGTGTGTGTGTGTGTGTGTATGTTATTTACATGTGTATGTTATCTTTTCCCTTCATTTAAAGGCCCACTCCCATGGCTCAGTATAAAAGAATCTGCCTGCAATGCAGGTGATCAGGAGACCAGGGTTTGATCCCTGGATTGGGAAGATCCCCTGGAGGAGGGCATGGCAACCCACTCCAGGATTCTTGCCTGGTGAATCCCCATGGACAGAGGAGCCTGGGGTTGCAAAGAGTTGGATGTGATTGAGTGACTAAACAAACAAAAAAAAACAACACACACACACATTTTAAACCCCTTTCATTGCTGGCACCTACCAGAATTTCTTTCATTTTATGGGGGAAGAGGGTTTTATGTTTATGGTCATTAACATGAATTTTATTTTCTCGCATTTCTGACTCTTCCAGTATTGGGTCTTAGGGAAAGGGCCACAGTATTTTGTTATTTTGTCAGAAACAGTATATAGGAAAAATGTTTACATCAGTATAAACAGCTATATAGCTTAATTATTTTGACTCTGAGCTTACTATAGTGTTGTTTCCCCAAAGATATTGCTCATTCAATAGTGTGTTTTCAGACATGTTTAAGAAAAATATTTTTTTTTATTAAACTGAAAGTCATTTACTTGATATGTTCCAAAGTAGCCTCTAGAAAACAAATTTTAGTAATTTGATCTAGCTTATGAAAGAAAACATTCCAAGAAATGACAACATGATGATCACTAGGGAATACATTCTCTGAGGCTGTCACCATTCTGGATGCTATAAAACAAAAGCTGTGCAGAAATCTTATTGAATTTGTGATTTTTAGTTCTCTATTTTCAAAATCTGTGTAGACACTTTTTTGACACAAATTTTAAGCTCACACATGGTGTTGGCACTTTGCATTTTATGAACTCAGAAATATCCAGAGACAATTTCATGAAGAATGTTTACTCTGACTCTATTCTTAATGAACCGACAGGCTGACTACAGGGTCCTTCACATGAGGTCTTACGTTATGAAAGGCCACAGCAGCAATTTGCTAAACAGTGCCTAAGGGACATAAGGAAATGAATCTCTCAAGTGACTAATTTGCTAGTCCAGATGAACCAAACTCTATCTACACTAGGTAAATACTGAAGTGACTTGTTTTATTCTGCTATCTACAGAGCCAGAAAGAATTATTTCCTTAGAATTTGTTCATTAGCTTCACTTAGGAAAATACATATAAAACTGAAAAGCTTATTAACAGGTCTGATTAGGTATTTTAAAATTTCTAATTGAAAAAAACAAGTGTGTATTTCTCTAGCTTACCCATGATCTTCAGGCTGACAGAATTTCCAGAAATTTTACCTTTGTCTGGATTGGACTGATGAATAAGTTTCATTCCATTACTGCAATATGAATTCACAACTTTCATAAGTACTTAATATCTGATGGCCCTGGATATCAGGCAGAAAAATAAATCTATCCCCAGAACTGTAAGGTGATTTTCTTTTTAGCATTGGGATTATGTTACTTATTGTCACATGGTGCTCTCACAATAAAAACAAAAAATAAAAATCCTTCAATAGATTAATCAACAAAATTATTGGTTTGAATCACTGCAGTCAGTTCATCTTTAAGTTTCTTACAGAATCTATGGAATCTATAAACTTGTTTTCTATATCACTGTTTTATGTTGTTTTTTTCATTAGCCACCATCCTTCTTTTTAAGATAAACACTGCAATAAAGGCATATAGAATTTGTGATTGACAGGTATTTTAACCCCATCAGAATTAAGTAATAAACCTGAATTCAAAAAGAAGACAGATTAGCTTTTCTTAGCCCCTCCCCCTTGCTTTCTTTCTTTCATTTCCTCTGTTTTCTATTCTGTTTCTTCCTGCCTTCCTTCCCTTCCTTTGTTCCTTTCTTAACTCTTCCTCTTCCCTCTTTTCTCTTGCCCCCTCTCTTTCTCTATTTCTTCTTTACCTTTCTCCCTATCTTTTTTCTTAAATAAAGCAGTGCCCGCCAAAGCAGTGTCAGCTGCCCTGGGAGTCCTGGCACAAGCATGCCCATTGTCCTCATCAGCCTTGCTTGAGGAGGAGTTAATGTTCTTCAGGATCTGTTTCTACTGCAGGGTCCCAGTCAGTGCCTGGAGGCTGTGGCTCCCGGGCAAAGGACATGGTGGAGGCTGAAGCAAACCAGCAGTTCACTTAACGGCCTGAGCCTGGTGGTGACCTCACGGATTCAGAGAGAAATTGGGAGGAACTATGCTGTCAACAACAGGAAGTTGGTGAAAAATGAGAGATGCCCTTGGGGAGTGAAATGAAGAGCAGATGGCTTTAATTGTTAGCCTTACTGTGACAACTGACAAGAGAAATTCTGCTCTCTTGACATTTAAAAGATACCAGAAATACCAGTGAGCACATTCCATGGCTTCTTGAAGGTTTCCATGTCAGGGAGTTCAAACTCCTCTCTATTTTTATTACTGAACAGTCCATAAAAACTGCAGGTGATAAGATTCCTGATGGACTAACCCTCTAATAGTTTGATAAGTCACTGAAATGCCCACAGTGTAAGGCAGTGGGAAGTTGTAGGTGAAGGGAGGTGCCTGTGCAGAGAAGTTCTGAAGAATTTATATGCTGCTGCAAGCGGAAAATAAGTCTACAACTCAGGTGGAAAACAAGATCCATTTCTAAGCCCATGGGATTTCTTATTCCTATGACTTTGTAGAAATACAGTTTAAATTTTTATTCGTCATATTGTCATATAGAACTTCTCCTAAAAAGAAGGAAAAGATTTTTGTGGAACCTCTGAAAAAAAGAGATATACGAAAAATGAATGTTAGCTCAGATCTATGCTGTCTTATTTCCACAGTCAATTTCTATGTAAGAATGAGAATGCTGAAGTGCAGAAAATAGTGAGTGTAGCCCCAGATGGAAGGTATCTTGAGAAACAGTAAAATATATAAATACACTCAATACTGAGAAGTAAAGGCTCTGTTCCATCTATATATGATTACTGGATTGAAGGTTCCTGATGCATTCTTAGTATTAATAAATCGCTTCCCTAATGATATGAAATAAGAACATTTAACTATTACTGACATCTTATTATAAGGGCTATTTCTAAGTAAGATTTACATGTGAAAAATTTTTCAAGCAGAGGCTATGGCACCTCTGTGACAACTATAACAACCTGGTTTTCTGATTTTTCATTGGGATTTGGTGTATAAATCTCACAGCCATCCCAACCCTGGGTGGAATAACACTATAGCATCTTTTCTACACCGGCTCCCAGAAGACCCCAGAATTCAGGTCCAGTTACCCACATTGATAACTGGCTTGAAAATGAATGCTTTATTGGCTTTCATTTCTTCCCTGTCTCAAATCCCCATTTCCCTACATGTGTTTACTGACCTCAAATCCTACTTGGACTGGAATCTTTGTGTCAGCCTTGATTAGGGAAGAACCCCAAATAAAGCATCCTTCCTGACTACATACGCATCCTGAACAGTGCTTTTTCACCGTGTTGCCACAGTCCCTGTGAGGTCATTCACATCACACTCTATTTGAATCATTTGTTGATTTGTTCTCATTTTTTATCCTGCTTCTTGAAGTTGAGAACTGCGATTTAACTCTCCTTATTTGGATCCAGGAAATGGCTGGCCTATAGATAGTGCTTATAAATGTTGTTGAATGAGTGCAAAGTTCTTCCAACTCAGTTGTTTCTCTGATCTACTTAGGTACAAGCTTTGGCATTTCTTCTTTCATATATCCTACCCAAATTTTCCACTACCTTCATCATCACCCCAGCTCAGGCTCCTATCATTTTTTGCGTAAACTATTGTAATTGTTTCCCTCCTGCTCTCCTAGACTCAGATTTCAGGTCTCTCTACTTTACAGCACACTCCAAACCACAGGACAACAATCATTCTGAAAATGCCCCTTTCACTTGCTCTCTCCTTTCCATAAAATATCTAGTAGTTCCCACCAGCCTTTTATGTTCGTCTAACACTTTATTAGGGGCTTCCCTGGTGGCTCAGATGGTAAAGAATCTGCCTGCAATGTGAGAGACCTGGGTTTAATCCCTGGGTTGGGAAGATCCCCTGGAGGAGGTTACGGTTCTCATTCATTGTATTTTCTATCTAGATAAACATTATATCCTGGAGACATAATATCATAATGGTTAAGAGCAAAGGCTCTGGAGGCAGACTACTTATTCAGATCTTAGATATAATCCTGCTAATCCTAGAGCTAATCTAATTCCCATTAGAGGGATGATGGTCCTAATCAAAGAACCCGTGAATGTTACCTAATACCATAGAGTTTTTGCAGAATGATTACATCATAAATCTCGAAATGGGAAATTATATTGGATTATCTGGATGGGTCTTGAATGCCATCACAAGTATCTTTTTAAGAGAGATGCACAGGGAGATTCGATCCAAACACACAGAGGAGAAAGTACTATGAAGACCGACCAATGAGAGATTTGCAGATGATGGCCTTGAAGATTGAACAGAAGTATCCACGAGGCCAGAAATGTTAGGAGCCACAGGAAACAGAGTCAAGGAAGAGATTCTCCTGAAGAAATTTTAGCCGAGTGATACTTTTTTCAGACTTCTCCAACTGTGAAAGGAGATGTTTTCGTTTTAAGCCTCCAGGTTTGTGATAATTTATTATATCAGCTACAAGAAGTTAATACACTCCCCTTAGGAGATGTGATCTTGGACAACTTCTTTAAGTGCCCTCAAGTCTCAGTTTTCTCATCTGAAAAATGGTTTGTTATCTCCTAATGTGATCTGACGACTGAATGGCTTAATGCTTCCAAAGTCCTTAGTAGCATGACTGGTATAATCTGAACACCTAAAAACAGTTACTTACATTTTAAGAGTACTTTTGTGTTTGTCTACTCATTTTGTTCTCTCTTTTGAAGAAGATCAAAGACTTCTACATATTCTTTAACATTTCAAAGCATTTCTTAGTATTGTATACATTATGATTAAACCTTAACAAATATTTATTGAACAGCATTTATTTATAAGACTAGATTCCAAGGATACAGTGTAGCATAAAAGATGGTGACTGAAATCAATGACTGTAATATCACGATTATTTTCACTGATTTAGGGTGAAAGAAAAAAAAAATTATTATTTTTTCCCCCAGATTTCAGAACTTAAATGCTTAATTAACTTATGAGATTTGTGTGTTTTTCTCTAAATATCAATAAATTGACTAAATTTATACATTTGAAATATTTTTATCCTTGCAAAGGGAAAACAAATATTCTACTTAGTCTTCTTTTATTTGTGGACATTCTACAGTATAAACGAATAAGGAAGATTAAGTACCTTTATCAATTACCCTGCAATTTCCCATTTAGTTGCTGTGTTCATCATTGCAGGTGAATTTCAAGGCTTCACATTGATCTGAGCCCAGGGCATGGTGTGTGTGCACGTGCTAAGCTGCTTCAGTTATATCTGATTCTTTGCGACTGTATGAATCATAGTCTGCCAGGCTCCTCTGTCCATGGGGATTCTCCAAGCAAGAATAATGGAGCAGGTTGATATGCCCTCCTCCAAGAGATCTTCCAGACCCAGTGATCAAACCTATGTCTCTTATGACTCCTGCATTGGCAAGCAGGTTCTTTACCACTAGCACCACCTGGGAAGCCGGGGCGTGGTGCATTCTAGCATTTAATATTTATTGCATGAACATTGCTCTTCAGTACCTCTGGCTTGGTGTGTTATAACTTCTCAGACCCTGGTCAAAGAATACCAATGGTAGATACAGTTGTCCCAAGTGGATTTTAATAAAAATGCACAGTTTCCTATTTATTGCTTGGTGGGCCTTTTGGTATGACATTCAAACTTTATAAGCAATCACTTTGAGGAAAGAAAAGTTAAAGATCCTGGTCCTGACCTAAAAACACTATGCCCTAGCATTCCTAAAGTTTAATGTTGGTGACTATCAGGAAAGCAAATATTTCACGCAAGGGTAAGCCCTTTAATTGCGTTTGTGTTGAATGCCTGCCAGCTCCACATGTAGAGGGTTCTACAGGTATTTTTCTGATCTCAGTCTCCCATCTGTGGCCATGTCAAAAGTGCCTGTGGGTAGAAGGAAAGAGAAGGAAAGTCAAAAGCACAAGAAGAAACGCAAGGGGGTCAAAGGAATGGAGGCAAGAAGGGGAGCAAGTGAAACCCTCTTGGGAGGGGAAGCTGTGTTTCATTTTAGTTGCTTGGTTTGGAAGGAAGCCTGTAATATTGAATAACATAAGAAAACACACTGCAGCCCTCTCTAGTTTCTCTGAGTGTATGTAGAACTGCATTCGTAAAACCCAAAATGAAAACTCTCATGAAATTGTATGAATGCTCTATTGAATTATTTGTAATTAGTAAAGAAAAGTTAATTTAAAAGCCATTTAATTTTACCTCTGGGGGATGAAGTACTAAATTAATTTAAATTTGTTAGTGAAGAGTCATTTAAGTTAGTTGTTAATTTTTCTCCCTTACTTGTCAGTATATTAGACAAGGATTTGTAAAAACACATATTCATAAAAAGAAAAATGCAAGAGTATTATTCATGTGTCTTTTTAAAGTTTCCATTACTATAAGATAATGAAAACAAAGAATAAGTACTGAGAAATGCTTTACCCCATGGACAGTTTTAAATGAGCTCTTCAAATCTTGCTTGATAATCTGCTTATGTGAAGTTGGACTTGTTTGTTTGCTAAGCCTCATTTTACTGATTGCCAAATTGAGAGTAAAAATTGTACCAATTTTATAAAGTTTTTGTGAGTACTAGGTACATGCACTTAGAGTGCAGGCACATAGTAAGTACTCAACAAATGTTAGCCTCATCTATAATTTTTGAGTGGCTTCAACCTAACTAGGGGAAAAAAAAATCAACAGTAAAGACAAATAGCAGATACTATAGATTCAGTTATCCATATGAGTTATAGATATATCTGATGGACAAGCAATGGGTTTTTAGATAAATGTTTCATTTGTTAGTTCAATAAATTCATTCAATATTTATCAAGCAACAGTTACATGCTGAGCATTATTCTAGGGGCTCCTGTTCTAGTGAGAGACAAAATAAAAATACCTCCACTTCCATAAAGCTAACATTTCAGTGTTAGAACAAAGACAATGACCCAGTAAAAAATGAATGAATGAACAGTGTAACACCAGAGTATATCTTAAGTGCCAAGAAGACAAAAATAGGATAAGGGGCTAGTTGGGAGAGGTATATTATAGTATGGGAAAGCTAGATTTAGCAGAGGGAAAAAATTACAAGACTGTGAGTTAAATTTGATTTTCAAATAAATATCAAATATTTTTTAGTATAAGTATGGTATATTGTACTAAAACCTTCTTTGTTGTTTAATGTGAAATACTAATTTAGTTAGGCATCCTCTATTTTTATCTGGCAACCCTAGAGAGGAATAAGGGTCTGAAGATGAGACTAATTTTATTTTTCTTCCAGGTTTATTGAAATAAAATTGTAATATATTTAAAGTTCACAATGTGATGATTGGATATATGTATAGTTCATGAAATGATTCCCACAATAAGTTAATTAATATATGGTTAATTCCATCAACTCACATAGTTATCTTTTTTTTTGAAGACCACTGGAGGAAGAAATGGCAACCCATTCCAGTATTCTTATCTGAAAAATCCCATGGACCGAGGAGCCTGGTGGGCTATAGTCCATAGGGTCACAGAATCAGACATGACTGAGCTACGAGTGTGCACACACATACACACACACTCTGAAGATCTACTGCTTGAGCAAATTGCAAGTATACAATATAGTGTTGTTAATTATAGTCACAGGCTATACATTAGATCCTCAGAACTTATTCATCTCATAAGTGAAAATTTATAGATAGTTTAACACAGATCTGCCTTTCATCCAGTTTTTGTTGAAGGGGTTGAGGTGTGTACTTCAGCTCTCATGATTTTCCCTTGTTCACATCTAAGGACACTAATGTTGTGCCATGGTCAGACTGCTGCTGCTGCTAAGTCGCTTCAGTCGTGTCCGACTCTGTGCGACCCTATACACGGCAGTCCAGCAGGCTCTGCCGTCCCTGGGATTCTCTAGGCAAGAACACTGGAGTGGGGTGCCATTTCCTTCTCAAGGCAATGGCACCCCACTCCAGTACTCTTGCCTGGAAAATCCCATGGATGGAGGAGCCTGGTAGGCTGTAGTCCATGGGGTCGCTAGGAGTTGGACATGACTGAGCGATTTCACTTTGACTTTTCACTTTCATGCATTGGAGAAGGAAATGGCAACCCACTCCAGNAAAATTAGAAATCATACATGGTGTCTAGGGCCAGGTGACAGGACTTTCCAGGCAAACTTTTTATTCTGCTTTATGTTGCTTAATATAAGGAATTCCCTTTAGGAATTCAAGCTTTTTATTTTGGCCGTAGCTTTTAGAAAAGACTTCACTATGTTACAATCTTTTTTCATTTGTCTTTTTGAATGACAGCAATTTCTGATGGATTTCCTTAGAAAATAATATCTTTATGTTCTTTGCCAGTGTCTCATATCTACCACATGTATGTGTGCTCAGTTGCTTCAGTCCTGTCTGCCTCTTTGGGACCCCCATGGACTGCAGTCCACCTGGCAAGAATACTGGAGTGAGTTTCCCTGCGCTCCTCCAGGGGGCCTTCCTAATCCAGGGATCGAACCCTGGTCTCCTGAGTCTCCTGCTTTGCAGGTAGATTTTTTACTGCTGNTGCTCAGTTGCTTCAGTCCTGTCTGCCTCTTTGGGACCCCCATGGACTGCAGTCCACCTGGCAAGAATACTGGAGTGAGTTTCCCTGTGCTCCTCCAGGGGGCCTTCCTAATCCAGGGATCGAACCCTGGTCTCCTGAGTCTCCTGCTTTGCAGGTAGATTTTTTACTGCTGCTCCCCTAAGGAAGCCCCTATCTACTGCACTTATACTGAAATGCTCAGATTTAAAAAAAAAAAAAAAAAGAATTCTTCCTTTCTGCAGTAGTCTTCTAATTATTTTCAAATCTCACTGTCATCATCACTTGTTATTGTCATCCTCCTTATCTTTATCATCCAATCTTACTCTCAAAACTCCACTGGATGCCTGACGCTGTGACAGGAATTATCCAAAGGAGCTCTTTGGCTGAGTTGGATGACCCTGCCCCAACTTCCTGTCTCAAGATAGACTTTTATGTTATGTTTCTCAGGCTGGCTGTTCGGAGACTGAATTAGTCAGTTGCCGTGGCTGCTAACATATAGAAACTGTCTTTCTTTCTCAGGGTAGAACCTAGGTTGGTTTCAAAATTCTACAATATCACAGCCTAGTGACAGGAAAGCCTGTTTTCCAGCAGCCTCTGCCCTTTACTTATTTCTTTCACTCCCACCAATTTATCTTTGCAGTTCTAGGGAATATTGCCAAGTCCCCTCTAGATGGGGGTAAGCACTGTAAATCCCTAATTCCCAAACTAATCTTATAGCAGGGGACATGTTCTGGGCAGCCTTCCCACTCTGCTAACACCACACGTATTTTTTTTTTTTTTTCCTTCCTGAAGTGCATTCTATATCCTGCACGCTTCCTTATCCAAAAGTTAATTATCAAATTGACTGCATACTGTAAAAACTTCAGAACACCTGAACCTGGGACAGCACACCTTATTTTTATTATAGGAACTGAGAAATCAGCTTGAATTTTTACTTAACCATAGATTTAAGTTTCCATAAAACCGGAGACCATTTGAAAGCGTTGGTTTCAGTGTGCTTAAAGACAAACGAGTCCCTCTAGATCATTCAGAAAATGTTGTGGACAAGGGCCAGCCCTCGGTTATTCAGGAATAGATGAGCCAGTGTTTGCTATTTTACAACTTTCTTTTGCATCTAGATGTTTTATTTTTGACCACTTGCACTGATTATAGTATTTATCAAAATAATAGAGAAAAGGAAGGTAATATTCAAAGACCAACATATTATCAGACATGAAGAACAAATTTCCACATAATTTGAACAAGAAATATAAATTTACAAAAAACACAATAAAAAGTCACCCTAATGTCAAAATCAGATCAGGTGCCAACATAGCCAACATCACTGATGAACACAGATGCAAAATCCTCAGCAAAATACAGCAAACTGAAGTCAAAAATACATTAAAATAATCATACACTGTGGTCAAATGGGATTTATCCCAGGGACACAAGCCTTTTTCAATATCCACAAATCAATCAGTATGATACACCACGTTACCAAATTGAAGAACAAAAACCATATGATCATCTCAATAGATGCAAAAAGCTTTTGACAAAATTCAAAACCCATTTATGATAAAAACTTTCCAGAAAGTGGGCATAGAGGAAATATGCCTGAACATAATAAAGGTCATATATGACAAACCTACAGCTAACATCATGCTCAATGGTTGAGAAGCTGAAAGCATTCCCTTTAAGGTCAGGAACAAGACAAGGATGCCCACTCTCACTATTTTTATTCAACATAATTATGGAAATCCTAGCCAGAGCAATCAAAGAAGAAAAAGAAATAAAAAGAATCTGAAGGCAAAGGAAGAAGTAAAACTGTCACTGCTACAGATGACAGGATACTGTACATAGAAAATCCTAAAGACGCCACCAGAAAATTACTAGCACTCATCAGTGAATGTGGTAAAGTTGCAGGACACAATATTAATACAGAGAAATCTGCTGCATTTCTATACACTAACAACAGGAATTTAAAATATAGTTCTTATTGTTAGATTATCATATGACTATACTATTACTAGTACTACAAAAGAGCGATCAAGTATAGCTCCTTATATAAATATGTGGTTAAATATTACAATTATTGTCATAATGGCTATTTTCTGGCATCTTACAACCAGAATTTAAATTTTTTGTTACTTCTAAAATGAAAGATTGCTTTATAATTTAGAAATTTTAAGTGATATTTAGGAGATAACATGAGGCTGCTGCTGATAAGTCACTTCAGTTGTGTCCGACTGTGTGACCCCATAGATTGCAGCCCACCAGACTCCCCGTCCCTGGTATTCTCCAGGCGAGAACACTGGAGTGGGTTACCATTTCCTTCTCCAATTCATGAAAGGAAAAGTGAAAGTGAAATACCGTAATAATTTGGAAATGACATGGTGCTCTAAGAATAAAACTTTAAATAAAACAACAGATCCATTTAAAGTCTTTTATTTAAGTACACTAAGAATGGGTTCTAGGATAGAAGGGCTATAAGGTAACATGTCTTCTCTAAAAAGATGGGATGTCAATCAGAATGGTTTTGCTCAGTCATAGAAGACTTAAAAAAAAAAAGCCATATACAGCCACAGAGACAGAGACAGCTATGCCAATTGGGGGGAAAAATGTCTTACAAGACCAATTAGCACATATTTGTCATGTTGTTGTAAAGGCACCATCTCACATTCATTGTGGGCTTCGCTGGGGGCTCAGATGGTAAAGGATTCTTCTGCAGTGTTGGAGAGCTGGGTTCAATCTTTGGGTTGGGAAGATCCCCTGGAGGAGGGCATGGAAACCTACTTTAGTATTCTTGCCTGGAGAATCCCCATGGACAGAGAAGCCTGGTGGGCTACAGTCCATGGGCTCACAAAGAGTTGGACACAACTGAGAGACTAAGCATAGCACACAGCATTCATCACACAGTGATGACTTTCGTTATATGATGGGATTAAGGAATCCTCATTTTGTTCTGATATTTCTGACTACATTGTGACCAAACAACTTTGGGAAAATAGTGACATAGCTGGTGATATTGCTCATCACATGAGTGAACTAGTCTTCTGCTTTTATAAGTCATTCTCTCTTTGAAAACATCCATCCGAGACTAAATATTGTGCAGTGACAGCCTTTCAGTTGAAGCTTAGCTTGTGTCTTAGATAATGACACAAATCTGGGAACTGATAGTCTGGTCACTATTGTGAAAAAATGTTCGTAATAAAACTTTTGAATTCTAAGTAGGTATCTACTCACAGGTGTTTCGCTTGATTGACAGTAACAATCAGATTAAAGCATAAAGCCAATTGGGAAAAATTCCTGTGGGTAATGCTTTTTCTTTCACGCTTCTCTCAATCATTGCCTTTCTCTTTCTTTCCTCTTTCTTTCTTCTGTATCTACACATTATTCTGTAACAAATTACTTTGTTAATAGACACTGTTTCTTGCTCATCAGAAATTAAGAAAATGTATATTCTGAGTGCAGTGGGCTTCCCAGATGGTGCTAGCGGTAAAGAATCCACTGCCAGTGCAGATAGACTTAAGAAATGCAGATTTGATCCCTGGGTTGGGAAGATCCCCTGGAGGATGGCATGGCAACACTCCAGTATTCTTGCCAGGAGAATCCATGGACAGAGGAGCCTGGCAAGCTGAAGTCCATGGGGTTGCACAGGGTTGGACATGACTGAAGCGACTTAGCACACACACACATATTCTGTGTGCAATACAGAATAAATATTGCAGCCTTCGATGAAGATGCATATAATCTAAAGAGAGAATTCCATTCATGAAAATGATACATACTATTTATATTCACGCATGCATATGTGCATTTATTTCCACATTGTAAATGAAAGTCTAGGAATATTATCTGTATTAATATAATTTAAAACATGTAAAATACAAAGAGTTTAATATCAGTGATATACAAATATAATAACCAAAAGAAATTAAGAACAGAACTAAACACTAAATAGAATAAAGTACATAGAGTTTGGGCAATTTCTCAAGCAGGTAAAAACAAATAATCACTAACATCTAAAAATTTTTCAAATTTGACTAAAAATCCAGTAAATGCAATAAAATTAAAAAAAAAATCATCTTTTACCCATCCAGTTAGGAAAAGTTAATACCCAGTGATGGCAAAAGTGTAGTGAGATTGGCATGCTTATGATTCAAATATCAAAATAAATAATGTAGTTAATTTTATAGACATGCAAAAATATTAAATGAAATAAAAGCAGATTATAAAACTGTAAAATATAGATGCTTTATCATCATTAAGCTTCTATTAAACTTTGTCTTGGAGAAGGCAATGGCACCCCACTCCAGTACTCTTGTCTGGAAAATCTCATGGATGGAGGAGCCTGGTAGGCTGCAGTCCCCGGGGTTGCTAAGAGTTGGACACGACTGAGTGACTTCACTTTGACTTTTCACTTTCATACATTGGAGAAGGAAATGGCAATCCACTCCAGTATTCTTGCCTAGAGAATCCCAGGGATGGGGGAGCCTGGTGGGCTGCCGTCTATGGGGTCGCACAGAGTCGGACACTACTGAAGTGACTTAGCAGCAAACTTTGTCTGTGTACCTGTAGCATGCATAAGACATAAATGAACAGGTTTAGACTGTATATAGAGAAAAGTCTAGTTAGATGTTTGCTCAAATTTATTTCTGTTTATTTCTTGGTGACAGGGTATCAGGTATTTTTATTTCTCTTTTTAACTTGTCTATAGTATATACGTTTTTACACTGAACATCAATTTTAAAACTATATGTTAAAATAGAAAACAAGAGTAAATATACTCATAAATACACGAGAAGAAGGTGGGGATCAGGTACTTATTTCAAGGAGAACCTGGGTTTTGTGTTCTTCATTTTGCATAAAAGACTCAAACAGATAAATCTCTAATTAGTGTAAAAGAACAGGCTCCTTTTACTCAAAGAGTGGTTTTATATTTGCTGGGTTTTTTTTTTTTTTTCTTTTTATGACATATGTGTGTTTTCTTTTGTGATGCCCTGTCTCTGGGAAGGATTTTCAAATTGCCTTCTTTAGAGATGGAAACTTGTTAAGCTTGAGTCAGCAGAAATTACCTTAAAATGCTTATAAAGTTTAAACTCTACTCTAAACAAACAAAACTTTGTTAAGATCAGATACAGTTTTACTAGAAAAGAAAATTCTAAGAATATGGCATTTTTTCTTGAGAACTTGTTGAAAACAAGGTAAATAAAATGTCCAGTCATGGATTATGAATTCAACTCAGTTTTGGTAGAATGAGTCACTTGTCCACAGATAACTATTTGAAAAGAGAATTAAATTGACAAGCTAACTTCATAGAATTAGTCCTACGCTTGCTACCCCAAAAGGAGTCAGTTTTTTTGTATGTCAGATCAATCTTGCAATGATAGTTAAACACGCCTTCAATTCCTTTCCTTTCTTGGTTGAGTTTAACTGTCCAAAACCTTAAGCCAATGGAAACTCTTCCTATTGGCAGATCCTGTGTTAAGCTTCCTGGCTGCATTATTTCATTCTCACATGCTCTAAGGACTTACTTGGAGCCTGTGTTTTCCTCAGTCAGCGTTCAAAGCAAGCAGGTGCTAGCCCTTTCCGTGTTCTATGGGGAATGGGCTAGAAGGAAGTAACTAACTGAACAATTCTAGTGGGAAATGCATCCAGGCAGCAGCTGTGGAATGGAGATCCACAGAAGTGTGGAGTGCTTCTGTCAGGATCCCGAGGTTGTGGCAAGTGGCCACTTTCCCAGATGGTTTCCATTCTGTGATGACCCCGTAGCTGCACGATGCCTCTGCTCTGAAGATGGGACATTTGGCCTTTGGATAAATGTCATTCCCAGAACTTTGAGAAGACAAAACTACTTTTATTGCATGGAATGTTTTCCTTATCTGTAGTTAGGGAAGAACAAGAGACTCAACCATACTTTTTAACATAGCACTCAAACATTACTGTCAGGATAAACTGTTTTCAAACTGTATAGGGTCAAATATTGTTTTTACTTGTGTAAGTACAATGATGGCGGTGGGAACAAGAAGGAAGTAGGGTAGGAAACGGAAAGATCAAGAGAAAAGAATATATCATGAATGTCAGACATATTTGTTTGTCTTCCATCTCTTTAGTCTGTTAACGTTATCCTGAAAATTCCTTAAGCATTGTTAGGCAGGAGATTTATGGTTGAGATACTGTTTTGGGCTTTCATAATCCAGTGCTCATGGTTGTTGGCATTTTTTTTAGATTACTGACCATGATTTCCTATCAGCAGTGCCTCGGGGGTATCTCTGATATTAGTCGAAATTCTCTTATCCTTATCAAAACTGGGCTATCACCAAATAGCTGTGGAATATAAAACTCCTCATGGAGTCATACTCAAGTTCCAGTTTACGTGACTTACTGTACAGATTAGATTACTCAGTCCTCAAACTGTTACTCATGGTGTAGATAATTTCTAAATACCACCAAGTATCAGGTTGCTATATGGAAATATAGTGCGGATTCGTACAGATTATTCCTTGTTCTTTTTTTTAGCTCCTCATAAGATCTCTCTCTTTTCAAATGCCCCTGCATTCTGATTGTATTATAAATTATTTTCAGTTGATTTATAAATAACATATAATTTGCCTGTGCCAAATCTGTTTTTTAATACTAACATGTTACTAGCAGCAGACACATAGCAAATATCTGACAAAAAATTGAGGAAAGTTCTTAAGTACTGTCATTGAAAGTAGGTGTGCATGAAAAGTTTAAACAAGAAAAAGGAAATTAAAAATTGCCATATCATATACATAGTGTTAACCAAAATCTATTTCAGCAACACTATGGATGCTGTCTTAACACTGAGAACATATATAGATTTATATCAGTGAAAGTCAGACAGAGAAAATTGGAAAACGTTGTCTTTTATCTTTTTCTCATTTGCTTCTCATTAAAATAAACTGGACAAGAGTTTTCCTTGGGGTGTTCTGTCACCTATTCCAAGACTATGTTTGTGCTTTTATAGTACCAGGCATTTGGATTAAAAAGTGAGAAGCACAGATCCTTTCATTAAACATTTGAGTAACTGGTACTCTCAGATCATGGACTAGACTTTTCCTTTTTCCTTTAAAGCTAGCCTAAAAATGCCTTGGTGATGGTAGGAATTAGAGGAAATTTCTATGCAAATATACCCCTAGAGTGGTCTCTCTTGAACTCTTGTAAGAAGAGGGGAAAGAGATTTTTAGTTGGGAAAATAATGCATACATGTATAATCCAGTTTCTTCATATATTGCCTTTTAGGCAACAGAGAAAACTAAATTCCCTTGAGTCACTTTAGTAAGTAAGGCTTCCTGGGTACATATTCTGTTTCTAAACTTTATGTTCTTTTGGAAAACATGCTTTAAAATGTCTTTCCAATGGAAATTCAATTGTGATAGTATGTGTGCTCATTCCCTCAGTCCTGTGCAACTCTTTGCGGCTCCATGGACTTTAGCCCTCCAGGCACCTCTGTCTGTGGGATTTCCTGGGAAAGAATACTGGACTGAGATGCGGTTTCCTACTTTAGGGAATCTTCCTGATTCAAGGATCAAAACTTCATCTCTTGTGTCTCCTGCATTGACAGGCAAACTGTATTACTGGTGCCACCTAGGAAGCCTTAATTGTGATAGCACTCTCGCCAAATTTATGGAAAGTTGGCATAAATTTGGCATAAATAATTTTGGCAAAATATTTTGCTGAGCTAGAGAAAAATACAGTATTGCAAGTAAAACAAAAGTGGCCAACTCTTGTAAGATTATACCTTACTTACATAAAGCAATAGGTATGATGTATTGTCACTTACTATTACCTGGTATTTTGACTTTTAAGACAATTTCAGAGACTTAAATGAAAAAAAAGTTTTTTCTAAACTATTACCCAGAAGATGACAAGATTTTCCTTGGAAATTTGTTGGGTGTTGGCTGTGCTAATTTTTTCTCTAACCAAATCATTTTTACCTAGTCCATTTTTAGGATTCAAAGTGATCTGATTTTTTTCTTTGTTCTTTTCCTGGTAGGTATTTTGGTGGAAAACCACTTGGAGGTGAAATTGTCAAAAGCTTAGCAAGAAGAAGAAATACATAAGTAAAATAAAGAGAGAAGGCAGAGGCCTGTTTAATTTTCAAATTTAATAATAGTCTGTGGATAATTGAGAGTTGGCAGATATAATGTTTCCAGTCAAGCTTTGCCATTTAGAGAGAAGTATTTCATATCTACAACATCTACAAAGCACAAACACTGTCCAGGGACGCTGCATGGAATTCATCTCTTTTCAGGATTTCAAAAGTACATAAATCCATAGTGTTTGGAATGGGTATGTTTATACTGAATTTTCCCATCTCTCTTTCTGGAGGAGAGTCAGTCAACCCTGTCTTCATCCTTTGCCTTCATGTTTGGCTGGAGTATGAGTCAAAACTGAAACACATACTTAAGTGATTATCTGTGATCTCAGAATATGCTTATTTTAAGATCGAAAGGAGAAAACAAAAAATTAGAAAAGTGGAAAATAGAAACACTTCATGGTGAATTATAAATACCTTTTTCCTCACTGGAGATACTCTAAATCAAACACTTCTAAATATGAAGTTAAAAATCATATTTTACTAAGTATTAAACTCAAAAATATATTTAACAGATAAACTTGTACATGGATTGAATCTATGTTGTCCTCACACTGAGTTTAAATAAAAATAGGCATAGGGGTTAGACCTAATTTTAAGGTTGTTTAAAGGAAAAAAAATCAATTTTGTAAATTGTTTTGCACAGCTGCTACCTATACTAAACAGCTCAATAATATTACTTTAAACATCTTATAAAATCAGTTGTCTTTATTCATTCATGTTTGTTTAACAAAATTATACTTTTAAATAAGCCAGAGGTTGCTTATTATGAGAGCTTCCTATTCTGATCAGACTAAATGAACCCTGCATACTATTATTTTTCTTTTCAGAATATAGTATGTTGAATTTTTAATACCACTGAATAAAAAACAGAAAAATAGCTTCTAAATGAAACTGTACACTTAAAAACATAAAATGAATTAGTGACATACTGCAAATGTTATATTGAAATAATTGAGAAATTCGCCATTCACAGTGTTATAAGTACAAATAAGCCATAATGCATATTTAACTTCCAATGAATGTATTTTTTATGTTAACAGTATACAGATTTTGTTTGCTTCAACACGCCAAAGAACCTGGTGATAGTCCATAAAACAAATGGACAAAATACACTGAAAATATTTCAAGAGGCAGTTATTTTATGTTTTGTTGTTACTGTTGTTCAGAAGAAAGATATTTATATTCAAAATATGATTGCCAAATCAGATCTCCTAATAACTAAGTGTCCTAATTTCATTTGCTCAATCAGTTAAATGAGGGGTATTTTTGGTAAACCTTTACTTCCTTGGTTCCAACTATATAGAATTCTCAGGACTATTGTAACTGCTCCCCATGAGGAGGAATTACACATGCTGTGGTCTCTTTTGTGGTGTTTCCTTGAATGGTAAGTAAGGAGTTGTTATGGTGGTTTATGCTGAAAACAGTTACCTGAGCTTTTCCTGCCATCTATATTCATGTTTGGCTTGTTGAGCCTGGTTTTTCATTTTTTCAGTTTAGTATTTACTTACAGACACTTTAAATTTTCATTTTGTTATATAGTAGAAGGATATATTTTTTGGAAGAATAATATAGAATAAATTTTTGAAGGATAAAATTCATATTGAGAGAAACCACTGATGCCAGAGTCTGGCAACTGGAGAAACTGTATCTTAAAAGACACTGTGTCTACAAGACATTCATTCCATCTGGTGCTGAAACTTACAGTGTACAGCCCCTTTCTAATGGCATCTGTGCTACAAGTGACTTTTCATGTAAGTGTAGTGAATGCCAGATAACTTGTCACAACAGGCTGGAAAGCAGCAGATGTAATGTGAAGCACAGCCTTGATTGATTACAATGCTTAGCAATTAGCATCCTAACATTGGATACTATCACAAATCTAAACAGAGTATTAAAATGAAGAGACATCACTTTGCCAACAAAGGTCTGTCTAGTAGAAGCTATGGTTTTTCCAGTAGTCATGTATGGATGTGAGAGTTGGACTGTAAAGAATGCTGAGCATCGAAGAATTGATGCTTTTGAACTGTGGTATGGAGAAGACTCTTTAGAGTCCCTTGGACTGATAAGGAGATCCAACCAGTCAATCCTAAAGAAAATCAACCCTGAATGTTCATTGAAAGGACTGATGCTGAAGCTGAAGCTCCAACACTTTGGCCCTTGATGCGAAGAGCCTACTCATTGGAACAGACCCTGATGTGGGAAAGACTGAAGGCAGGAAGAGAAGGGGACGACAGAGGATGAAATAGTTGGATGGCATCAAGGACTCGGTGGACATGAATTTGAACAAGCTCCAGGAGATAGTGATGAACAGGGAAGCCTGGCATGCTTGCAGCCCATGGGGTCACAAAGAGGTGGACAGAACTGAGTGGCTGAATGATAACAACATTTGTTACACAGTAACAAATACATTAGATTAATTTTATAGCCATCAAAACCAGGAAGGCTATGCATATAAACAAAATATAAATGTCAGAAGCATAAAACTATATCATTTTCAGTCTTCTTGAGTTTATAGGTACACCTTTAGGAATTTAACTGCTTAATAACTTTGAAGAAAACTTAATAGAATTTTCTATTATGTTAAAATTGGTAGTGTTAAAATCTGTAGAATGCTTGCATATGAATATATATAAAACATTTAATTGTTAAAATGTAGAATTTAGAGTCGACATAATAAATGAGATATGCTAAACTTTCATAGAAATTGTGAGATCTTACAGAAAATATTCTAACAAAATCACAATTTATTTTCCATACTTTGTATACTATGAAAAAGTAAAGCATATGAGTGAATATGTTTGTAGACCATCTTGATTCTGAGAAGACTATCCTAAAATATTGTTGGCAATATTGTACCCTCATTCGTTAAAAGGAGCAGCCAGTTGGTGGCACAGTTGAGAAAAACTGTGAACGATTAAGGCAATGTGAATGTACTGAAATAATAGACAAATTTCAAGGAAACAAATTTCTTCAGGCAATCAGATATGAATAGTCAGGACTCACAAAAACCAGATCCCCCTTTCCAGCAAAGGAACTATGAAAATAGCAGCAACACTCAGTACATCCTGTACAATTAAGCACATATGCAAACGGACAGAGAAACTGCTGACAAAAAGTGTCTTGTGTCTGTGTTCATAGCCAGATTGTTTCTGGAAGAATACTGGGGAAGAAATAACTGATAAACTAAATATCTGATATGTAAACATATCATTCAAAATGCTTCTGCTTCTTGATTTATCAGAGAGGATACCAGTGAGGAGAAGGGAAAGTTAAGCTTTCATTGTTTACAGTGGATTTAATGTTACACAGCAAGAGGAAACAAAGGATATTCTTGGGATAGTCTGTTAGAAAAAGCTTTCTATGAAAATTTCAGGGCAGCCATGATGTTAAACAGATACATTATTTTCCAGACTTAGAGTAAGAAGAAACAATTGCTGGTCATATATGCAGAATACTTTGTCTTAATATTTATTGTTTTCCCAGTAAAAGATATAGAAATAAAGTACTATGGTAACACTGTGTTTGAGATAATATAGTGGTCAGCAGTTTATTAAACTTTAAATCTTGAGTTATAACTAAATTATTCAATGTTGTGTTTGTTTTTTTAAGTGTCATCTTCATATCTGAGATTCCTAATACATTTTTAATGAGTCAGGCTGAAAGCATGTTTTTCTCATGTCTATGAGAGTTGAACTGTGAAGAAAGTTGAGCACTGAAGAATTGATGCTTTTGAACTGTGGTGTTGGAGAAGACTCTGGAGAGTCCCTTGGACTGCAAGGAGATCCAACCAGTCCATTCTGAAGGAGATCGGCCCTGGGATTTCTTTGGAAGGAATGATGTTAAAGCTGAAGCTCCAGTACTTTGGCCACCTCATGTGAAGAGTTGACTCATTGGAAAAGACTCTGATGCTGGGAGGGGTTGGGGGCAGGTGGAGAAGGGGACAACAGAGGATGAGATGGCTGGATGGCATCACTGACTCAATGGGCGTGAGTCTGAGTGAACTCCGGGAGTTGGTGATGGACAAGGAGGCCTGGCGTGCTGTGATTCATGGGATCGCAAAGAATTGGACACAACTGAGTGACTGAACTGAATTGAACTGACACAGTTATAGTGGCATGTGTTATCAGTTTTTCCATCACAAGATTCTTGCTAAAATCTTGGTTTGATATGTTTTAACAAAGTTTGATATGTTTTGATAAAGTTTCTTTATCCTAGTTCTGCTGAAATATTTTGTTTCTTCAATTTTCCTTATTCTCCAATATCTGCCAGTTCCTTTCTCTTAGGAATCCCTTGCAAATTCACGTGGAGTATTCATGAATATCAACAAAAGCTATAAGACATTCTCCATCTCTCCATCAGCAGTTGCCTAAATTTCAGCCTTTATGCTACAGAAATGACATCAGCTACCCTTTAATTCATACTACTGTTTATTCTGTGTCAGCTGATTGCAACCTAATGGTTGAATTGGCGCAGTGCCTCTTCTCAAGATGTGTACTTGAGCACGGTGCCCAGTCCAGCTACCCAGAGGTATATTTTTTCTTCATGATGGGAGCCAGGCAAAGAAGGAAAAAGAGAGACAGTAATCAAATTCTTTGGCTTGTGATTTCAAAAAAGTTTCAAAATGTAAAAATCTTATTTAAAGAATCTTATTTTGTGATGACTTCTTGATCCACACCATCCAATTTGACCCTAAACTCGCGCCATCAGAGGCTCTGCTCTCTGTCATTATATAGTCATTACACGGGGTCCACAATAATATTTGTCAGCAGGTAGTGGATGATTCTTTATATCAGAGCCAATGTAACTTTTGCAAAGTCATTTTTAGAGCTTGTTTTATTGTGACAAAAATGACCTTGAACTAAATATGTAACACTGGAAAGACTATATTTTTTTAATTATAAGAATAATTGAATATTTAAGCTATTGCTCTAATAGAGTTAAAACTGGTTTCTGCTTATCCATTCATTAAGTAAAAGTTTATTGAGTATGTTTTATACAGTGCCCTGCTGGGTTTTGTGCATATAAAAAATGGAACCAGGTCTTTCTCTTCAGAGACCTTACAGTCTAGTGGAGAATAAAAACGTAAAAACCAATAGTTATTATTTATAGATATTATACTAGAGTAGCTATTCTTCCCCAGGGATGCACAACAAAAGCACATGGGCATTTCTATTATCTTTTTTTCTCAAAACACACATACATGGCTGTGTGCTTTAGGTATATTAAGTTTTAAAAAACATTATTTTAATTGTGACTTGCATGTTTATTAGAGCCCCAGAAAGAGAAAAGAAATGCTAGCATTTTGCAGAGGGAATGATTAACCCAGGCTAGGAGGTAGCATTTGGTGTAGGGCAATTTTAATCCTGATATTGAAGAGTATGTGAGCATTCAGTGGGTAAAGAAAATGAGAAGAGCAAAATCAGAGAAACAGTAGAAGAAAAGGCATATAGGCATGCTTATAAATAGAAGGAGGACATCACATTTAAGGATAGCATGGCAGGGCAATGACTTATGAAAACTTGTGGCAAAAAACACACACAAAACTTTAGATCTATGTTGACTAATCACAAAATAAAGTGCCTTTAGAAGTAAACATGTCAACCAGAATTTGAATCAAAATCAATGCCTGTGCCTGTGTAAGGGCCAACTTAATTTTCTGGCAAGGAAGGAACCAGTGTACATGTTTGTGAGCAAGGATGATGGTATGAGAACTGGCTCCCCTTTGAAAGAGAGTTGGCTCAAAACATTTGTTCTCTAGGCAGGATCCTTCTCAATGCATGTCATAGCTGAAATTATGCCTTTTCTTGATTACTCTTCTTTCTAGTTCTTAATAGATCAGAAATTAAGTAGGAGTAGGCATGTGAGGTCAATGAGTCTATAAATAATAACCTTTTATATGAGACATGCATTGGACTAAGCACTTGTAAAATATTGCTTTATTTAGTCTTCATGGCCATAGGACTTATCGGCTCCATTTCACTGGTGAGAAAGTTAAGGCTTTGATAGTTGAATAGTTTGTCTACAATAACTTGATATTCAAACTTAGACTTTAAAGACTTCAAAAGACCCTGCTATACTATCTTATTTTATCATTTATAAATGCTGTTCTAATAAATCTTCCACTCATAAGAAGGAATGTGGTGGAAAACACACTGAACAAAGTACAGTGTACTGTATGTATGACATAGAAAGAACTGTCAAACAATTAAGTTTTCACTTGCTAGCATAAATTAATTTTGTCACCTTGAGAACATAAATAATTGATAGCTACCATGACTTATTATGGAGAAGGCAATAGCATCCCACTCCAGTACTCTTGCCTGGAAAATCCCATGGACGGAGAAGCTTGGAAGGCTGCAGTCTATGGGGTCGCTGAGGGTCGGACACGATTGAGCGACTTCACTTTCACTTTTCACTTTCATCCATTGGAGAAGGAAATGGTAACCACTCCAGTGTTGTTGCCTGGAGAATCCCAGGGATGGGGTAGCCTGGTGGGCTGCCACGTCTATGGGGTCACACAGAGTCGGACACGACTGAAGCAACTTAGCAGAGCAGCAGCAGATGACTTATTAGTCAAAGTTTGAATGAATTGTCTTCAAATTGAACATTTAGATGAAACATACTCTATATCATGAAGAAATCTTTAAATGGAAGTTAAAGGAGAGATCAGTATAGCTCTTAAGTGTTTATTACTCTTGCTTCTACAGGTCAGGAAATAGGGAAGATGTCTTCCGTTCTCACATTTTTACAAGGTTAGTCCACTTTCTTTCATGAGTATGTAAACCTTCCTGTACAGGTTCAAATGTCAGCTGTATTACACTCTCACCCTTCTGGGATCTATGATTTACTGACTTCCTGTCAATCTTTCCCATTCACTGAAGGATTTGACATAATTTACCTCTTTACATCAAATTTTGTACATTGTCAAGATAGTGTTATCATTTATTGAATTAACCAATATTCTATAAATAGCTTCTCATTTCTGTATTTCCTCTACTCCAATCTTGAAACCTGAATTCACAGGTTAAAATCCCCAACCTCACCACTTCAACTTTCCAGTCTTACCATTCCACTGAAAATGGAGTGACCACCTCATCACTAAGCCCACAGACATTATTGTGTTCTTGTTAATTGGTTTGTTTCTTAGCATCTTCATCTTGCGAAATGGTCTTTTCAAGCTTCTATGAAATCACACTATCCTTGCTTTTGTTTCTTTAATCTTTCTGTGTTTGTGCTCAGTAGCTCAGTTGTGTTCAACTCTCTGCGATCTGTGAACTGTAACCTTTGGGCTCCTCTGTCCATGGGATTTTCCAGGTAAGAATACTGGAGTGGTTGTGATTTCCTCCTCTAGGGAATCTTTCTAACACTACTTTTTCAATTCCCTTGATGAGTTCATTGTCCTCTCCATTCTTTTAATTGTCAGTGTTCTTTAGATTTTCATTCACAACTGCAAATATATTTATAAGTAATCTCATCTGTTGCTATTTTTTTAAGCCCACTTTCTACCTAGATGACTCCAACTTAGTTCATCCCCTGGACACTCTGAAGACTCATATATCCAATCACACACTAAACATTTTATTGTGGAGAAGTAGTTTCAGGCATTGAGAATCTATGCAGAGGACAGAAGCAACAGTAAATTTAAAGAGGCTGAGAATTTCACTTTGAGTAAACTGGAGAATGAAAAATGAAATGGAAAAAAATGACAGATATTATTCATGGAGATCTTTATAAAACATACTAAGAGATGTTGTTGTTTAGTCACTAGGGTATGTCCGACTCTTTCGTGACTCCATGGACTGTTGCCCACCAGGCTCCTCTGTCCATGTATTTCCCAGGCAAGAACACTGGAGTGGGTTGCCATTTCCTTCTCCAGGGTATCTTCCTGACCCAGGGAATCAAAGCTGTGTCTCCCACTTAGCAGGCAGATTCTTTCCCACTGAGAGACCTGGGTAATCCACTAAGAAGTGTGGATTTTATCTTAAGAGAAAGTGAAGATGTCTACTAAAATAAAGAATGTTTCAGTCTAAGTATAAGTGCTTCACTTGATATGGAATGAACTCCTTTCATGTTAAATTTAGTATAGCGTCTGAAAATAATTTTGGGTATGTGACAAGTAAAATATTTTATATACATATATGATATTTATCAGTTATAAATGAAATTTATAAAATTTATTAACTCTTTTGGAGGCTTTACTCAATCCCATTACAATTGATTGATAAATAAATACATTTTAAAAACAAACAAGCAAGTAAAATAAAAAGAGCAAAACCAACAACAGAAACATGGATTATCTTTCAGTGTATTGCCAGAAAAAAAGGATTTTGTTTCTTGGATCTAGATGGTTCTAACCAGTTAAGCAGTATCCTCTGGCTTCAGTTGTACCCCAGCCACTTCTATCTACTTTCTGTGGTAATAACAGTAAATACTGGAGTTTTGCATGTGACTGTTTCCTTTCCACCTAACTGATAAGTGTGCATTTTCATGTTGAGGAAATAATAACTTGGTCTGCATAGCTGGGCCCTCTAAATGCCATAACATACTCACCTGATGTCCAGAATTAAACTCCTTGGGTTGGTTCTGGATGATTCCCAAGTGTAGGCAAGTGTGAGAAGCAGAAGCATGAAACATTTCCCAAAAGTGATTCTCAGACAATTCAAGTTGGTTTCTGTTACTTGCAACCAGAAGATTCAAGTGAATAGTTTCCATGGAGCTTGGGAAGGGAAACATCTTTGATGTGTTTTCTTGGTGGAAGATTTTTGTTCAGATCACTCAGGTGGCCAAACAGAAAGTATCCTGTACCCAAAGGAAAATAGTCTGGATGAAGAGATCAAGTCCTGATCCTTTGGAGTGGGAGTACTGACTCCAATATCCTAGAGTACCAGAGAACAAATCAAATAGTGAGAACTCACAAAAAGGAAACCACTTGAATACAAGACCCAGCATCACCCAACCACCAGTAGCACCTTGTGCATCTAAACAATAAACAAAACAAAAATATAAACTGAGTCATCAGCAGCCAGGACTATCACCTCACTCAGCCTTGCCCTTTAGAGGAAAAACAAACAAACAAACAAAAACTCAGCACAAATCTCAGCTTATAGGAAGCTTACACAAACCACTGGAGCAACCTTAGGAGGAGAAACCAAAAAGAAGAAAGAATTCTACCTTAAAGCCTGGGTAAAGGAGACCTAAAACACAATAAGTTAAAAAAGAATAATGAAAAGGCAGAGAAATACTACATAAATGAAGGAACAAACTAGAAAAATAGAAGTCTAAATAAGTGAAGAGGAAATAGGGAAACTACCTGAAAAAGAATTCAGAATAATGACAGTAAAGATGCTCAAGAACCTTCAAAACAAAATGGAAAAAAATGCAAGAATCAATTAACAAAGACCTAGAAGAATTAAACAATAAATATACAGAGACAAACAACACAATTACTGAAATTAAAAATACCCTAGAAGGAATCAATAGCAGAATATCTGAAGCAGAAGAATGAATCAGTGATCTGGAAGATAAAATGGTGAACTTCAGAAAAGAATAAAATAAAAAGAATGAAGAGAACTGAGGATAGTCTCAGATATCTCTGGGGCAATATCAAATGCACCAACATTTGAATTATAGGGGTCCAAGAAGAAGAGACAAAGAAGGGATATGAGAAAACGTTTGAAGAAATTATAGTTGAAAATTTCCGCAACATGGAAAAGGAAATAGTCAGTCAGGTCCAAGAGGCACAAAAAATCCCATACAGGATAAGCCCAAGGGGAAACAGGCCAAGACACATACTAATGGAACTAACAAAGACTAAACACAAAGAAGCAAGCAAGGAAGCACCAAGGAAGCACCAAGGAAGAAGCAACAAGTAACATATAAGGGAAACCCCTTACATTGAACAGCTGATCTTTCAGCAGAAACTCTGCAGGCCAGAAGGGAATGGCAGGAAATATTTAAAGTACTGAAAGGGGAAAATCTACAACCAAGATTACTGTACCTGGCAAGGATCTCATTCAAAATTTATGGAGAAATAAAAAACTTTGCAAACAAGTAAAAGTTAAGAGATTTCAGTATCACCAAACCAGCTTTACAACAAATGTTAAACAGACTTATATAGTCATGAAATACAAGAGAAGAAAAAAGATCTTCAAAATCATCCCCAAACAATTAAGAAAATGGCAATAGGAACATATATATCAATAATTACTTTAAATATAAATGGATTAAATGCTCCAACCAAAACATACAGACTGGCTGAAAGGATACAAAAACAAGACCCATATATATGATATGTACATAAAACCCACTTCAGACCTGAAGACGCATATAAACTGAAAGTGAGAGGATGGAAAATATTCTCCATGAAAATGGGAAGCAAAAGAAAGTTGAAGTAGCAATCCTCATATCAGACAAAATAGACCTTAAAATAAAGAAGATTACAAGAGATAAGGAAGGATGCTGCATAATGATCAAGGGATCAATCCAAGAGGAAGACATAACAATTGTAAATATCTATGCACCCAACATGCTGCTGATATTGCTAAGTCACTTCAGTCATGTCCAACTCTGTGCGACCCCATAGACACGGCAGCCCACCAGGCTACCCCATCCCTGGGATTCTCCAGGCAAGAACACTGGAGTGGGTTGCCATTTCCTTCTCCAGTGCATTAAAGTGAAAAGTGAAAGTGAAGTCGCTCAGTCGTGTCCGACCCTCAGCGACCTCATGGACTGCAGCCTTCCAGGCTTCTCTGTCCATGGGATTTTCCAGGCAAGAGTATTGGAGTGGGGTGCCACTGCACCCAACATAGGAGCATCCCAATACATAAGACAAACATTAATGGACATAAAAGGATAAATTGACAGTAACAAAATAATAGCAGGAGATTTTAACATCCTCCTCACAGCAATGGAAAGCTCATCAAAACAGAAAATTAATAAAGAAACACAAGTCTTAAATGAGATGGATCTCACTAATATCTTCAGGACATTCCTTCCAAATGCAGAATACACCTTCTTTTCAAGTTCACGTGGAACATTCTCCAGGATAGATCACATCTTGGTTCACAAATAAAACCTCAGTAAATTTAAGATGATTGAAATCATATCAAGCATCTTTTCTGACCACAATGCTATGAGACATATCAATTACAAGAACAAAAGTGTAAGAAACACATGGAGATTAAACAACCTGTTTCTAAATAACCAACAGGTTACTGAAGAAATAAAAAAAAAATTCTAGAAACAAATGACAAGAACACNAAATCATATCAAGCATCTTTTCTGACCACAATGCTATGAGACATATCAATTACAAGAACAAAAGTGTAAGAAACACATGGAGATTAAACAACCTGTTTCTAAATAACCAACAGGTTACTGAAGAAATAAAAAAAAAATTCTAGAAACAAATGACAAGAACACAACAACTCAAAACCTATGGGATGCAGCAAAAGCAGTTCTAAGAGGGAATTTTATAGCAATACAATCTTACTTCGAGAAAGAAGAAAAACATCAAATAGACAACATACCTTTACAACTAAAACAACTGGAAAAAGAAGAAGAAGAACAACAACAACAAAAAAAAAAACACAAAATTAGTATGAAATCATTAAGATCCAAGCAGAAAGAAATGAAAGAAACAATAGTAAAGATTAATAAAAATAAAAGCTGTTTCTTTGAGATGATAAACGAAATTGACATATCTTTAGCCAGACTCACCAAGAAAAAGAGGAATCAAATTAACAAAATTAGAAATGAAAAAGAAGAGGTTACAACAGACAATGCAGAATAATGAAGTATTATAAGAGACTATTATGAAAAACTATATGGCAATAAAATGGATAACCTGGAAGAAATGGACAGATTCTTAGAAAAGTTCAATCTTCTAAGACTGAACCAGGAAGAAATAGAAATTATGAACAACCCAATTACAAGCATTGAAATTGAAGCTGTGATAAAAAATCACACAAAAACCAAAACCCCACAACCAGATGGCTTCACAGGAGAATTCTACCAAACATTTAAAGAGCTAATACCTATCTTTCTCAAACTCTTTCGAAAATTGCAGAGGAAGGAACACTTCCAAACTCATTATACGAGGCCACCATCACCCTAATACCAAAACTAAACAAAGATAACACACACAAAAAGAAAACTAAGGCCAATATCACTGATGAACATAGATGCTAAAATCCTCAACAAAATTATAGCAAACAGAATTCAGCAACACATGTATGATATCATAAGTGAAACGAATCGCCAGTCTAGGTTTGATTCGGGATGCAGGATGCTTGGGACTGATGCACGGGGATGATCCAGAGAGATGGTGTGGGGTGGGAGGGGGGAGGGGGGGNCTGGTACTTCTTGGGTAAGGAGTCCTGTGAACTTGGGCTTGGTCCCTTCTGGATCGGGGGGTCAAGGGGGGGGGCGGGGTAGAGCCGGTTTTGTGTCCAGAATGTGGAGATGTGTTATCAGTGCACCTCCTGTGTGGGTGGCCCAGGCCTGGAGGCTGGGACACAGTGATGACAGGACAGACCCAATGGAGTGAGGCGTGAATGGCAGAATCACAGACAGTGGTGCGACGTGTGGGAAGGATGAAGACAGTGTCTGAGATGATGGTTGGGAGAACCTCTCCAACGAGAAGACGCAGAGATGAGACATGAAGGAGCCAGAGGGCCAGGCTGGGGGTCGGGGCAGAGGGGGAGGACAACTGGTGCAAAGGCCCTGAGGCTGGAGGAAAGGGAGGTGAGACTGAGGTTGACAGGGCACAATCATCCTAACCCTTGGCTCTGGAGAGCTGTTCATTCCTTGCCGCCCAGGGTCAGTTTCATTTCATTATCTGTAGAGGTAAAGGAAGGGACAGGACTGGTAATAAAACCGCCTCATCAAGGGTGTGTCACCACCCCACAGGGTACGAGTTTATACAGGACAGACTTCTCACTTCTTGTTTACCCATTTCAGCCTTCCTGGTGTGCCCCACTTCCACCGCAAGGCCTTTACATGTCCTGGTTCCTCTGCGTGGGACACTGTTCCGCTGCCTGGGGTGGTGATTAGTTGCTCCGTTGTGTCCGACTCTTTCGACCCTGTGGACTGTAGCCTGCCAGGCTCCTCCCCATGGGATTTTTCAAGCAAGAATACTGGAGTGGGTTTCCATTTCCTTCTCCAGGGGATCTTCCTGACCCAGGGATCACACCCGAGTCTCCTGTGTCTCCTACACTGCAGGTGGATTCCTCACCTGCTGAGCCATTCGGGAAGCTCTGTTCCTCAGGGGTCCTACCCTTCCGCTTTACCACTGTACTCCATACTCCTCAGCCCCCGACACTCTCTCTTGGTTTCCTTCCTAGGCCTTGGCTGCCTGGAGGGCCACACCCTGGACGAGAGCTGTCAGGAGCTGCGGGACAAGTTCTGGGAATTCTACAAGGTGGGCATGCCTGCCCAGGCCCCGCCTATCCCTTCACCTCCACCGGCTTTCATCTTGCTTCCGACCCTCCTTTCAGGCCCCACCCAAGTCCCTCTTGGCTCCGCCCCTCACTACATTCCGCCCCTCCCCATAGGCTGACTGGTGCGTGTGGCCTGCTGCGCAGCTGGTGAATTTCCTCTTCGTGCCCCCCCAGTTCCGAGTCACCTACATCAACGGCCTGACGCTAGGGTGGGACACCTACCTCTCCTACCTGAAATACCGGGTGAGCGCAGTGGGCGGACCAAGCACCCAGAGGACTCCTGGGGGCGGGGCACATGTGTGAGCCCCAAACGGCAGTACAACTACCCTTCAGGGTGAGGGCTGCCTGTGCCAGTGACAGCCTGCCTGCACCCCGTGGTGGGTGGGCAGGTTGCTGATCACCAGCGAGGTGAGGACCAAGCCCGCCTCTGTCCAGCGAGGCTGACCCCGGTGCCAAGGGGTTGGAGGAGGGTTCAGTGGGGTGCCTAGTGGGGTGACCAGTACATGTAACCAGGTGCTCTTGTGCGGTCAGATCCCAGGCCCCCTGACACCCCCAGGCTGCGTGGCCCTGGGCACCATGCAGACTGAGCCGCCAGATGCCAGACAGCAAGGCAAGACTGACTGAGCCGCCGTGGACCAGCCACCTGGGCAGGAAGGGGAACCGACTCCTAGGCCAAGTCCTAGCCACACCCTGACCCCTGGGCATCTGCTTGGGCTGCCCCTGCCAAGCCCACTGCCAGGCCTCAGTTTCTGCCTCTGGAACACAACCATGAAGATGGACAGTTGTACCTCAGCCTTCTGGGACAGCTTCAAGTGACTCGTGATGGGCCATCCTCAGCTCTGGGATCTCAGCCAGCCAGCTAGCACTAAGCCCTCAACACTACTGTAGGCTGGGCTCTGGGGCCAAGGTGGGGGCTATCACCCATCCCCTTGGAGCCGGGCCCCCGAGTTTGGAGCCTCCAGTCTCATCCTCTAGTCACGGACTGTGGAAGTACCATTAAATTCTCTTTGTAATTGAAACTCTTGTGGATGAACAGAGCCAGCATTATCAGGCCAGTGCTCACAGGACGTTGTGTCATCCATTCACTTTATTGGGTGTGTGTAGTGTTGTCATGACATCTCCTGGGGGGCTGGGGGGCATGTTTGACACTCATGACGTCAGAACAGGTCTGGTGGGGAGTGGTATCCCAAGGTGGTGCATATCTGCAGCAACCCCCCCCACCCTGCTCCCATAAAAGGTACAACCTTGGGGGTGGAGAGCCAGGTGGGCCATTTCCTGGCTCTGACCCACCCAGTGGTCCACGTTGAGATGCCTGCAGCCGCCTAGACCCACCATGCCACAGCCAGGAGGCTGGCTGCCTCCCATTACCCGACCAGCCTGCCTTGGGGTGTCATCTGGCCCCCTCTTCAAAACTGATAATTGTTGATGGGGTGAATTTATAAAAAGGTGGGGTCTGGAGGGAAGAGTGAGCGGTGAGTTCACGGGGCCACGACACGCCACTGCAGAACGAGAACAGGGCTGTATGTACAGGGTGGGGCGCGGAGGAGGGGGGTGCCCGAGCCCCTGGGGGACATCTCCAATAAATAAATAAATAGCTACGATAATAAATAGGGTGATGGGCTAAATGGGGGCAGGGGACTCACGCCCATGGCCAGTAGGGGCCCTGGTTCAGGCCCAGGGGGCAGGCAGGGGCGGGGCCAGGATGGGGCGGGGCGGGGCAGGGCAGCTCTCAGCAGGCGCAGTCCTGATGCGGAGGCACCTGCTGGTCCGTGAGCTGTGGGCCCTGCTTGGCGCCCGTGACTGCGGGATCGGCCGTGTCCAGTGACTCAGACATCTTCTCGCAGATGACATCCACAAGGCGCTCAAAGGTCTGCTTAACATTAATGTTGTCCTTGGCGCTTGCCTCAAAGAACTCGAACCCTGTGGTCAGGGAAGGGAGGGGTGAGGACGCTGGACTCCCCACGCCCAGACACACTTTGCTGAGGACAGGTAACACCTGGAGTTTCCCAGTGCCAGATGCATGTTAAAGGCACGGACAAGTCCCATGGCGAAGCAACAGGGGACTGAGTCAGCCTTTATTTCCTGGACTCCTTTCTTCACCCTAAAATTCTCCTCATTGTCCCCAGAGCCCCTGCATGGAACAAGGGGTGCCCAAGCCCCTGGGGGACATCTCCAGTAAATAAATAGCTACANGGCACCTGCTGGTCCGTGAGCTGTGGGCCCTGCTTGGCGCCCGTGACTGCGGGATCGGCCGTGTCCAGTGACTCAGACATCTTCTCGCAGATGACATCCACAAGGCGCTCAAAGGTCTGCTTAACATTAATGTTGTCCTTGGCGCTTGCCTCAAAGAACTCGAACCCTGTGGTCAGGGAAGGGAGGGGTGAGGACGCTGGACTCCCCACGCCCAGACACACTTTGCTGAGGACAGGTAACACCTGGAGTTTCCCAGTGCCAGATGCATGTTAAAGGCACGGACAAGTCCCATGGCGAAGCAACAGGGGACTGAGTCAGCCTTTATTTCCTGGACTCCTTTCTTCACCCTAAAATTCTCCTCATTGTCCCCAGAGCCCCTGCATGGAACAAGGGGTGCCCAAGCCCCTGGGGGACATCTCCAGTAAATAAATAGCTACAATAATAAATAGGGTGGTGGGCTAATTCCCTGCTCCCACCATCCGGCCCGGCCCATCCCTGGTCCTAGCAGCATTTGACACAGATCCAGGCCTTTCCTGCTCACACAAACTCCGTGGCTTCCTACTGCCCTCTGAAGAGTCTGACTCCCAGCTTGTAGTTCAGGTCCTGCATGATCAACCATATTTCCTCCAAGTGATCCCCATGTTCCAGTCATGGAAAACTATTTGCCAAAAATCTTTCCCACATCCAGCCACACTTTCTTCTGTCTGAAAGATCACCCTTTTTCTCCAAATACCAGTTCTAATGCTCCACTTCCAGGAAGCCTTACCTATGCCAGGCAGAGCTTGGCTCCCTGCTAGTTCCACCAGCCTAGATCCCTCCCTCTCACAAATCTGGAGGCCTCTTGGACCCAGCAACACCAAGCACTAGTCTGGGCAGTGACAGTATCAGAACGAATCATTAACTTCTTGCAGAGTGAACTCCTAAACATCCCTCAAGACCCACCTGAAATGGCCCCTGGATCAAAGGCCAGCTTGCAGAGAGTACAAATTATTGGGATTCAAATCCAGGCCACATCTTGGCTTAGCTGTGAAACCTTGGGTGTGTGTCTTCCCCTTTCAGGGCCTCACTGTCCCTTTCCTAGCCTGTGATGTCCAGCGTCACTGGGTACTCACCCAGGTGGTCTGCCAGTTGTCGACCACGTTCCGATGACACCACCCGCTCATCCTCCATGTCACATTTGTTCCCTACCAGCAGCACCTGGGCATTGTCCCATGAGTAGGTCTTGATCTGGGTTGACCTGGAGGAGGTGTTGACGGAGGAAGGTTAGGGCCTGGAGAATCTGAGCACCAATCCCCTCCCCCATCTCCTTGTCACTCACTCTATTCAAGCCCCCACCTCCCATTAATTCTCTATTTTTAATATTTATTTATTTGGCTATGCCAGGTCTTAGTTGCAGCACCCAGGATCTTTGATCTTCCTTGTGGGATGTGGGATCTAGTTCCCTGAACAGGGATGGAACCTGGGCCCCCTGCACTGGGAGTGCAAAGTCTTAGCCACTGGAAAGTGAAAGTGTTAGTTGCTTAGTCATGTCTGACTCAGGGACCCCATGGACTGCAGCCTACCAGGCTACTCTGTCCATGGAATTCTCCAGGCAAAAATACTGGAGTAGGTAGCCATTCCCTTCTCCAGGGGATCTTCCTGATCTGAGTCACCTGCGTTACAGGTAGATTCTTTACCATCTGAGCCACCAGGGAAGCCCACTGAACCACCAGGGAAATCCTGTCCCATTAATTCCTGAGGAGGGCAGGCTCAGTCTCTCCTCCTGCCTTTGTCCTGCCAGGAACACTCTTCTCTCTGCAGGGGCCTGCTCCCACACTTCCTGAATTTGAGAGTTCCTCTTTCAAGAAGTCTTTCCCACCCTTCCCAGATCCCCCACCCCCAGAGGAGAATTCTTCCTCTTGAACAAATTCAAACATTTTCTCAAAATTTATCATTACTCTCAGCAGAAAATGTACATGTTTATACCTTCAAAACTTGCAAACTATCTTTATATTTTCTGTCCCTCCCAGACTTTTTTCCCCCTTATATGTTTATAGTTTCATTTTCCTACCTAAAATCTTTCTTTCCCATTATATTGAGCTGATGCCACATTGTTTTAATGATTATAGATTGATAGCATAGCTGGGACCCCGATGTTGTTATTTACATTTCTGCCAAGGGGGCTGGGACTCTCTGTCTCGGCATGGACCCCAGGCTTTACACGAAGCCTGGCTCAGAAGAGGGCGGGTGGGGGCTCACGTACCAGTCCTGCACAGCGTTGAAGGACTCCTCGTTGGTGATGTCGTACATGAGGATGAAGCCCATGGCGCCCCGGTAGTAGGCTGTCGTGATGGTCCGGTACCGCTCTTGCCCCGCTGTGTCCTGGGAAGAAGAGGTGGGGTGTCAGAGAGGAGATACATGGAAGTTTCTCAGCATGGGAATGAACTCTGAGATGGTGGAGGCCTGCCCCCTTGAGGCTCAGAGGAGCAGGGGCTTTCCCAGAGGTACAGTGGGTCAGGAAGAGTGAGTTGGCTGCCTGTCCCAGAGAATGTAGTACCAGTGATCCCAGGGTACCTACAGCATCATTCCTTCATTCATTCAACACACAGGGACCTGTGTCACACCCTGTGCTGGGCACTGAGGACACAGTCGTTAACAAAATGGGCCAAAATCACTGCCCTTTTGGAACTGACAGCTCTGTGCAGGAAACAGAGAATCAACCCATGACCAGAAAGAAAATGCATCCTCAGCTCACAGAAATGTATTGTCAGAAAGTAACAGGGGTGGGAGGGGGGAGGGGGGGTCGGGATTGGGAGCTCATATACACTCATGGCTGATGTATGTCAATGTATAGCAAAATGAATACAGTATTGTAAAGCAAAACAAACTAAAAAATTAAAATTAAAAAAAAGCCATTATTCCAGGAATGGAAGGATTTCAATATATGCAAATCAATCAATGTGATACACCATATTAACAAATTGAAAGATAGAAACTATATGATCATCTCAATAGAAGTAGAAAAAGCCTTTGACAAAATTCAACACCCGATTATGGTTAAAACTCTTCAAAAAATGGGCATAAAAGGAACCTACCTCAACATAGTAAATGCCATATATGATAAGCCTCTAGAAAATTTTATTCTCAATGGTGAAAAACTGAAAACATTCCCCCTAAGATCAGGAACAAGACATGGGTGTCCACTTTGACCACTTTTATTCAACATAGTTCTGGAAGTCCTAGCTTAAGCAATAAGAGAAGAAGAAGAAAAAAAAAAGGAATCCAAATCAGAAAAGAAGAAGTAAAGCTCTCCCTATTTGCAGATGTCATGACACTACATAGAAAACCCTAAAGATAGGATCACAAAATTACTAGAGCTAATCAGTGAATTCAGCAAAGCTGCAGGATACAAAAATCAGTATTCAGAAATTACTTGTATCTCTATATACTAACAATGAAAAATCAGAAAGAGAAATTAAGGAATCAATCCTATCCTCCATTTCAACAAAAAGAATTAAATATCTAGGAATAAACTTACCTACTATACACAGAAAATGATAAAACACTAATGAAAGAAATCAAAGGCAACATCAAGACATGAAGAAACAGTCCATGCTCCTGGGTAGGAAGAATCAATATTGTGAAAATGACTGTACTACCAAATGCAATCTACAGATTCAATGTGATTTCTATCAATGGCATTTTTCATAGAACTAGAACAAAAATTTTTACAGTTCATATGGAAACACAAAAGACCCTGAATAGCCAAAGCAGTCCTAAGAAAGAAGAATGGAGCTGAAGGAATCAACCTTCCTGACTTCAGATTATACTACAAAGATACAGTCATCAAGAGAGTATGGTGCTGGCACAAAAACAGAAATATAGACCAACAGAACAAGATAGAAAGCCCATAAATAAGCCCATGCACCTAGGGGTAACTTATTTTTGACAAATGAGGCAAGAATATAAAATGGGACAAAGACAACCTCTTCAATAAATGGTGCTGGGAAAACTGGGAAAACTAGCTACATGCAAAAGAATGAAATTAGAACACTTCCTAACACCAAGACAAAGATAAACTGAAAATGGATCAAAGACCTAAATGTAAGACCAGAAACTATAAGATTCTTAGAGGAAAACATAAGCAGACACTAGATGACATAAATCAAAGCAAGATCCTCTATGACCCACCTCCTAGAGTAACAGAAATAAAAACAAAAGCAAACAAGTGGGACCTGATTAAACTTAAAAGCTTTTGCACAGAAAAGAAAACTATAGTCCGTTCTATACATCTGTGTCTCTTTTGCTGTCTCACATATAGGGTTATCATTACCATGTTTCTGAGGGAGAGGGAGGGGGAGAGGGTGGGATGATTTGGGAGAATGGCACTGAAACAGGTATACTATCATGTTAGAAATGAATCACCAGTCTAGGTTCGATACAGGATACAGGATGCTTGGGGCTGGTGCATGGGGATGATCCAGAGAGATGATATGGGGTGGGAGGTGGGAGGGGGTTCAGGATTGGGAACTCATGCACACCCGTGGTGGATTCACGTCAATGTATGGAAAAACCAATACAGTAATGTAAAGTAAAATAAAGTAAAAATAAAAATAAAATAAATAAATATGATCAAAGTAAAAAAAAAAGAAAAGAAAAGAAAACTATAAGCAAGGTGAAAAAGCCCTCAGAATGGGAGAAAATGAAACAATTAACAAAGGATTAGTTTCCAAAATATATACACAGCTCATACAACTCAATGCCAGAAAAATAAACAACCCAATCAAAAAATGGGAAAAAGACCTAAACAGACATTTCTCCAAGGAAGACATACAGATAGATGGCTACCAAACACATGAAAAGATGCTCAACATTGCTCATCATTATTAGAGAAATGCAAATCAAAACTACAATGAGCTATCACCTCACACAGGAGAGAATGGCCATCATCAGAATGTCTACAAACAATAAATGCTGGAGAAGGTGTGGAGAAAATGGAATGCTCTTGCAATGTTGGTGGGAATGTAAATTAATACAGCCACTATGGAAGATGGTATGGAGATTCCTTAAAAATCTAGTAATAAAACCACCATATGACCCAGCAATGCCATTCCTAGGCATATACCCCAAGGAAACCAAAATTGAAAAAGACATGTATCCCACTGTTCACTGCAGCACTATTTACAATAGCTAGAATATAGAAGCAACCTAGATGTCCATTGACAGATGAATGGATAGAGAAGTTGTGGCATATATATGCAGTACAATGGAATATTACTCAGCCATAAAAAGAAACACATTTGAGTCAGTTCCCATGAGGTGGATGAACTAGAACTTATTATACAGAGTGAAGTAAGTCAGAAAGAGAAAGAGAAACATCGTATTCTAACACACATATATGGAATCTAGAAAAATGGTACTGAAGAATTTATTTACAGGGAAGGAACAGAGAAACAGATATAGAGAATAGACTTATGGACATGGGGAGAGGGGAGGAGATGGTGAGATATAAGCAAAGAGTAACATGAAACTTACATTACCGTGTGTAAAATAGATAGCCAATGGGAATTTGCTGTATGGCTCAGGAAACTTAAACAAGGGTTCTGTATCAACTTAGGAAGGTTCAAAAGGGAGTGGATATATGTATACCTACGGCTGATTCATGTTGAAGTTTGACAGAAAACAACAAAATCCTCTAAAGCAATTATCCTTCAATAAAAAATAAATAAAGAAAAGACTGTTTTCTGCTAATGAAGTTAATTGAAGTTGAATTTAAATTTGTTGGTCTTATTGTTTAAATGAGTTTATTTATGTGGCGTTTTAAATTATCTCATTGCTAATTAAACTAATTGTTCCCCAGGAAACGTTTTCATTTATTTAACAAATTATGGAAAAATGATCCATCAACTTTGCAGTATTATTTTAATTTTGTACACACATTCTCCTATGTTCTGTTAGGTAAAATGTGTGATTTGGAGGGCTTTCAAGGGCCATATATATACATATATATATATATATTCAGTTTTACATTAAAAGTCTTGTATGTTTCTTTAGTGTGATCTGGCAGAAAAATTTTTTGACATTATGGTAATATCATTTTCTAGACTGACATATTCTGAAGGCAAATAGTATTTTATATGTAAATAAAACTGTTTTTCAGTGTTATTCTTTTCTCAAACACTGTATGGCATAAACAGGGGCAACATCTCAGAAGACAACATTGAGAATCAGACCTTGGGTAAGCAATTTGTGATGATCTCAGGAGAGCAACTAAGCAGGCAAACACACAGGGCGCTTATCCTACTGCACTAGCAGATCACAATTGTGTATGGTATACATACCAGTTTCCCACAACTGCTGTGACAAAGTACTACGGCCTGAGCAGCACAAATGTATTTTCTCACAGTTCAGAGGTCAGAGATCCTAAATGGATTTCTCTGGGCTGAAATCAAGGTGTCAATAACACTGGATCCTCTCCAGAGTTTCTGGGAGACTGTCTGTTTACTTGTCTCTTTCAGGACTCTGAATTTCTTGGATTATGGTATCATCTTTGTTCTACAAAGCTAGTGATGTCGATTGTTCTCTTTCTGACTTTGCCAACCTCGGTTTTCATCATATGTGCGTGTGTGCATAAGTGTGTGTGTGTGTGTGTATCTTCCTTCTCTCTATAGTCAAATCACCATTTATCTCCCTCTTAAAAGGAGAATTCTAAGCATTCTTCTTTAGATAATTCAACATTCCAAGAGTTTCAACCATACCTGCAAACTCTCCTTAGTCATGTAAACTAACACAGTTTCCAAATATTAAGACCTGGCTACCTTTGGGACCAGGTCAGAGGATGAGATGGATGGATGGCCATCCATCTCTGATGCAATAAACATGAACTTGGGCTAACTCTGGGAGATAGTGAGGGACAGGGAGGCCTGGTGTGCTGCAGTCCATAAAGAGTCAGACATGGGTGACTCAACAACAACTTTTGGGCCCATTACTAAACTTGCACACATAATAATACTATAATATCAGTACTATTTTTTTTTCCTTTGGGTATTTTACTTTCACCTTTCCCACTGTTAGAAGCAGAGTAAGAGATGAGTTTTGCTTCATGCCCAGATCTACCGAATACTATGTATTTTTCATTTGGGGGCTCTAGATAGAGGAAGCAGACAGTAAAGCTGCATTGGAAAAATGATTCTCCAGCAAGGTTCTTTCTGTGTTGTTATTCTCACTTCTTTAAATTCCCACTAAATGTATGTATAATATAGTGAATTTTTATCCCTCAGCTGAGCAGATAAGGCAGAAAGATGGCAGCCCTGGCAACTGCAATACACTACCACACAATTGCATTCATTTCACATGCTAGCAAAGTAATGCTCAAAATTCTCCAAGCTAGGCTGCAATAATATGTGAACTGAGAACTTCCAAATGTTCAAGTTGGATTTAGCAAAGGCAGAGGAACCAGAAATCAAATTGCCAACATTCTTTGGATCATATTAAAAGCAAAGGAATTCCAGAAAACATCTACTTCTGCTTTATTGCTTATGCCAAAGCCTTTGACTGTATGGATCACAACAAACTGTGGAAAATTCTGAAAGAGATGGGAATACCAGACCAGACCACCTTACCTGCCTCCTGAGAAATCTGTACACAGGTCAAGAAGTAACAGTTAGAACTGGACATGGAACAATGGACTGGTTCCAAATTGGGAAAGAAGTATGTCAAGGCTGTATATTGTCGCCTTGATTATTTAACTCATATACACAGTACATTATATGAAGTGCCAGGCTAAAAGAAACACAAGCTAGAATCAAGATTGCCCGGAGAAATATCAGTAACCTTGGAGAAGGCAATGGCAACCCACTCTAGTACTCTTACCTGGAAAATTCCCTGGACAGAGGAGCCTGGTAGGCTGCAGTCCATGAGGTTGCTAAGAGTCAGACATGACTGAACGACTTCGCTTTCATTTTTCACTTTCATGCATTGGAGAAGGAAATGGCAACCCACTCCAGTGTTCTTGCCTGGAGAATCCCAGGGACGGGGGAGCCTAGTGGGCTGCTGCCTATGGGGTCGCACAGTCAGACATGACTGAAGTGATTTAGCAGCAGCAGCAGCAGCAGATAGGCAGATGACACCCTCTTATGACAGAAAGCAAAGAGTATAACTAAAGAGCCTCTTGGTTAAAGTGAAAGAGAAGAGAGAAAAAGCTGGTTTAAAACTCAACATTCAAAAAACTAAGATCATGGCTTGCAGTCCCATCACTTCATGGCAAATAGATGGGGAAGCAATGAAAATAGTTAAGAGACTTTATTTTTTTGAGCTCCAAAATCATTGCAGATGGTGACTGCAGCCATGAAATTAAAAGACGCTTGATCCTTGGAAGAACAGCTATAACAAACCTAGACAGTGTATTAAAAATCAGAGACATGACTTTGCCAACAAAGGCCTGTCTAATCAAAGCTGTGGTTTTTCCAGTAGTCATATATGAGTTGGACCACAAAGAAAGCGGAGTGTCCAAGAATTGATGCTTTTGAACTGTGGTGGTGGAGAAGACTCTTGAGAGTTCCCCTGGACTGCAAGGAGATCAAACCAGTCAACCCTAAAGGAAATCAGTCCTAAATATTCATTGGAGGGAGTGATGCTGAAGCTGAAGCTCCAATACTTTGGCCACCTGATGTGAAGAACTGACTCATTAGAAAAGACCTTGATGCTGGGAAAGATTGAAGGCAGGAGGAGAAGAGGACAACAGAAGATGAGATGGTTGGTTGGCAACACTGACTCAATGGACATGAGTTTGAGCATTCTCTAGGAATTGGTGATGGACTGGGAAGCCTGGCGTGCTGCAGTCCATGGGGTCAGAAAGAGCTGGACACAACTAAGTGACTGAACTGAATGGGAAACAAACATTACTTTCTTCTCTCTTTTCCCAAGAAGTAAGATTCTCCTCCCCTTTCTGGCTTTGACTGAGAGGACAGAACCCTGTAAGGCACATAGAATCAATATTTATAAAAGAGATGCATGAAGGGAGGATGCTCTGATCATCCTATTATACGTGCCATTATTTCTGATCTTTAAAAAGAATCTAAGGCACTCTGCTCAGAAAAAGCATATTTTTAACCCTGGTGGCCTAAGCCGCACATTCCAACTACTTAATTACATTCTGCATAAGAGTATCCTTCCAAGTGTTCCAGAACTCGTGGTGGTTTTCATTTCCTATCCCTAGCTACTCTGTTGTTGTGCTATTGTTATTATTTAACATTCCTGAGAGTAGACAGATGCACTGTTTGAAACAGGAGTATGTATTTCCTATTGAATAAGCTAATAGGCTAAAATCTGGTTGCCATATTCCATCTCCAAGCTGAATAAAATAAGTGCATTAAAGAAAACATAATAAAAGGAACAGTGAAAGAAAATACAAGACAAGGCATCTGTCTGGTGAAAACCCAAACCAGCTGATGCAGAGAATAGACTATTTTGTGACTTTGGGTCTGGCTAATGTTCTCCTTTTTTGCAAAAACAATACAACACTTGTGCTTATGTTGTAAATGGACAGAGTTATTATTTTCTAATATAAAAGACTTAAATATGTTTAAGGAAGGATCACAGAAGGATGGGCATTTTTGGACAGCAATAGCATTCCATTTCAAATAACAATTGTACATTGTAACACTCCATTCTTCCCATCCAGATTTCTTTCAAATCATTTGCTGCAGCATTCTCATTTCTTAACAGTGAAATTCACACTTTGTTAGAATCATACAACTAATACAAGAAAATCACACCCTCAGAAAATTTTGACAGCAGGGAGCCAGTGTAGCAATGATTGATTATGACAAGCCCCTAGCCCTTCTCTTCTATTTCAGTGGAAGAGCTCTCCCTCCTTGTAAGACAATCCCTTTATTTGTGCTTTGATACTATCCCCTCTGCCTTGGGCAATTCAGTCTACCAACTGGTCTCTCTGGTTTGACTTGAGCCTACTCCTATCTACTTGTCTTTCACGCTTATGTATGAGCATGCCAAGTCTATTTTATATAGCATGACAGCAATGTTGAAAAAAATTATTTATTTTTAATTGAAGGATAATTGCTTTACAGCATTGTGTTGGTTTTTGTCAAACATCAACATGAATCAGCCATAGGTATAGCTATGCCCCCTCCCTCTTGAACCTCCCTCCCACCTCCCTCTCCATCCCACCCCTTCAGGTTGTCACAGAGCCCCTGTTGGGGTTCCCCGAGTCATACAGCAAACTCCCACTGGCTATCTATTTTACATATGTTAGTGTACATGTTTCCACGCTACCCTCTCCACTCGTCCCACCCTCTCCTTCCTACTCCCCACCCCTGGGTCGATAAGTCTATCCAGTATGTTTGTGCTTCCACTGCTGCCTACAAATAAGTTCATCAGTATCATCTTTCTAGATTCCATATATACGCATTAATACATGATATTTTTCTCTTTCTGACTTTCTTCACTCTTTATAAATAGGCTCGAGTTTCATCAACCTCATTAGCATTAACTCAAATGTGTTCCTTTTCATGGTGGAGTAACATTCCATTGTCCAGAACGATAGCAATATTTTTAAACGAGATGAATATTCTTTTCTCTTTTACATTTCCTGAGTAGGACCTTCCTCTAGTTCTGGCAGAGCCATCTATTTGCCTCGGGGAGGACTGGAATTTTGGAACCTGGATTGCATTGAGTCAGAGGCAGTCACTCTTCAGCTTTTGACATCTGGAATAAAATATGTGAGTTGACTACAAGACTGAAGTTTTGAAAGCCAGGCTTGGTTAAGGGGGAAAAAAATTGTCCTAAAATACTTTAGCTTCCACTATTGTACTAATGGAATCTGCATTCGAGGAAAACATACTCTTTATGGAGTTGGACAAATGGGTCCTTCAGGCCTCATGCTGAACTCCATGCTGATTTTCCATGGAGGAAGCCTGGGACATGGTGCCGGTATCTCAGGACAGGGAAACCAGAAGCTTGGAGGAAATGAGGGAAGGCTTGTCATTCTACCATAGATATTTTCTGTTTACCAAAGACAAAGTCAGAATATGTCATGAAGAATGTCTGCCATAAGGGAACTGGGAAGCCTTCCCACTTTTATTGCTAGGCCAAGGGTGGGGGAAGTATATGATGAAACCCATATATCTTGATTTCCCTCTTTTAGACCATGGTTCCAAATGTGCTATCAAGTGTGAAGAAAACCCAAGAGTGGAGTGAAGTTGATACCACTTTCTGCTTAGAACTCTGGGAGGAGGCACACATGCAGGTTCCTTTTCTGCCACAGACCCCCCTCAGGCTCCCTCCGCAGGAAATCAGCACAGGGATGAGAATGAGGCCTGAAGGACCCACTTGTCTGAATCCATAAGGGATATGCTGTCCTCTATCCCAAATACCTTTCTGGGAAGGAAGAAGGAAATGTGAAAAACATTTGTGATCGGAAATTGGATTTTTAGTTGGTGCCTTATCCATAAGACTGTTTTATATAAAAAGAAACCATTTAAACCACGTAAGACAAAGGCACATTTTTCTAGCAAGTTTAGGTAAATTTTTGTTTCCATTAACCAAAAGGGATAAATAGTGGTGTTTGTCAGATATTTCTGAATGCCAAATATCCCTGAGATATCCTTCTTGTATCTGGAGCATTTGCCACATTTTGAGTACAGCTTTATTTAATTTATATGCAGAGTATATCATGAGAAATGCTGGGCTGGAGGAAGCACAAGCTGGAATCAAGATTGCCGGGAGAAATATCAATAACTTCAGATATGCAAATGACACCACCCTTATGGCAGAAAGTGAAGAAGAACTAAAGAGCCTCTAGATGAAAGTGAAAGAAGAGAGTGGAGAAGTAGGCTTAAAGCTCAACATTCAGAAAACTAAGATTATGGCATCCAGTCCCATCACTTTATGGCAAATAGATGGGGAAACAGTGGAAATAGCAGCTGACTTTATTTTGGGGGGGCTCCACAATCACTGCAGATAGTGATTTCAGTCATGAAATTAAAAGATGCTTATTCCTTGGAAGGAAAGTTATGACCAACCTAGACAGCATATTAAAAAGTAGAGAAATTACTTTGTCCACAAAGGTCTGTCTAGTCAAGGCTATGGTTTTTCCAGTAGTCATGTATGGATGTGAGAGTTGGACTATAAAGAAAGCTGAGTGTCGAAGAATTGGTGCTTCTGAACTGTGGTATTGGAGAAGACTCTTGAGAGTCCCTTGGACTGCAAGAAGATCCAACCAGTCCATCCTAAAGCAGATAGGTCCTGGATGTTCACTGGACAGACTGATGTTGAAGCTGAAACTCCAGTACTTTGGTCACCTGATGCAAAGAGCTGACTCACTGGAAAAGATCCTGATGCTGGGAAAGATTGAGGGCAGGAGAAGGGGATGAAAGAGGATGAGATGGTTGGATGGCATCACCAACTCAATGGACATGGGTTTGGATAGACTCTGGAGGTTGCTGATGGACAGGGAGGCCTGGCGTGCTGTGGTTCATGGGGTCGCAAAGACTTGGGCACGACTGAACGACTGAACTGAACTGAGTACAGCCTTTGCTAAAGAGAAGCTTGAATCTATTCCCCCAATCTTTCATTACTGATGTACAGACTCTTCTAAGATATGCTCAGGTAAGACTTTGATTTGAAAATAAGCGAAGTATCACAAACAAGGCAGCACTAGCATCTGGCTTCTGACATCAGGTCTTACTCTTACTGGAATGAACTGTGAGTCTCCAATAATATCTAAACTGTATTGTCATTATCTATGCTGAGTAACAGTGGTTGAATGTTTCCACTGTAGTAACCTTATTTTGCAGATGGTTATTGTTCTTTGGTGTGTGGCTTCCATTCTTGACTCTCTGACCACAGAGATTCTTGGTGCTACCTATCATGATTCATTAAATCCCTTATCTTATTAAGCAAGTTGTGGATCACTAGGAACCACAGCCAGTAACCACTAACTTTATTGAGTTCTTTGTGTACTCAGTTGCTCACTTGTGTCTGACTGTTTGAGACCTCCCAAATTGTAGCCTGCCAGGCTCCGTTGTCCATGGAATTTTCTAGGCAAGAATACTGGAGTGGGTTGTGATTTCCTTCTCCAGGGAACCTTCTCGACTCTGGAATAGAACCCACATCTCCTGCATCTCCTGCACTGCCAGGTGGATTATTTAACACTAAACCACCTGAGAAGCCTCATAGAGTGCTCTACTGAGTACCATCCACAGGTTTATGCAGGAGACCTGGGTTTGATCCCTTGTCAGGAAGACTGCCTGGAGAAGGGAATTACCCACTCCAGTATTTTTGCCTAGAGACTCCCATGGACAGAGGAACCTTGCAGGCTGCAGTCCACGGGATCGCAAAGAGTCAGACATGACTGAGCATCTAAGCACACACACACATATACATTGGTTTAAGCGGTTTCAATGTTTTATTTTGGAAACTTCCCAGGTGGCACAGTGGTAAAGAATTTGCCTGCCAATGCAGGAGATGTGCAAGAGATGTGGGTTTGATCTCTGGATCAGGTAGATCCACTGGAGCAGGAAATGACAACCCACTCTAATATTCTTTGCCAGGAAAATTCCTTGCAGGCAGAATCCTGGTGGGCTACAGTCCATGGAGTGGCAAAGAGTTGGACACGACTGAGCACGCACATGCCCATGCACATACTTTTTGTTTATCTCATGTACTTCCTCTCACCTATATTAATAAAATAGACACTATTAGTATCCACATTTTACAGATGAGGCAACTTAGAGGGAGATTCAATAACTTGCCCAAAATTGTTTGTTAAGCAGTATGTGGTGGACCTGAGATTCAAACTCAGCCAGTCTAACCCTGTAACCTATATTTTACCCTTATGCTTTAGAGTTAATTTTATACATATATATACATATATATATGTATATATAGGTATCTTTATATATATATATCAGTCAGTTCAGTTCAGTTCAGTCACTCAGTCGTGGCCGACCCTTTGTGACCCCATGAATTGCAGCACACCAGGCCTCCCTGTCCATTACCAACTCCCGGAGTTCACTCAGACTCACGCCCATCGAGTCAGTGATGCCATCCAGCCATCTCATCCTCAGTCGTCCCCTTCTCCTCCTGTCCCCAGTCCCTCCCAGCATCTGAGTCTTCCCCAGTGAGTCAACTCTTCGCATGAGGTGGCCAAAGTACTGGAGCTTCAGCCTTAGCATCATTCCTTCCAAAGAAATCCCAGGGCCGATCTCCTTCAGAATGGACTGGTTGGATCTCCTTGCAGTCCAAGGGACTCTCAAGAGTCTTCTCCAACACCACGGTTCAAAAGCATCGATTCTTCGGTGCTCAGCCTTCTTCACAGTCCAGCTCTTCCATCCATACATGACCACTGGAAAAACCATAGCCTGGACTAGACGGACCTTAGTTGGCAAAGTCATATCTCTGCTTTTGAATATGCTATCTAGGTTGGTCATAACTTTTCTTCCAAGGAGTAAGC
>SJYA01002420.1:2016045-2083631 GCA_006410615.1 Neotragus moschatus
AAAAAAAAAAAAAAAAAAAAGCCTGGATTTTGGGAGAAAACCCAGTTAAGGTGTTCCTGAACTCTTTATCTATGGTAACTGCATATGTGCTTAGCTGCTCAGTCCTGTCAGACTCTTTGTGACCCTATCGGGCCTTAGTCAACCCGGCTCCTCTGTCCATGGGATTCTCCAGGCAAGAATAGTGAAGTGGGTTGCCATTTCCTCCTCCAAGGAATCTTCCTAACCCAAGGATGGAATCTACGTCTCCTGTGATTCCTGCATTGCAGATGTATTCTTCACTGCTGAGTCATCGAGAAATGAGATAATAAATAAGCGCTGTCTCGGGCTTAAGTTTGTGGTGATTTTCCATTTAAAACTAATATTCTATAGGTTAGTCCTTCACATATTTAACATAACAAAACCTATTATGTAACTTTCAAAATTTCAAGAACAAATATATGTGTTAATGAAAAGCAAAGTTTCAAAGCATTAAAGGAAAAGAAAATCTAATTGCTATCTGAATTATAATTCATGTTTCAAACCACGATAATTAAGCTGTAAGAGAAAAATATATGATACAAAATTGAGAATGAATAGTAAAGTCTTATATGGATTTTAATAGACAAGAAAGAAAAATCCCAACCCTATGTTTTTCTTGAGTTTACCTCAATATTTATCCACAGCTTTCTGTTTTAGAGTATTTTGTGGCTTTTATTTTGGAAACTATAGTGGGTCAATCTCTGTTTTATTTAGGAAAGTAAACTATATAAAAATACTTAAAATTATACAAAATAAGCAACATTTTTAGTAACACTAATAAAATTTCAAATAGTTCTAACATTTTTATCATTAAATATCAATAATATACTTCTCTGTAATCATTATGTCTCATAAGCTGGTCCTTTTTCTAACTTTTCTTTCACATGATATAAAACAGGTGATTTTGTCACTATCAAAAATAAGTTTTAACTTTTTAAAGTAAATCTTAAGTTTTAAAGTGAAAGTGAAGTCGCTCAGTTGTGTCCAACTCTTTGCTACCACATGCACTGTAGCCCACCAGACTCCTCCATCCATGGGGTTTTCCAGGCAAGAATACTGGAGTGGGGTGCCATTTCCTTCTCCAGGAGACCCAGGGATTGAACCCTGGTCCCCCACATTGTAGGCAGACACTAACAAATAAAGCTTAAAGAAAACAAATGTTTAAACAACGAAATTTAGCCAGCTCTCATTTATAATTGAAAATATTAAAACTAAAAAATCTGAAAAATACTTAGAATGATACCCTAAAAACCTCCCTTTCAGCTGTGTGGAAAATACAATAGTTTCATATTACCGTGCATGTGTGCTCAGCTACTTCAGCTGTGTCCAACTTTTTGTGACCCTGTGGACAGTAGCCCACCAGGCTCCTCTGTCCATGGGATTTTTTCCAATAAGAATATCGGCATGGGTTGCCACTTCCTCCTCCAAGGGATCTTCCCCATTTGGGGATCAAACCTACATTTCCTGTGGATTCTTTACCACTGAGCCACAAGTGAAACCCCTTATGGTACTGTAACATGTCCTATTTTCTTAAGTCTTAGGAAAGTCTTCCTTATTTCCAAATTCTTAAGTGTTCTGAGTTTTAACAACATTATCAGTTTCTATTTGTGATAGGATGACTAGCCTTAGGTAGCTCATAGAAACTGTTATTCACTTCTTGCTTCATAACATTCTGGGTACAATATGTACCAACAATTTTTTCTTTGTTTTCCTTCCTGAGGCTGATCTGATATTAGAGTGCTGGCTTTAATAAGTTTCCACTTCAGTCTAAAACAGATAATTTAAGAAATCCAGAATAGCAGAGGCTGCCAAAGCTCAGTGTTTCCAGAAAACCCAATTGCTATTTTACTTCTTCCATTGTGAGAAAACACAGGCCTGTGGAACATGCCACCTCTTCCTCAGAGTAAATAGCTCTCTCTCTGATCCAGCGACTTCACTGAGGAAGTGATCAGTGTTAAAGGCTCTCCTGCAATCCCACTTCTTATTTTATTGTTTGTTTTTGGTTTAAGTTGTATTGCTTTCACATCTGGATGGCACGGCTTTCATGTGGTATTAAAAATATGTGTCCCAAACTGTGTCCCTCACGCACATCCTGTTTGTCTTTTGATTTAAATTTCTGTTTAGTAAACCTTCGTGGTTTGGATTCAGTGAAGAGTATTTTCAGCCAAACTCCCTACCCACTTCCTCAAAAATAATAACGCCCCTGTCTGTCCCTCCCTTACCCACCTTTCCTCTGCTAAGCTGATATTTTCTATCAGCCAGATTCTTAGGAATATTCAAGAACGTTATCTCATCTCTCAATGATAAAAATCTATGTCTAAGGCATTAGTGTTCTGGTAGCTCTTTTCACAAAATGTTTGTTTTACATGCTAAGCCATTAGCAAATACTAACCCTCAAAGCTCCGTTGGTAAAGAATCCGCCTACAATGCTGGAGACTCCAGTTCGATCCCTGGGTTGGGAAGATTCCCTGGAGAAGGGAAAGGCTACCCACTCCAGAATTCCATCCTAGAGAACTGCATGGACTTCTCTAGGGTATAGTCCATGGGGTCGCAGAGTCAGACGCGACTGAGCGACTTTCACTTCACTTCACTCCCATCAGGCTCTGGCAGAAAAATAACCAGTTTTTGAATTATGAGATACTTGCTTTAGAAAAACATAAATAAGTGCCTTTTCAAAAATAACCTAGCAACTGTATTCTACTGTTCATATCCAAAAAAGAAACATGGGTAAAGTAGTTTTCAAGTCTTCCCTTCAAATTGATCATAAAAACCCTATCACTAATGAATAGATTTACCTGACATATCTCATAAAACTAATTAGAAAAACAAAACAAAACTAGTGTTTAAGCCAAAATTTTTGAAGCAAAGAAATCTGGTTGTTCTTGGCTTTTCTTAATTTGTTTACTTGGGGGTATGTTCTCCCCAGATCCACACATATAATTTCCATTGCATTTAAAAGGGGTTATGAACACACATCTGAGGGAGACTTGACCACTCAGTGTTTGATGTTCTAAAGCCAAGTAAAGCATGAACCTCTTGCTTCCTTTCTGATCCCAGCCCTTTTCAATGAGAACAATGCTTATGCAAGATTTCCTGGGGGGATTTTGTGACTTGAGGTTTTAATAATCTAGGCTAAAATTCAAATAGGAACCACAGCTGCTTGGATAAGATTCTTAGACCTCTTAAAAAAAAAAAAAAGATTCTTAGACCTCTTTATTTGAACTGCAGTGAACTTACCAGAATTTAAAATATTCTCAGCAATATTTGATATGTAAAAGTGACATATGGTAGCTTTCTTTCAGATATAAGAATATCTATATACCTGCAAAGAGTATGAAAATAAAATAAAAGGACATGTACGTTCCTTAACCATTTGTAAGTATGTTTAAGAACAGATTTGGCTCTTCTAAAAAGTCATGAACATCACTCTCCTAAGTCAATAAAAGAAACCTATTGAAAATACTTTATATTTTCTGGTTTTTTTTCATTGAAATTTTCAGTTTGTTCTTGCATTATTCTTCTGACCTTAGCAAATATTCATGATTGTTAGTTTGAACTCTCTATAAGGTAAATCACATATCTCCATTTCATTAAGATTACTTCCTGGAGATTTATCTTGTTCTTTGGTTTAGAATGTATTCCTCTATTTCTGCACTTTCCTTGACTCTCTTTGTTGGTTTCTGCACTTTGGAAGAAACAGTCTTGACAGAGTGACCTCATTAGGAGATGAATCTTGGTGATAAGCCTGGCCTGAGCTCTTAGCTGTCTCTCAAACTCACGATTGAACAAGCCTCCTTCTTTGCTCTTAGTGGCTCCTGGTAGTTGAGGCTGTGCCAGTAGCCATCAGTTTCCCAAGGGGGATCACAGTCAGAACCTAGGTGTAGGATGATTAGACCCCTCAGACATAGCTGGGAAAGTTACACGGTTGAACTGCTTCTTGGGGAAAACTGAGAGATGGGCATTTTTACTTGCTTCAACTGTACTGGGTTCAGGTGTAGAGTTGCTAGAGGTTGTTCCTGTGCCCATTAAAAACTGTTTCTTTGTTCGCTACAGTTCTCTGGGCCTTGTGAATGCAACTGCATTTCCCTATTAGAGCCCAGTAACTCAGAGGTGCATTCTTTGGGTGGCTGCTGTAAAAGCTGGGCCACCAGACATGTATACAAGCTCCTTCCAGGGAGCTACTGGTGACTTGGAGGGGGCTGGAAGGAGAGAGCAAGAACAGTGTCTTCAAGCTTCCCCAGTCTCTGGGGAGGATCCCAGCTAGACCCTGTTGTTGTTGTTCAGTCTCCAAGTCGTGTCTGACTCTTCGCAACCAGATGGACTACAGCATGCCAGGCTCCTCTGTCCTTCACTATCTCCCGAAGTTTGCTCAAACTCAAGTCTATTGAGTCGGTGATGCCATCCAACCATCTTATCCTCTATTGTTCCCTCCTCCTCCTGCTCTCAATCTTTCCCAGCATCAGGGTCTTTTCCAATGAGTCAGCTCTTTGCACCAGCTGGTGAAAGTACTGGAGTTTCAGCTTCAGCATCAGTCCTTCCAATGAATAATCACAGTTGACTTCCTTTAGGATTGACTGGTTTGATCTTCTTGCTGTCTAAGGGACTCTCAAGAGTCTTCTTCAGCACCACAATTCGAAAGCATCTTTGGTGTTCAACCTTCATTAGCTAGTGTCTGCTAAATGAGCAGTTTGACCCTCAGATGGTTTTCAAAGTATGCAGAGAAACTNCCTTTAGGATTGACTGGTTTGATCTTCTTGCTGTCTAAGGGACTCTCAAGAGTCTTCTTCAGCACCACAATTCGAAAGCATCTTTGGTGTTCAACCTTCATTAGCTAGTGTCTGCTAAATGAGCAGTTTGACCCTCAGATGGTTTTCAAAGTATGCAGAGAAACTCTTTCAGGAAAAGACAGAGATAGGCAATTTTGCCAGCTCTCTTTGCCTTGAGCCCTTGGAGGTGGCGAGGTGGGATGGAGTTGGGGGATGGGGGTGGTGGCGGATAAACCATGGTAAGTATTATTCCCATTATTTATGAATCATTTCTTTGTTTACTATGGTTCTGTGGAAATCGGGGATGATAGCCCTATTGGCTTTCAAAGCTAGCTGCTCTGGGAACCCCTCCGTTCAGTGGCGGTCTTACAAGTTGAGGCACTAGCTGTGGGGTTTTCCATCCTCAGGGAGAAGCTGAGTTGAGGGTTCTCTCCAGGTTGTATGGCTTTGTCAGGAGTGGGGTTTTTGTTAAGAGTATACCTGGCTTTTCCTACCTGTTTGGTGGTGGTGGTTTAGTCCCTAAGTTCTGTCTGACTCTTGTGACCCCATGGACTGTAGGACCCCTCCAGGCTCCTCGGTCCATGGGATTCTCCAGGCAAGAATACTGGAGTGGGTTGCCATTTCCTTCTCCAAGGAATCTTCCACAACTCAGGGATCAAACCTAGGTCTCCTGGATTGCAGGTGGATTCTTNCTGTCTGACTCTTGTGACCCCATGGACTGTAGGACCCCTCCAGGCTCCTCGGTCCATGGGATTCTCCAGGCAAGAATACTGGAGTGGGTTGCCATTTCCTTCTCCAAGGAATCTTCCACAACTCAGGGATCAAACCTAGGTCTCCTGGATTGCAGGTGGATTCTTTACCGCTGAGCCGCCAAGGAAGCACTTCCTATCTGTTTAGAAGTAGGTATTTTTTTATTCATCCAATGAATAGGAGTCACTCAGTTTCTAGGTCTCTCTCAGAGAGGACTGCTTGTTTATAGCTGCCATTCAGTGCATCTGTGGGAGGAAGAGAGCTTCAGAGCCTCCTAGATCCCATCTTTATTCTACCTTCTGTTGCATTTCTTTTTCTTCTGCGCAGCCCAAGTACTCTTGAGAATACCTTAAAATTAGATCTTTGAGACCACTGAAGTAGAATCTGTTATTTCCTGGAATAATAAGCTATGTCTTCATTCTGTTATTCATTTGGGGATACTTTTAAGGCTTAATTTTTGTACACTTCTAAAAGAGTATTGAGTTTAAAATGTAAGATCTATTAAAGCTTCCGTTCATAAGGCTCTGGAATCTCCAAATATGATAAATCACAGTTTTTAATTTTATTTAAATAAGGCCCCAGTATTCACATAAAGAGTAAAAAACTTCATAGTCTATCACTGGGTTAGAATGCTATTTAAATGTTTGTTGTTGTTTTAGTTGTTAAGGCATTTCTGACTTTTTTGTGACCCCATGAACTATAGCTGCCAGGCTCCTCTGTCCATGGGCTTCTCCAGACAAGAATACTGGAGTGGGTTGCCATTTCCTTCTCTGTGAGATCTTCCTGACCCAGGGATCAAACTTGAATCGCCTGCACTGGCAGGCAGATTTTTTTCTCACTGAACCATCTGGGAAGTCCATATGTAACCAATAAATGACTATATAGTAAGGAGTTTGTAGGGAGAGAATATAATGGAACAGAACATCCAAAAATGATCTGGAACTAAATTTAGGTAATGACTTACTTCAAAGACGGGAAACTTTTTGAGCTGGAAGACTTAGACAGCTTTGAGGCTCATTTTGGGTGCCAAGAGAGCTACAGTTTCTGGGTCTTCTGAGTGACAGGCTTTTTTCTGGGTGAATATATCCTGGGAAGAATGCCAGTCTTGAAACCCTCTGTTCTTGGTGGGCATCAGCCCCTCCACACTTGTGCACAATCCACTCAATGTCTGTCATCTAATCTAGCCATTTCCAAAGCTCTCTACAGAATCCTGTGACTTTACCAGTTGTATAATGCACTTCCAGAAGGGGAGAATTGCTTCCTGTTGGTGGCAAGTGAGCTCTGGATATGTCCTTCAACTTCTGCCAGATCTGCTTAATATTTTATCTGCTTTATATTAACATTCTGGTTAAAATTTAATTTAAAGCCATTTGCTAATATTTTTAAAGGAAAATTTAGTTCCATGCATTGCATAGGATATTTAAAAGTCTCAGTTATTAAAGATTTCTCAGGAATTTCTCAGGGCTTCCCTAGTGGCTGAGAGGTTAAAGCATCTGCCTGGTATGTGGGACACCTGGGTTCGATCCCTGGATTTGGAAGATCCCCTAGAGAAGGAAATGGTAACCCACTCCAGTATTCTGGCCTGGAGAATCCCATGGACGGAGGAGCCTGGTAGGCTATAGTCCATGGGGTCGCAAAGAGTCAGACATGACTGAGTGACTTCACTTTCACTTTTAGGAATTCTAACTATCTGAATGTGAATGGTTAATATATGGCTTGTGCTGTAATGAGCCCAGGCAAAGTCTGAGATACAGAGGACAAAAGCTATTTTCCAACATTTCAGAACTGGGTATTGACAACTGAGGGCAGGTGTATGCTCAAGGAAAACATTAACAGACAACAAGTAAGAAGATAATAAAGTAACCCGAGTGGCAAAGAACTGATGCCTTTTTTTTTGTTGTTGGATCATATGGTAGTTCTATTTTTAATTTTGAGGCACCTCCATACTGTTTTACATAGTGGCTTTTACATTTACATTCCCAACTGTTCATAAGGGTTCCATTTTTTCCACATCCTTGCTAGGACTTGTTATTTCTTATCTTTTTTTCTTTTTTTAATTTTATTTTTTATTATAAATTTATTTGTTTTAATTGGAGGCTAATTACTTTACAATATTGTATTGGTATTGCCATACATCAACATGAATCCACCATGGATGTACATGTGTTCCCCATCCTGAACTCCCCTCCCACCTTCCTCCCCATATCATCCCTCTGGGTCATCCCAGTGCACCAGCCCCAAGGATCCTGTATCATGCATTGAACATGGACTGGCAATTCATTTCACAAATGATATTATACATGTTTCAATGCCATTCTCCCAAATCATCCCACCCTCTCCCTCTCCCACAGAGTCCAAAAGACTGTTCTATACATCTGTGTCTCTTTTGCTGTCTCATATACAGGGTTATCATTACCATCTTTCTAAATTCCATATATATGTGTCAGTATACTGTATTGGTGTTTTTCTTTCTGGCTCACTTCACTCTGTATAATTGGCTCCAGTTCCATCCACCTCATTAGAACTGATTCAAATGTATTCTTTTTGATGGCTGAGTAATACTCCATTGTGTATATGTACCACAGCTTTCTTATCCATTCGTCTGCTGATGGACATCTAGGTTGCTTCCATGTCCTGGGTGCTATAAACAGTGCTGCGATGAACATTGGGGTACATGTGTCTCTTTCAGTTTTGGTTTCCTTGGTGTGTATGCCCAGTAGCGGGATTGCTGGGTTGTATGGCAGTTCTATTTCCAGTTTTTTAAGGCATCTCCACACTGTTCTCCATAGTGGCTGTACTAGTTTGCATTCCCACCAACAGTGTAAGAGGGTTCCCTTTTCTCCACACCCTCTGCAGCATTTATTGCCCGTAGACTTTTGGATAGCAGCCATTCTGAAGAGCTAAAACAAATAATTTCACAATTTGTATGGAAATACAAAAAAAAAACCTTGAATAGCCAGAGAAATCTTGAGAAAAAAGAATGGAACTGGAAGAATCAACCTGCCTGACTTCAGGCTCTACTACAAAGCCACAGTCATCAAGACAGTATGGTACTGACACAAAGACAGAAATAGAGATCAATGGAACAAAATAGAAAGCCCAGAGATAAATCCATGCATCTATGAGCACCTTATCTTTGACAAAAGATGCAAGAATATACAATGGAGAAAAGACAATCTCTTTAACAAGTGGTGCTAGGAAAACTGGTCAACCACTTGTAAAAGAATGAAACTAGAACACTTTCTAACACCATACACAAAAATATACTCAAAATAGATTAAAGATCTAAATGTAAGACCAGAAACTATAAAACTCTTAGAGGAGAACATAGGCAAAACACTCTCCGATATAAATCACAGCAGGATCTTCTATTACCCATCTCCCAGAATATTGGAAATAAAAGCAAAAATAGATAAATGGGACCTAACTAAAATTAAAAGCTTCTGCACAACAAAGGAAACTATAAGCAAGGTGAAAAGACAGCCTTCAGAATTGGAGAAGATAATCATAAATGAAGCAACTGGCAAAGGACTAATCTCAAAAACATACAAGCAACACTTGCAGCTCAATTCCAGAAAAATAAACGACCCAATCAAAAAATGAGCCAAAGAACTAAACAGACATTTCTCCAAAGAAGACATACAGATGGCTAACAAACACCTGAAAAGATGCTCAACATCCACTCATTATCAGAGAAATGCAAATTGAATTGATGTGTTTGAACTGTGGTGTTGGAGAAGATTCTTGAGAGTACCTTGGACTGCAAGGAGATCCAACCAGTCCATCCTGAAGGAAATCTGTCCTGAATATTCATTGGAAGGACTGATGCTGAAGCTGAAGCTCCACAATTATGGCCACCTGATGCAAAGACCTGACTCACTGGAAAAGACCCTGATGCTGGGAAAGATTGAAGGCAGGAGGGGAAGGGGACGACAGAGGATAAGATGTTTGGATGGCATCACCGACTCAACCGACATGGGTTTGGGTAAATTCCGGGAGCTGGTGATGGACACGGAGGCCTGGTGTGCTGCGGTTCATGGGATCGCAAAGAGTCGGACACGACTGAGCAACTGAACTGAACTGAACTGAGGGATAATTTTGAAGACTGCAGAAAGTCTTGGCAGGGATGCTCCATTCAAACTCCTGCTCTAAAAGACTTGACCAAGCTTCAGCCTGGCTTTTAGCAGCCTAAGGCCAAGCTCTTGGGAAAACACAGTCTCCTTTTGAGGTTCTCTCTGAGAATGCTCAGAACTGTCAGAGAATTTGCTGTTCTAGCCAGCACCCAACCACAAGCCCCTGACCTCCTCCCTTTCTTAGAGCACATGTACTAACAAAGGCTTATAATTTACAATTCTCCCTCTGTCTTTTGAGAGGTATATGTACCTCCTGCAGTTCAAGAATGTCTTGCTCAAGTTCCTGAAAGCCATTCCTTTGAAATGCAATTATCCTAGTCTCCATGGGGTGGGGGTGGGGGGTGTGGAGAGGGGGCAGGATAGAATCCTAGCTTCCACAATTGCCAGCTGGCTAATACAGCTAGCCTAATCAAATTTACACTAAGGGATCTCTAGTAATTGTTCATTTTCCTGACTCTATTTGAGCCCTTGCTCACTCCCTCTACCTTTCCTCCTTTTAAAAAATACCTGGCTGCTGCTGCTGCTGCTAATTCGCTTCAGTCGTGTCCGACTCTGTGCGACTCCATAGATGGCAGCCCACCAGGCTCCCCCGTCCCTGAGATTCTCCAGACAAGAATACTGGAATGGGTTGCCATTTCCTTCTCCAATGCATGGAAGTGAAACGTGAACATGACGTCGCTCAGTCGTGTCCGACTCTTAGCGAGTTCTGTGCAAATTGAGATGGACCTCAGTTTACTTCTGTGCAAACTGGAATGGACCACATAGGTTAGAACTGGTCAATTCTCCTTTAGTTTTAGACAAGAATAATTTAGAGTCTTGAAAAGTTTTTTCAGAAGTTCATGCTCTATTTTGCACTTGTTTTAATAAGTTGTTTCAGCATGGATTAGAAGAAATGCAATGCGGAACACTGAGTATGTGAAACAGGAGCAATGTTTCACTGATGGGTAAATACTGCCATTGAGACTTTACTGGATTGTACTGAACATAGAATTACAGTTATTGTGATGGTGTGGGAAAGGAAGACACAGCCACAAGTTCTGTAGCAATAGATAAATTTCAGAGAACCAAATTCTGTGGCTTAATTTAGAACATTTAATCAGTTCAGTTCAGTTCAGTCGCTCAATCGTGTCTGACTCTTTGCCGACCCCATGGACTGCAGCACGCCAGCCCTCCCTATCCATCACCAACTCCTGGAGTCCACCCAAACTTATGTCCATTGAGTCTGTGATGTTATCCAACCATGTCATCCTCTGACATCCCCATCTCCTCCTGCCTTCAGACTTGCAAAGAACATTCCCAGAACTTTTAATAAGACTATGCAAATAGTCTTATGATGACCAGACACCTAAAATAGGTGACATTACTCTCCTCATTTCTATATATAATAATTACACAAAAATTCAATGATACAATTTTATTCAAATATATAATACAATATATAATTCCATTTTAATATCTATAAATATGTAATATTTTATTATATATATATTTTTATATGTGTGCATGTCTATATATGTGTATGAAAGTGAAAGTCACTCAGTTGTGTCCGGACTCTTTGCTACCCCATGGACTATACAGTCCATGGAATTTTCTCCAGGCCAGAAAATAGAAGAGTAAAGGTTGTAAACTATTTTAATTATTTAACTCCCCAAATTAATTTTTGTCATGAATGAAATTTATTTCTAAATATGATGAACTGAAAATTATTGCCTGAGTTACTAGCTTTGGAGCATAATTGTTCATCTATTTTTTCCATTTTTTTCTCCTTCTTTTCTCAAACCATTGATATTCAGATCATAGTGCACATTTATTGTGTATTTCAAGAAATTACTTTGTTCTTGGATAGGTTGAGAAGACTTAGGGAAAACAGATTAAAAGCTTATGAAGGCATAATTACCCCAGGTCTAAGCTTGATATTCCCCAAAGGTTAAATTTTGGGTTTAGGTTTCAACTTACTTTTAACTGAGAAGGTGTGATGCTTCCGCTTTTTATCAGTCAAATCCACTTGTATGAAAGAGAAAATATAATAGTAGTTTCAAAATGCAAGGGACTTAATCCAGGGAATTAAATGTTTACGAGATGAAGGAATGAGAGTCAGAGGCTACCTAGATGGGAGGTGGCGAGGAACACAACATACAGTACAATGGGAAGAATACGGGTTTTATTATACATGGATGTTTGAGACAAGAATGAGTTCTAATCCTGACTTCAAAAATTAACAACCATGAGATTTTCTACAGGTTATTTATCTTTCTGGCCCTTTGTTTTCATATTTACAAAAATTATTAAAGGAATTCATAGGGTATTTTTGAGAAGTAAATGAGATGATATATCTCAGTAGCAGTAAATGGTAGCACTGATGGAATGATGTATTTATCATAGATATTATATCACATTTCTGTCTTCTTTTGTCTATCAATGTAGGAGGTAAGTAGGCTTATATTTAGTCAATAAAACTATCAAAAACCTAATATGATGCCTTTTGTTTGCACAAAATTCTAGTCTCATTTTACTTGAAATATTTTAGGTGTAATATTGACTGCTGCATTTCAGAAGATCCATGGGAGTAATATAAGTTGTCTATATAAGCAAATAGATTGCATATTTGGGGGTTTATATAAACAGATTGAAACACTGAAACTACGAAGATGAGGACTGAGCAAGATATGGTATTAATAGGGTTCCTAAACTTAATAAATGTAGCTACACAGTTACTCTTCAAAAGTAATACAGGACTAATACTAAACTCTTTCAAAAACTGAAATATCAAGATAAGAGTGTAATGCGAAGGTTATCTTAGTTGAAAAATAAAATTTAAAAATACAAGGAAAAAGAAGATATGTTTTGTGACCAAATCCATTTGAAATTATAGTATGACTTTAACGTCATAAGAATCCCTTCTCTGAACATCTTTTATTTTTTTTACTCATAGGTGGTATTTTATTGGAGCCAACAGTCTTATTTACAAAGTGCTATACATTTTAAGGCAGGCTTCCCTGGTGACTCAGACCATAAAGTATCTGCCTGCAATGCAGGAGACCTGGGTTTGATCCCTGGGTTGAGAAGATCCCCTGGAGAAGGAAATGGCTACCCATTCCAGTATTCTTGCCTGGAGGTTTCCATGGACAGAGGAGCCTGGTGGGCTACAGTCTGCTGCTGCTGCTGCTGCTAAGTCGCTTCAGTTGTGTCCGACTCTGTGCAACCCCATAGACAGCAGCCCACCAGGCTCCCCCATCCCTGGGATTCTCCAGGCAAGAACACTGGAGTGGGTTGCCATTTCCTTCTCCAATGTATGAAAGTGAAAAGTGAAAGTGAAGTTGCTCAGTCCTGTCCGACTAGTAGCGACAGTCTATGGGGTGGTAAAGAGTCAGACACGACTGAGTAACAAACACTTTCATTTTCATACATTTTAAGACAAACACCGTCACCACAGCATTAAAATTTCACTCTGCAAAATTCAAATTTCCTAAGAATGTAGACATTTATTTTCAGATGATATGGTTATTGCAGCACTACCTTTATAATTTCTAATCCAGAGTCCAAAAATGGAGGCAAGCCCTAAAAACGTAGCAAAAGCATTTTGGCACATTGGTATCCATAATCTAGTTTGTGCAGAAGTGTTTCCATGAGATTCATAGAGTATTCTTTGAAAGAAAGAGGCAAGGACTGGTCTTTCTGTTGTCCTTCAGAAATGTGAGCTTTCTGGGAGTTCAGAAACAGCCACAATACAAACAATATAATGAGACACAGCTCTGACTGGGAAAAATGTGTCTTCCATCAGAAAAGGACCTCCAGTTCCTGGGGGAGATCCAACTTACATTTTCTAAAAGTATGGTCATTTCCAGCAATCACGCTTTTAATTTCCAAGAGTTCTTTGTTGACCTCTGAAATTTTTCTGTTCATCTTGTGACCCTATGAACTATAGCCTACCATGCTCCTCCGTCCATGGGATTTTCCAGGCAAGAGTACTGGAGTGGCTTACCATTTCCTTCTCCAGAGGATCTTCCTGACCCAGGGATCGAACCTAGGTCTCCCACATTGTAGGCAGACGCTTTACCATCTGAGCCATCAGGGAAGTCCATTCATCTTGTTAGTATGTCCTAAATTAAGTAGCTTTTCTTATATAGCTGATGATGTTAACTGTAGATTTTTAAAAGTATTTTCTTCTTCTCCAATTTTTTTCTTTTTATTTTTGTTTATTTTGGTCTCTTTTTTATGTTGCATGCTTTTCTCAAATGATATTTCATTCTTCATGGATATCAAACAAGGAGCTCTAAAAAGGGAGTGGACACTGTGTGTCTGGGTATACTTGTGAATGGAGATCTTTTTTTACAGGATGATTGGACAAGTAAACTGACTTTTCTTGGAAGATTTGTATATGTCAGTGTCTAGACATCATTTTTCTGGAACCCTGATGTTTCTCTAAAAAAGAATCATCTCTTCTTCTGCCCAGGGTTCTTTTCCTCAGCAGTTCACACTATGAGACAAGGGCTAAGGGAGGCAGATGGCGGCGCCAGTGTCAATTTTAAATACTTTATCACAATTTCCCATCTACCATTGGGAAATTCTTTTCTTCTCTGTGACTTCTGTCCCTCAGTTTGGGAAGTCTTGGTTCAATTTCTATAAATATGATCTCCTGAGGTCATGGCTAGGGGAGAGGTGAAGGGTGTGTGTGTGCCTTAGTGTGAGGGAGTGCCAAGAGAGAATGGTCACCTAGCTCAACACACTGGGAAAGATGATGGATGTGCCTGTGAGTTTTTGTGTGTTGGGGGTGGTGGTGGTGGAAATTGTTCCAATCACAAATTTTTGAAGTAGTCCTCCTGTTTTTCAAGTCTGCATCGTATCTCATGTTCTTTGGTAATTTATTACCTCCAAGCCAGAGTTCTTTAGAATTATCTCCTTTGTTTTTGATATACTTTTCTGCAGGCACTTAGTCTATAACTTCTCCTCTGATAAGATAGCTACCCTTCCATGAGCTTTCCATCTTTCAAAAAATATTAAGTAAATGAAATTGCTAGTCTGTGTTTAGCTCCTCTTCTGCTTTCGTCTGCCTGCCTGTCTCTCTCTCTTGCTTTCTCATTTCCTCTCATATTTTCCCCCTCCCTTTCCCCCTCCCCCTTCCTCCTCCCTTTCCATCTCCTCTCTCTGCTAACAGAAATATCTGAGAAGAGAAAAGTGATAAATATACATGTCTGCCTTGATGTTTAACCCAGACAACTAGACTCCCAATATACTCCCTGCTCTATGCGGAAGAATTGGCTCAGACTAGGCAACTCTGAAGCTGTAAATTAAAGGCCCGAATGATTACACTTGAGAAGCATGAATGCAGTAGGGGCTGACATTTCCACTCAATTGCTTGATTAAATGCTGCAGTTTTATTAAAAAAGAATCATAATTTTTTTTCTGTTTGAGTCATATCATTGATGTAACTGTGGGTTTTCCATTTCTTTGGCAGTACATTTTCTGGTCTCTATGATTTAGTTGATTTCAGCTTCTATTTTAAATCTATTGGTATTTATCATGTCAAAGAAACACAGAGGTAGAGTCTTCCTGAAAATCCCTTCTATAAATCCTTGTTCTGGTTTACACTGTTGACTTACTCTGCTCCGTCCTATTGCTTCAAGTACAAATTTCTCTACACTGCTTCTGCATGTTTTTCGAGGCTTTCCATTATGTAACTCCAACTAATCAACCACAGTTTGCTGGCCCACTTAAGAACTCTTTATCTGGCCAGGTGAATCTTTTGTATGTTCACCAAAACCAGAGTTCTCCTATCCCGCACTATATTATTCTGACCCTTCTCCAGAATGCCTGTTTCCAAACATGATTGATGAGCCTACCTGGCACCACACTCAAACGACCACCTCTGTGTTCACAGTAATGTACACTTCACGACTGTTCATCTTCTAAAACCGTGTCTCATCCTTACATTTCAACTCAATTTCCTACTTTCTTGCACAACTTAAGCTCTTACTGTTTTTTGTCTTGTGTAGTTAATCGTTTTTTTCCAAAGTCATTCTTATCTCTCTGAAATGGATTTTTTTAAAATATAAATTTATTTATTTTAATTGGAGGTGAATTACTTTACAATATTGTATTGGTTTTGCCATATATTAACATGAATCCACCACAGGTATACACGTGTCCCCCATCTTGAAATGGATTTTAAATTCTGAGAACAAGGGCTATTTTTCCTTTCTTCCCAAGCTTCACAGATCCTCTTTCTGAGTTCTCATCAATTGATTGGCTGGTATCAAATGGTTGTCTGTCATTTTTCAGTTCATGGTTTCATAAGTCAGTTTTATTTCCTGTGATATATTATGTAAACTAGATTCTGAGCCTTGGGAGGTTTAAAAGTTTTCTTTAGTTAGATCAACTAGGTGAGGGAGGAAAGTTTCATTCTTTGCTTATGGCATACAGTGCTACATTTTGGAGTATAACTAAAAACTAGTTGGATTTACTATTGTTTATTTCAAATTTTAAGTTTATTTGTAAGAGGATAAATTAGCCTCTGATATCATCCATCCATTTTTAAATCCTCATTTCCATAAACTTTCTCAGTTTCTCTTTTCATTACTCTCTCAAGTGTCCTCAAGTTTTAAAAATTATTTTTTGATATGTTAGTAGAGATTTTATTTTTTCAGTTTGTTTTGTGTTGTTTGTATTTCCTTTTGGCATATTGAATAAAAAGAACATAAAGTAATTTTCTTAAAGTTTTTTCTTAGTTTATCCCATGTTTAGTTAGACAAAGTGCCAAACTGTGTTTGGCAAACTTGAGAAGGTAACTTCTAATTAAGCAAAGTTTATTTAATGATAGAAAGAAAGCAAGAGCGCCCCTTTAAACTAGGTGTGAGAAACTGATTCGAGCATGTTGAGTACTGCCAAAGTGTTGCAGAATCCTCAGTTAATGATTTAATTAGTAGCTCACTGTCATCATCCTAAGGAAATGTCTTAACACCTGTTTCTTTTAGTCAGCCCCTAGTGACTTAGACTCATAACTTCTAAGTCATTAATGTTTTGCTGTTATTAGTGTACATTAACATAAGACTTCTTTTGGTTGGTTTTAGAGTATCTATAAAAGTAAGCTCCTTTCCCTTCTTTTCTTCTCATTACCTAACCATCACATTTTTATGTAAGCTTCCTTGCCACTGGTGGCAAACTCTGGTGCTTCACTTATAAAACATAAATATTACTGTAATGAGTTAGTATTTTGACTACCCAACACCACAATTGGATTTGCAGATGAACCTTTTCCTTGTTGAAAGTCACCCTGGTGGAACATGAAATCCTTGTGCCTGCCCCTCTCTTCAAAAGCTGCCTTCAGTTCACAGGACATTCTTTCTGCATTCCCTACACTGGCAAGGCCAGGGACTCTGAAACTGATGCGGTATACAGCAAGGCTGAAAGAATGAGCTGAACTTGGTCTATTCCCAGGAAGACTGTCAAGCAAGTCTTGCTATCGAGAGTGGCTCTGGACAGTTGAGAAGCTGTTCATCTTCAGCCTTCCCTCAAATCCTGTGAGCCCCCTCATGTCCTTCAAAGGAAGTCACTCTTTGTAAAATCTACCAGGAGTCAGTTTGTCGTTGTTTACAAAGGGCTTCCCAGGTGGCACAGTGGTGAAAAATCCACCTGCAGTGCAGGAAGCCTGGTTTGATCCCTGGGTCAGGAAGATTCCTGGAGAAAGGCATGGGAACCCACTTCAGTATTCTTTCCTGGAGAATTCCATGGACAGAGGAGCCTGGTGGGCTACAGTCCCAGGAGGTCGCAAAAAGTTGGACATGACAGCACACACGCAGACACACAAATAAAATAAGTATTGTGATATATTCACCACTACTCTTATTAATTAGAATTTTTCTTTTTAGTATTTATCATGTCTTAGGCACAAAAAGATAAGAACCTACTCCAACTCCCCTAATATTAGGCCTTGTGTCCTGGTATCTGGAAAACCTGACTCAGGTGATGCGAGAACTTCAGAAGGCTGGATTATTCAGGAGCAAGAAAAAGATGAGTGGCCATGGAAATAGAGTCTGTTACATTTGGAGGATGAGAAAGTTATGAAAAACTGAGAAAGAGAAGGAATATGAAGATGCTTTATTCTTTAATTAAGTGCATATTGCTTTGACAACAATATAGTTAAGATTACTGATTAAATATTTCAAGAACTTAGTAGAAATGTAAACAAAAATATCATTTAGCTAATTCAATTTTTTAAAAGATAAAAAATAAATTAAAAATTTCTCCTTATATTTAGGAAAAAATGATACATACCTGAGTTATAAAATGCCTTCAATGAATAAACCAAATTTTAGTCTGAGACAAGTCATGTAACATAAAGAAACTTTGAAATCATTAAATAGAATGTCCCTAAGTCACTGATCATGTTTGACAGTACTTTAATAGAGTTAATTGCTAGATTAAAAAAAACAACAACTCCAAAATCCAGTGTCATATACCTATCTCTGGAGAAGGAAATGGCACCCACTCCAGTACTCTTGCCTAGAAAATCCCATGGACAGAGGAGCCTGGTGGGCCGCAGTCCATGGGGTCGCTAAGAGTCGGACACGACTGAGCGACTTTGGGGGAGCCTGGTGGGCTGCCGTCTTATGGGGTCGCACAGAGTCAGACATGACTGAAGCGACTTAGCAGCAGCAGCATACCTATCTCAGAGGTTTGGGTTATCTGTTTCTACTAACTTTAACTGTAGCTCTCAATCTCGCCCTCCTTAGTGACCCGATGGTGGCATGTCATCACTTTGAACCCAAAGAATATCTACTTTCACAATTCTGTAGTCCTTTCTCATCTCTCATAAAACACTAAAGATTTTGAGAAAATAGACCCTCTCCTGACAGGAGAGAGAGAATCCTCATCTGATTTGATCTTATTGCATAGATGAAATTAGGGAATTAAAGGAAATTACGGTAGCATCTTATTCTTCTTAAAAAAAGACGTCATCTATAAAAAAGTCTTAGAAACCAGGTTATTTGTATACATCATAATTTCATTGCAATTATATCATATGAGACATCTAATTTGTAATTTAGATTTCAGTATATTTTCTTAGAGAAAACTACAGTGGCTTAAAGTAAGTTCAGTTAATCTTACAATTAAACTTTCTACTCACTCCTATCTTCTGTGTCTAGGCAGAACATTATACATAATACAAGATTGATGAAATTTCCACTCCTTTTTAAACTGAACTTGTGTTTTCAGCTTCAAATTTTAGCTTGAGTTTGTTTTAATCAGCATTTTGGAAAAGGAATTTCTCAGAAAAGTATGTGACCCATGTCCTCATAAAATTGTTTCTAAACTTGGTACTTCATTGTTTTCCCTGCTTTAGATCCAAACCCAGTGAAATATTTGCTGATATATTTACTTAATTTTCAATGAAAAGAGGATATTATGAATTTCTTTGAATTTTTGGAGATATATTTTCCATGTGCAGTCTGCCATTAGGAAAAATAAAACACCATCTAAAAGTATTATGATTAAAAAGAAAAGAAGGACAGATTTATTCTTAACATAAATAAAATAGTCCAGCTATTTCAGAAACTCTGTTTCAATCAATACTATTCATAATACTATTGCATAAATGTCACTTTAAAAAAATGAGATAACAAAAGCACACCAGCTAAGATGAAATAAAAAATGAGAAATTCAGTTCACTAAATGTTAGATTTTCATATTGATCTTTCTGTTTATGATAACTGTAGGTCTATAAGAGGCATTCCACTGGGATAGGTGTACGTATAATGTTAAATATCCTGATATTTCAATAAGAAGTTATGCATCACAGAGCTATTTCCTTATCAAAGATTCTATCAACACATATAGCCACACACACACACAGCCACACACACACATACACATACAGCACTAATTTAGAGTATCTAAATACAGGGTTCAGTTCAGTTCAGTTCAGTCGCTCAATTGTGTCCGACTCTGTATAATTTGAATGAGTTGGAAGATAGCAGTTAACACAGAATGGAAGTCCTCAAACCCAAATGAATGTCTTTAAAAGGTAAGGGGGGTAAGAAAAATCAAAAGAGTGAAATGAACATCAGAGAATGGAACTAGCATCTGGTGAGATAATCTTCCCTAGCAGTCAACTTTCATTTTTTCCTCATAGTCTGATTAGCCAGAGGCAAAAGTTGTAGGCTTTATTTTATTGACTCAAAGTATCAATATTTTCAGTGATTATAATTCCATTAATTTATTTCAAAGCTCTGTATGAAATTTATTCTAGAGGTTTCTGATATATAATAATATGATATATTGTTATACAGATATCTTAGTGGTTGCTTTCAAATGTGCTGGTTCTTTGGCAATTCTTAATTGTATATAAGTGTCACTGCAGATGGTGACTGCAGCCATAAAAGTAAAAGACACTTACTCCTTGGAAGAAAAGTTATGGCCAACTTAGATAACATATTCAAAAGCAGAGATATTACTTTGATGACTAAGGTCCGTCTAGTCAAGGCTATGGTTTTTCCAGTGGTCATGTATGGATGCGAGAGCTGGACTGTGAAGAAGGCTGAGCGCCGAAGAATCCATGCTTTTGAACTGTGGTGTTGGAGAAGACTCTTGAGAGTCCCTTGGACTGCAAGGAGATCCAACCAGTCCATTCTGAAGGAGATCGGCCCTGGGATTTCTTTGGAAGGAATGATGCTAAGGCTGAAGCTCCAGTACTTTGGCCACCTGATGTGAAGAGTTGACTCATTGGAAAAGACTGATGCTGGGAGGGATTGGGGGCAGGAGGAGAAAGGGACGACTGAGGATGAGATGGCTGGATGGCATCACTGACTCGATGGACGTGAGTCTGAGTGAACTCCGGGAGTTGGTGATGGACAGGGAGGCCTGGTGTGCTGCGATTCATGGGGTTGCAAAGAGTCAGACACGACTGAGCAACTGAACTGAGTCATCCTTTTCAATTCATCAAAATGATGTTTTATATTTTCAGCCAAGATAGGCCTTTTTCTTGGAATATTTATACAAAAAGAGAAAAACTTTGAATAGCTCAAAATTAGTGCAAAGATTCAAATTAAGAAAAAAGTTTGAATTTTATTATGACGCAAAGAATTGATTTGCAGAAATAGGGAAGTGTGACATAAGAGACACACTTAGAGTCTGCCTCTAAGACTGGTACTTTTCTAATTTATTCATTCTTTTAAAAAAATGAATAGAAAAAAAAAGTAGTTGAATAACTTCTGGTTGGCTGAATGCCTGTATTATTTTTATTGGCAAGAGCCTCTGAGTGGCTGAAAGGTGGCCATTAACACTCTGACAGAAAGTGCTGACAGGGTGATTATAAGATTAACACCCTATGTTATATTAAGAGTGTCAAAACCTCACTCTTACCTGTCAGTGGAAAATAACAGCATGAGAGGAAACATTACAGAATCAGAACTATTTCTAATGTTAAAGCACCGTGCTTTGGTGTGTCTAAACTTTTTAAAATGCTCATGTGAGCTACTGAATTTAGCTGATGACTGAAGGCATTCTTCTTTTACTCTGTAAGGTGATTTTAGGAGTGAAATATTTATGAGACTGATATATATTTCTCTATGTATTTCTCCTTTGGAATGAAAGTCTTATAGATTTTTCAGTCAGAAGAAACAAGTTATGTACATCATTTCTTTCATAAAACCCAGTTATTTTTAAAAACAATTCGTGACCTCATTTATGAAGAAAATTTAACAAATAAGGGATTTTCCCAACTGCCCCATACTGCTTTGTAGCCTGAAGTTGAAAAATCCCTAATTTTCTGGCCCAGAAATCAGATAATCAGGAAGTTTCCCTTCAACAGGATGTTTGTTTGTTCATTCTTAATCAGAGGTGTTCAAAGAATTCTGCTTCTGCTTCACACACCAAACTCTACTAAATGTATGTAAATGCAAAATATCAGCATCATTAAGCCATACAAACGTCAGTATTTCTTGTTTAGAAATGACTTTTTAATGTGTCGAATTATTCTTTTGAGGGAGTTCTGCTAGGGAAAAAAAGTAAAAGTTAAGAATTGCAGGACAGAGGACAGTTTGGGGAGATGCTTAATCTGGAGATGCTGAGTCAGAGAAGTGAGTCTGAGGAGAGATGATCTATCCCAGGTAACTAAGGAGCCTACCCAAGAAGGTTCCATTTGGGGTTCTAACAGATCTAGACCCCATCCAGGAGCCCTGCACTCAGTCTCAGTTTCCACCCTACCCTACTCCAGAAGATCCATCCATAGAATGAAGATTCCCCAGGACACAGCCAAGTACTCCTGAGGTCCCAGGGCTGAAAGAGCAGTCCTCAAGGAGCAGGGGAAGGTGGATGGAAGACGGGAACTCAGATAGTGAGGCTATGGGTCTCACTTCACTTACAATCTTAAAATACTTGCTATACCAACCTCCCAGATGGCTCAGTGATGAAGAATCTGCCTGCCATTGTAGAAGACGCAGGTGACATGGGTTTGATCCCTGGGTTGAGAAGATCCTCAGGAGGAGACAATGGCAACCCACTCCAGTATTCTTGCCAGGAAACCTCACTGACAGAGGAGCCTGCCTGGCTACAGTCCCTAGGATTGCAAAGAACTGGACACAACTGAGCACGCAGGTGTGAATGCAAATCAACCTCCATATTTACATATGGAGGTGCCTCAAGTCAGGGATGGAAACTACTCCTACCCAAAATACTTCTTTTTCTCATCCATGTCAACAATTCTCAGCCTTATTAATTCAATCAGTAAGTCATATAATGACTTAGGTAGATGAGTCTATCCATGATTTTTTTCACAAAGGCTAGTAACTTCTATTTCAATCATTGCTAAGCTAAAACAGTTAATAGGCCCCCCCAAAGCTCCTGAACTTGTGCCACTGGCTTTGTGATTAGAGAAGGTCTGAGCTATTTTGTACAGACAACATAGAACTCCACTAAAGGTAGTGGAGGTATTCCTATGATTTATGCTAAACTATCACAGGATCATTTAAACTGGAAAGATGGCTTTCCCTCCCCACCCACCCCCAAGAAAAAGCATGAAAGAGTGGTTATGACAACAACAGAAGCAGCAGCCCTGGAGATCCCGAATCAGGACACTGAATTCTAGTACAGCTTTGCCATTAACTATAGCTCTGAATAAAATTTACTCTTTGACCTTCAGTTTTCTCAGCTGAAAACTGAGGAAGCCAGAATGCACTGGTGAAGTCGTTATGGCCCCAAGTAACTTCTCAGGACCTGTACAGGGACAGGGTGAATAGTCCTTGGGGATTCTTGCATGCATGCGTGCTAAGTTGCTTTAGTTGTGTCTGACTCTTTGCGATCCTATGGACTGTAGCTCACCAGGCTCCGTGGGATTCTCCAAGCAAGAATAGTGGAGTGGGTTGCCATGCCCTCCTCCAGAGGATCTTCCCAACCCAGGGACCAAACCTATGTCTCTTGCATTGGCAGGCAGATTCTTTACCTGGGAAGCCCTACTTAGGGATTTTTACTTAGGTTCAATATAACAACTTCCTTTAAAAAATATGTTTTGTATAAGATGTCTTTCATAAACAATATTGTTGTGAAAACAGTAACAGTTTTCAAACCACAAACCTGATAATACTAGAAGTTCATTCCAGCTTAAAAAAAAAAAAACAAAAAACTCCTATGGTTTTAATTATGTGGAAAAACAAAGAAAAGCTTTGGGTAATCAAACCTAGGTGAAACTTCTTCTTTGACCTTAATATAAAAAAGGATGATATAACAAATTGCTTTAGGATACTCATTTTCCCACATGATAGAATCCCAAATTGACTGACACTTATTTTTAAGCCCCTGTAATTCAGAAGAGCTGGTTTTTCTCAATGCATATTCCCTGCTGAATTTGTTAGTATTCCACTTGAACAGATCAGTTTGGTAAGGATGAACCAGTGACAGGTCCAAAGGTCATTGAGGAACTGAAGGCCAAAGATGAGAAAATAAGGATGGGAAATTGCTGAGGGATTTTTAAAGAGAAGAGCAACATAAACTGAATGACAAGCAATGAAGATAATACGAGCAGGGGAGTATTTGGCTGACTGGAATGTAGAAATGCAGGAAGCAGGGATTGTTTGGAGGAAAGGTAAGTGGGGTCCAGCTGTGAGATGACCAGAGCTCGGATTTGGCACATGGGACCAAGAGAGAGGGACGACCTGCAGATAATTTGCCAAAGCAGACAAGTCAAGTAAGTGTCAGAATAGGAAAAGAGCCAGTATCCTTCGGCGTCCCATCTACAATCTCCGTTCACTTGAGCACGGTTTCTCTTTGGGGAAACTAACCTTTGTCCTTTATCCCAAGTACTTTCTAATCATCCACATCCTCCTATAAGGTTACATTTTAATGGAAGTCAACTTGGAGACTTCTCCAGTGACATGAAACTGTTTTCTTTCACTCTGTGGTTTAACAGTTTCTCCACAGTTAACAGAGCAGTCTTTTTATTACCAGAAACATGGACCTCATTTGTGGTCTTTAGCCATGGCAAAGCTCCCACTAAAGCCAATGGGAGTTGTGGCTAAGTAAACCTTAGTGAATAATATTCATTTTTATAAGGTTTGGAATATGAAGCAATCAGAATTGTTATTTGCTTATTACATGTTGCCTTTGGTTCCCATGAAGGCATGACCACAAATAGGATGTAGGATCATGGCTTCCTTTAGGTACACAATACAAATCCTGAAATTTTGAACAGAAATCATACTTTCTTCAGGAAGGAAATACATATAATTTTAACTAGCTCTTGATTATTGCTTTATAGATTCTCTTTTCTTTGTCCAGCTCGGTTTAACACTTGCAAGTAATTTTATAGCATATTGTTTCTAGAAAAGGAATCCTCTTCTCATTCTTTTACCATTCCTAACAAAGTGTAGACCCATTCCTCCTGAGTCCTATTCCACCATGAAAAATAAGAAAGAGAAAGTAGTTTCAGGAAGAAAAAAAAAGCACTATCATTTAGAGAATGGTTCAGAAAAATATTTAACAGTTCTCTGATGCTAAAGCTGAAACTCCAATACTTTGGCCATCTCATGCGAAGAGTTGACTCATTGGAAAAGACTCTGATGCTGGGAGGGATTGGGGGCAGGAGGAGATGGGATGACAGAGGATGAGATGGCTAGATGGCATCACTGACTCGATGGACCTGAGTCTGAGTGAACTCTGGGAGTTGGTGATGGACAGGGAGGCCTGGCGTGCTGCGATTCATGGGGTCGCAAAGAATCAGACACGACTGAGCGACTTAACTGAACTGAACTGAAATAATTTTATGAGAGTTTATACCAAATAATTAACAGTGCTGTTTGTCTTGAGAATTATCTTATTGCAGATCTATGATCTGATGTGAAATGCAATCACAAAATAGGCACCAGCCAATTGAACCTCACCATGTCAGTAGCTGATTACTCTATATAATGGTCACCATGGCATCAGTATCATACAAAATATTTGCACAACTAACCATCCTCTTAATTCTCCTAATTTTGATATTATGTGGTCAATACTGGAGAAAAATCACACCTACAGTCCATTCATTGGACACAAGTAAAAGTACTATTTAAATATTTTTTCTGTGTTGGTTATCTTAGGAAATATGATGTAAGTTCCACTTGACTGACTGAATGACACTCCCTGGTGGAATTACTTTGGCAAACTGAAAACAGGGAGCACCAGTGGCCACTTCTTCCTCCTGGAAATGCTATCTTGCCTTTTCCATGACCCATATCTTTGCTGATTATTATTCATTCCCTACATGTCTGACAACTCTCTTCCAGTGTTTTCCATCATTTCCTCTTTCACAACCTCCCACAAAAATCTTGTTTCTCTCTTGCAATTTATTTTTTCTGGGTGAACTTAGCCAGATTCACATCTTCAAGCATCATTTAAACTACAGGTCCCCAGACTGACCACCTGTTTTGCAGATTACGTTTTACTGGAGTACAGCTGCACTTCTTCATTGTTATGGCTGCTTTCCCACAGTAGTGGCAGGGCTGAGTAGCTGTCACAGAAAATATGTGGCATGCCACACCTAAAACATTTACTATAGAGTCCTTTAACAGAAAGTTTGCTGACACTGACCTAGAATATGACTGACTCCATAAAGTTGCAGAAGATGGTTGAAAATTCAACATGTCCAGAGCAAAATTTATTTAATACCATTTCAGATACTTGTTTCATTGAATATGCAAAAGTGTTTTTATGTACCTTCACTTTTATAGTGCCCATATGTAACTTTTCACAGCAGTGATAATCTCTTTCAAGTTTGAATTCACCACCTGTATATTTATTGAGCTTACCCATCTTTTACATGAATATTTTAGTGTCTAATCTCACGTTCGGCATTTATTCCTCTAAATACATCACACACCCTGTTGCCAGTAATCTTAAATATCCATCTGTTCATGTGTTCATTGTTTAAATTTCATTGGCATTGTCCATTACCTCATGACAAAGTCCAAATCCTTGGCATGCCATTCAAATCCATTTATTGTGCATTCCCATCTTATTGTTACAAGTATTCTCTCTGTCTTTAAGGCACTATTTTCCCAAGCATTTGATATCCTTTCTATCTCATGCATGTCTCTGTTTATTGTTGTCTCTCTTGAAATGCTTTTTCAACTTTTCTTCTCTAATCCTACTCATTTTTTTTTTCCCCAGGCTCAACTCAAATGTTAAATTCTCGGTAAAGCAATAAAGCCATCTTCTGATTTGCATGATAAATTTATGACTGTCTGTTGACAAGATGAACAGTGATAATAAATATCATTCGTGGATTTTCTAGTTATCAAGAACTTTATATTTTGTCTCATTTAATTCTAAAACAATCTTATCATCGTCACCATCACCATCATTCTCCTCTCATCATCCCATTTTATAAATAAAGAAATCAAATGTAGAAACTTTAGTTGATTTTCTCTAGGTTAAACAAGAATTAAGTGGCAGACCTGGGACAAAAAGTTAGCTCTGTCTAACTCAAAAGCCTGGGTTCCTAACAAAGAAAATATATTGATCATTTACTTAGATCCATATTGTTTCCATGATGGAATAAATGAATGGCTTCTTCTTCTTTTAAGCAGTACACAGAGAATGACTACACCATGGAATACTTCCAGAAGTACTTTAGAGTTGGGTAGGTTTGTGAGGTCTTCTAGTCATTGTTGCATGGGCCTTTCAGCTGAATCTGTCTCAGTCTTTAGACACAGGATGATGGGCTAAGGGGTTTCAGTTTCCTAAATGATTCTCTTCAATGGCATTTACTAGAAACATCCACTGAAGCTTGAGAATTAGGACAATGATGATATTTCAAAAAGATTTTTTTGCCTTCTTTCAACTTGCTTAGTGTAAAAAATAATTTTCTTCATGCTGTTACTTATATGCATTGTCTTAAATCCCTATTTGAGCTATGTTCAGTTCAGTCACTCAGTTATGTCTGACTCTTTGCGACCCCATGGACTGCAGCATGCCAGGCCTCCCTGTCCATAAACAGGTCCCAGAGTTTACTCAAACTCATGTCCATTGAGTCAGGGATGCCATCCAACCATCTCATCCTCTGTTGTCTCCTTCTCCTCCTGCCTTCAATCTTTCCCAGCATCAGGGTCTTTCCCAATGAGTTAGTTCTTTGCATCAGGTGGCCAAAGTATTGACGTTTCAGCTTTAGCATTAGTCCTTCCAAAGAATATTCAAGACTGATTTCCTTTAGGATGGACTGGTTGGAACTCCTTGCAGTCCAAGGGACTCTCAAGGGCCTTCTCCAACACTACAGTTCAAAAGCACCAATTCTTCAGTGCTCAGCTTTCCTTATAGTTCAGTTCTCACATCCATACATGACTACTGGAAAAACCATAGTCTTTGACTAGACAGACCTTTGTTGGCAGAGTAATGTCTCTGCTTTTTAATAGGCTGTGTAGGTTGGCCATAACTTTTCTTCCAAGGAGTAAGCCTCTTTTAATTTCATGGCTGCAATCACCATCTACAGTGATTTTAGAGCCCCCCCAAATAGTCTGTCACTGTTTCCATTGCTTCCCCATCTATTTGCCATGAAGTGATGGGACCAGATGCCATGATCTTAGTTTGCTTAATGTTGAGTTTTAAGCCAACTTTTTCACTCTCCTCTTTCACTTTCAACAAGAGGCTCTTTAGATCCTCTTCACTTTCTGCCATAAGTGTGTCATCAGCATATCTAAGCTGATTGATATTTCTCCCAGCAATCTTGATTCCAGCTTGTGCTTCCAAGTTCAGCATTTCTATGATGTATTCTGCATAGAAGTTAAATAAGCAGGGTGACAATATACAGCCTTGACACACTCCTTTCCCCATTTGGAACCAGTCTGTTGTTCCATGTCCAGTTCTAAGTGTTGCTTCCTGACCTGCATACAGGTTTCTCAAGAGGCAGGTCAGGTGGTCTGGTATTCCCATCTCTTGAAGAATTTTCCACAGTTTGTTGTGATCCACACAGTTGAGCTATACCATCTAACTATAAGACTCTACTTTTTCTAATTCCTATTGTTTATATCCTATACTTATGCATGCATCATATATATTATTATATATCATACTTATCATAGAAGACTTTACTATTTTCTTTTCAACATAAATGTTGGTCATCATCTTAGGAAATTCCAATATTCAAATAACATATCCAGCTTTTGATTTACTTCTCAGCCCTGAGCTCTCAAAACCATAGTGAAGAAATTGTCATCACCTGAAACAATTTTACTCACAAAATCCATAAATCAGATGCCCACTGTCAGAAGGTAAGTCTCCATGGTTGTCTCACATTTCTGCACATCTTAAAAGTGTGGTACTGATTGCCCTCTTTCCTAAAAAGAAAGTGAGTTGCTCAGCTGTGTCCAACTCTTTGCAACCCCAAGGACTGTAGCCTACTAGGCTCCTTCATCCATGGAATTTTCTAGACAAGAGTACTGGAGTGGGTTGCCATTTCCTTCTCCAAGGGATCTTCCTGACCCAGGGATCAAACCCAGTCTCCTACACTGGAGGCAGATGCTTTACCATCTGAGTCACCAGGGAAACCCTTTTCCTGAACTATCTTTAAAAGAATGGGTACCTAGAAAATGCTCCAAAAATAGAAATGGTCTCCTTCCAGAACAAGCAGTATGTTTGCTTACATTCTTGAAAGACAGTGCCTCCTTCAAGAGCAAAGGACAGCTGTGTTCACCATCCAGTGTAATAAATATAGTATCTTCTACCAGAAGGGCAGGCATGCTCACTGACCATTATAAAGCATTTGGATTCCCTAAACTCAACTTTCCTCTCCTGTAATCAACCCACTGCATTTGTAGGTGGGGTCAGCCCTTTGTGTTTCTCTGTGAAAATCAGAGTCTGAAGAACCAGTACAAAATTGAATGCAGGTATTCTGGCTAATTTTACTCCTGTGAGTAAGAAATCATCATTTATCTACAAACTAAGTGTCTGTCTTCCATGTACATTCATAAAAATATGGCACATAGAGTTAAATCTTGAACGTTTCACAGTGCTCAACATCCACTCTGCATACAGTATCTTGGATAGTCTTCCATTTGCCTGGCTAATCTTGCCTGCCTGTCATATTACTCCCTTTTTTGGCATTCAAGTTGCCTCAAGTGCTGACACCCTCTCTTGTCTTTGTTAATCTCTAGTCAATACCTTGAACCATACTGCCATCATATTCTTTCATTAATTGCACCTGAAAAAAAAAATTCCCAGTTTTCATGATTCCAAGTATCTCCTTTCTCTCTTCCTAAATGCTGTCCTCTGAGCACTTCAGGGTGAAGTGGAGGAGTATAAGTTATGCACAAGACTGGTATCAGAATGACTTAATGAAGAACAATGTCAAGCATTTCCTGTCTTTCTAGTTATGTCTGAATTTGGAAGAGTACCTTTTGAATTTACCCTATTCCCTTAAACTTCGGCATTTTGCCTCAGCTTTCCTCAGTTCAGTTCAGTTCAGTTGCTCAATCGTGTCTGACTCTTTGAGACCCCATGAATCGCAGCACACTGGGCCTCCCTGTCCATCACCAACTCCCGGAGTTCACTCAAACTCATGTCCATTGAGTCGGTGATGCCATCCAGCCATNTTAGATCCTCTTCACTTTCTGCCATAAGTGTGTCATCAGCATATCTAAGCTGATTGATATTTCTCCCAGCAATCTTGATTCCAGCTTGTGCTTCCAAGTTCAGCATTTCTATGATGTATTCTGCATAGAAGTTAAATAAGCAGGGTGACAATATACAGCCTTGACACACTCCTTTCCCCATTTGGAACCAGTCTGTTGTTCCATGTCCAGTTCTAAGTGTTGCTTCCTGACCTGCATACAGGTTTCTCAAGAGGCAGGTCAGGTGGTCTGGTATTCCCATCTCTTGAAGAATTTTCCACAGTTTGTTGTGATCCACACAGTTGAGCTATACCATCTAACTATAAGACTCTACTTTTTCTAATTCCTATTGTTTATATCCTATACTTATGCATGCATCATATATATTATTATATATCATACTTATCATAGAAGACTTTACTATTTTCTTTTCAACATAAATGTTGGTCATCATCTTAGGAAATTCCAATATTCAAATAACATATCCAGCTTTTGATTTACTTCTCAGCCCTGAGCTCTCAAAACCATAGTGAAGAAATTGTCATCACCTGAAACAATTTTACTCACAAAATCCATAAATCAGATGCCCACTGTCAGAAGGTAAGTCTCCATGGTTGTCTCACATTTCTGCACATCTTAAAAGTGTGGTACTGATTGCCCTCTTTCCTAAAAAGAAAGTGAGTTGCTCAGCTGTGTCCAACTCTTTGCAACCCCAAGGACTGTAGCCTACTAGGCTCCTTCATCCATGGAATTTTCTAGACAAGAGTACTGGAGTGGGTTGCCATTTCCTTCTCCAAGGGATCTTCCTGACCCAGGGATCAAACCCAGTCTCCTACACTGGAGGCAGATGCTTTACCATCTGAGTCACCAGGGAAACCCTTTTCCTGAACTATCTTTAAAAGAATGGGTACCTAGAAAATGCTCCAAAAATAGAAATGGTCTCCTTCCAGAACAAGCAGTATGTTTGCTTACATTCTTGAAAGACAGTGCCTCCTTCAAGAGCAAAGGACAGCTGTGTTCACCATCCAGTGTAATAAATATAGTATCTTCTACCAGAAGGGCAGGCATGCTCACTGACCATTATAAAGCATTTGGATTCCCTAAACTCAACTTTCCTCTCCTGTAATCAACCCACTGCATTTGTAGGTGGGGTCAGCCCTTTGTGTTTCTCTGTGAAAATCAGAGTCTGAAGAACCAGTACAAAATTGAATGCAGGTATTCTGGCTAATTTTACTCCTGTGAGTAAGAAATCATCATTTATCTACAAACTAAGTGTCTGTCTTCCATGTACATTCATAAAAATATGGCACATAGAGTTAAATCTTGAACGTTTCACAGTGCTCAACATCCACTCTGCATACAGTATCTTGGATAGTCTTCCATTTGCCTGGCTAATCTTGCCTGCCTGTCATATTACTCCCTTTTTTGGCATTCAAGTTGCCTCAAGTGCTGACACCCTCTCTTGTCTTTGTTAATCTCTAGTCAATACCTTGAACCATACTGCCATCATATTCTTTCATTAATTGCACCTGAAAAAAAAAATTCCCAGTTTTCATGATTCCAAGTATCTCCTTTCTCTCTTCCTAAATGCTGTCCTCTGAGCACTTCAGGGTGAAGTGGAGGAGTATAAGTTATGCACAAGACTGGTATCAGAATGACTTAATGAAGAACAATGTCAAGCATTTCCTGTCTTTCTAGTTATGTCTGAATTTGGAAGAGTACCTTTTGAATTTACCCTATTCCCTTAAACTTCGGCATTTTGCCTCAGCTTTCCTCAGTTCAGTTCAGTTCAGTTGCTCAATCGTGTCTGACTCTTTGAGACCCCATGAATCGCAGCACACTGGGCCTCCCTGTCCATCACCAACTCCCGGAGTTCACTCAAACTCATGTCCATTGAGTCGGTGATGCCATCCAGCCATCTCATCCTCTGTCATCCCCTTCTCCTCCTGCCCTCAGTCCTTCCCAGCATCAGGGTCTTTTCCAATGAGTCAGCTCTTCATATGAGGTGGCCAAAGTATTGGAGTTTCAGCTTCAGCATCAGTCACTCCAATGAACACCCGGGACTGACCTCCCTTAGAATGGACTGGTTGGATTTCCTTGCAGTCCCAAGGGACTCTCAAGAGTCCAACACCACAGTTCAAAAGCATCAGTTTTTCAGTGCTCAGCTTTCTTCATAGTCCAACTCTCACATCCATACATGACCACAGGAAAAAACATAGCCTTGACTAGATGGACCTTTGTTGGCAAAGTAACGTCTCTGCTTTTTAATATGCTATTTAGGTTGGTCATAACTTTCCTTCCAAGGAGTGTCTTTTAATTTCATGGCTGCAATCACCATCTGCAGTGATTTTGAAGCCCCCAAAATAAACTCAGCCACTGTTTCCACTGTTTTCCCTTCTATTTCCCATGAAGTGATGGAACCAGATACCATGATCTTCGTTTTCTGAATGTTGAGCTTTAAGCCGACTTTTCACTCTCCTCTTTCACTTTGATCAAGAGGCTCTTTAGGTCTCCTTCATTTTCTGCCATAAGGGTGCTTTATTAGCGGTGCTTTACTAGTGGTGATCAAAATCAGTTCAAAACCAGCCAAGGTGATATCCTGGGATAATCTAATGCTGACACAACCTCAGAAAGTTGTGCCACACTCCCTCATGGAGGTGCACCTCGTCCTTCTTTCTGGGGTCCCATTAGAGAGCGGCTCTCTCCTCATCTTGCCCCAGAGTAAAGAGTTTCTGCACACTTAATTGTTTCAAGTCCTTTCTCTGATGCACTCTCCCGTGAGGTGAGTTTTATTTATCTCAGCTTCTCTGTACTGCTGAAAACCAAGGAGAGAAGGCATCTGTGGAACCTCTTTGAACATATAATAAATTCACTTTCAAGTGAGTGGTAGAAGATTTAGCATGTTAAGAACAATATGGCACAGACTGAATTTTGAAATGTTTGAAATTTTGGCCTCTGATCATCTTCTGTTGTTTTTCATTATAAGCCTATTGAGAGGGCTTGAAGGAAAAACAAACTCTGCTGAAATCTTAAGTCTGGAGTGTTACTTCAAAAATTTTTCTATTGATAGATAAACCTGGCAGTGAATGCGGGTGGTGCCCTTAAAGACATCCAGAAATGGAGTAAGTGTATGTGTGATAGAAAGAAAAATCATGGATGACTATTAGATTTTTAATTTAGCAACTAGATGAAATGAATGGTAATGCTATTTAATAAGATGGTATAAACGTGAGGAGGAACCAGTCCAGGCCTGGATAATGATAATCCTAATTGACAAACAAATGCTTAAGTTTATTAATTTATTGAATAAAATGATAATGTAAAACACATCATCTATAGCAATATTAGTAAAATTCTAAGACATACTGAAAACAGAACTGGACATGAATCTACTCTTAGATGGGATACTAGCAAATTAATATATGTAAAATACCTCATTTAACACATTAAGTTAATGATGTCCATTTATTTTGGGGTGGCTTCATAATTTCACAGCACTAAAATTCTTTTCATTTTTATAATTTCATGAAGGTAAATTATATGAACAGAAGTTTATATTTTTCACTTGTAATATGTCTATAATCTTTACTGTAAGCACATTTTATGTCCTAGTAAGCAAATGTTGCCTACTACAGGGTTTTCCTGAAATGATAAAAATGTTCTAATCCTTTGGCTCAACAGAGGAGTTACTAGACACACATACTGACTGAGCACTAAAATGTGCCTGGTGTGACTAATGAACCGACTTTTTAAATTGTTTTTTAACGATTGATGACTAATGATTATCGTGTCGGACCCTGGAACTGACCTTCATGTGTAACATTAGGTGATTGTCAAGATCCTTTTTCTCTACGTAAATATCCAATTGATAAAGCACACTTAAAAGACAATAAGACTGTGTTTCCCACTTCATTGCAGGACTCCTTTTGTCATAAAGCAGAGGACCTTAATATGTGGGTTTTCATAGATTCTCTATTCATTTCTACACTGACATAACTCTGTGTTAATATGTTTGGCAGGATTTTGCAAAGATAAATGTCATGGTGGTTTCTATCATGAACAGCCAGTTCTCACCAGAGCACATTCTGTTACATGTCTGATTGGTTCAAAGACTCTTTTAGATCACATTTTCAATGTTTCCTTGATCAATAAGGCTAGAAATAATGGAAAGTCTGAGATAATAGGCAATGTCATTAATAAAATGATACCTTTTGCTCAAGATCACAGAATTATTCTGGCATTGGGGAAAGGAGCTGTAAGAATGGGTAGGGATAGTCATTAGTAAAAAGTTAAGATTGGAAGTTTAGAGAGTTTTTGATAATCTCAGAAACCCTCTCAAATTTGATATGTACGCATGCAGCATGCTCATTCACTTCCGTCGTGTCCAACTCTGCAACCCCATGGGCTGCAGCCTGCCAGGCTCCTCTGTCCATTAGTTTCTCCAGGCCAGAATGCTGGAGTCAGTTGCCATGCCCTCATCCAGGGGATCTTCCCAACCCAAGGATTGAACCCGTGTCTCCTGCACTGCAGGTGGATTCTTTACCCACTGAGCCACCTGGGAAGCACCAAATCTGATACAGGTATTAATAGGTACCATTTGTTATGAAACAGAGGCAATTATTTTCTTAAATAACGAATGCTTTGAAAGTATTCACATGTAACAACACCTGAAAGGAAAAGGAAAGATATTTAAATTTTTAAACTGAAACCTCTATGCAAGGGAAGATTTGAAACAATACTTTCTCTTAAGCTGAACTACACAGAAAAGGCAAGTACAATTCTAAGTTATTGGCCAAAGTACAAATTATTGATATTCTAGACTCTGATGACTCTTATGCCATCTTAGTTATTTCTTCTTTGGAGAGAAATGTGAAGAATTCGATTGTTTCTTTAAACAAATGGCACTTGGGAAAAAGAGCTCTTCTTTTCAACTGATTTCTCTTTGGGGACAGATGGTATATTTTAATGAAATTGAGGAACAGGAAACTATACTTTGTGAGTAGTGAATGGAAACAGTGACAATGTACAGGCTAGGGATTAAGTTCTATTACATACTTAATGACATGTTCATCAGTATTTTTCGTTTGTTGTCATTCAGTTGCTCCATTGTGTCCAACTTTTTGCGACCCCATGGACTGCAGCATGCCAGGCTTCCCTGTCCAACACCAACTTCCAGAGTTTACTCAAACTCATGTCCATTGAGTAGGTGATGCCATCCAGCCATCTCTTCCTCTGTCGTCCCCTTTTCCTACTGCCTTTAATCTTTCCCAACATGGGGTCTTTTCCAGTGAGTCAGCACTTTGCATCAGGTGGCCAAAGTATTGGGGCTTCAGCCTCAGCATCAGTCCTTCCAATGTATATTCAGGACTGATTTCCTTTAGGATTGACTAGTTTGATCTCCTTGCTGTCCAAGGGACTCTCAAGAGTTTTCTCCAACACCACAGTTCAAAAGCATCAACTCTTTGGCACTCAACCTTCTTTATGGTCCAACTCTCACATCCATACATGAACACAAGAAAAACCATAGCTTTGATAATACAGAACTTGTCAGCAAAGTAATGTCTCTGCTTTTTAATATCCTTTTTAATATTCAAGGTTTAATATTCAAGGTTTAATTTAATATTCAAGGTTTGTCGTAGATTTTCTTCCAAGGAGCTAATGTCTCTTAATTTCATGGCTGCAGTCACCATCTGCAGTGATTTTGGAGCCCAAGAAAAGAAGGTCTGTCACTGTTTCCATTGTTTAACCATCTATTTGCCATGAAGTGATGGGACTGGATGCCATGAACTTAGTTTTCTGAATGTTGAGTTAGGGGGAACACCTAATTGATTTTAAAAAATAAATAAGACATACGGATGGCTAACAAACACATGAAAAGGTGCTCAACATCACTCATTATCAGAGAAATGCAAATCAAAACCACGATGAGGTACCATTTTACACCAGTCAGAATGGCTGCGATCCAAAAGTCAACAAGCAATAAATGCTGGAGAGGGTGTGGAGAAAAGGNAGAGGATGAGATGGCTGGATGGCATCACCAACTCAATGGACATGAGTTTGAGTGAATTCTGGGAGTTGGGATGGACAGGGAGGCGTGGCATGCTGCGATTCATGGGGTCGCAAAGAGTTGGACATGATGGAGCGACTGAACTGATGTAGATTGATTGTTCCATGTACAGTTCTAATGCCACCATAGAGCTGCCAGAACTTACACAAGACTGGGATAACAGGTTCTTGTAGGGCACAAACAAAACGTTATGAGCACCAGAACCCAGGAGAAAGGAGCAGTGATCCCATGAGAGACTGACCGAGTTGTCCATGAGGGTCCAGGAGTCTTCCGCAGAGGCATGTGTTGGCCGTGGCCCACTGCAGGTCGGGGGCACTGAGTGTAGCAGTGAGTGAATGGGACCTTTTGAAGGAGGTCACCATTATCTTCATTACCTCCACCATAGTTTGGCTTCAGGTCAAATAACAGAGAGAAAGGCAGCCCTGCCCATCAACAAAAAATTGAATTAAAGATTTATTGAGCATGGCCCTTCCCATCAGAACAAGACCCAGTTTCCTCCTCAGTTAGTGTCTCCCATCAGGAAGGTTCCACAAGACTCCTATCCTTTCCGTCAGAGGGCAGACAGACTGAAAACCACAGTCACAGAAAACATGAGTATAAGGGGATATAAGAAAATGACCCTTACTTCTTCAGTTTCCGCTGAGGTCCCAATAAGTTATATTACATTAATATATGAGCTAAATCTGAAAATTTTCATAGGAAATAGCCAAGAACCTGTTTTCTAACTCTTTTTACCTATTAGAATACATAAGAAAGTCCAGAGGGTGGAAAAAGGAGGACTTATGAGTGAGACAGAGAGAACTCTGAAACTGAATCCATCTTTTGTCCAGGAAATCTTGGGAGCAAGTAAAAGGCTGACAGACTGTTTGTGTGGGGAAGCCTAGATGCAGGGGAGATAATATTGCCCAGATATTATTCACTTTTATTGGGCAGAGGATTCACAGGTATTTCCTTTATCCAGTAGTGGGCCATGCAAGATGGACGGTTCACGGGGTTTCCAGTTTAACAGGGCTGAGAGCAGACATCTCAGCAGAAGGAGACTGGATGGATACTAAAAGATACCCAGGGATGAGACAAGAGTCCCAGTAGACCAGGTGAGGGACACAAGACACATTTTCCAGGAGAGCCGGAGTCTGCTGGATCACATTAAGATCCCTGGGAAGCTCCACAAAAAAGAATTCATTTTAGTACTTGCCAAGCCCAGAGGACAGAAAGCCCTCAGTGTGGGGTGAGACATGTCCTCCTGCCCCACCTACCTCTCTTCTTCTCGACCATTTTAGGTCCTTGTTGTTCAGTCGCTCTGTTGTGTCTGACTTTTTGAGATTCCATGGACTTCAGGACACCGGGCTTCCCTGTCCTTCATTATCTCCTGGAGTTTGCTCAAACTCATGTCCATTGAGATGCCATTCAACCATCTCATCCTCTGTCACCCCCTTCTCCTCTTGCCTTCAATCTTTCCCAAGTCTTTTCCAATAAGTCGGCTCTTTGCATCAGGTAGCCATAGTACTGGAGCTTCAGCTTCAANCTGTCCTTCATTATCTCCTGGAGTTTGCTCAAACTCATGTCCATTGAGATGCCATTCAACCATCTCATCCTCTGTCACCCCCTTCTCCTCTTGCCTTCAATCTTTCCCAAGTCTTTTCCAATAAGTCGGCTCTTTGCATCAGGTAGCCATAGTACTGGAGCTTCAGCTTCAACATCAGTCCTTCCAATGAATATTCAGGACTGATTTCATTTAGGATTGACTGGTTTGATATCCTTGCAGCACAAGGGACTCTCAAGGGTCTTCTCCAATACCCCAGTTTGGAAGCATCAACTTTTTGACCCTCAAATTTAGATCTTTGCTCAGAGTGAAACAGCACTTTAGAGTGTCCAAGAACAGCAAGCAGCAACTGGAAGCAGTGGGCTCATGATCTATTTGTTGGCTTTTACTTGTTGGCTTCTCACTGAAGTTTGGTTTCAGCTGCTAAAGATGAGATTAAATGCTAGGTAAGGTTTGAAATGGCAATATTTATTGAACTGAAGTTGTAACTAGTGACCAAAAGGCATTCTGTTAACTAAAAATCAGCATAAAAGCCCTGCAAGTAACTGAAGTTTTCAGTGGGGGGGGGGGGGGGGGGGAAGGGGACCATCATTCTGCACTAAATAAAGTTTAAGGATCCAAGGGAGACAAAATTATAAGAGAATTAAGCATACTGAATATACCAGCTACATGGATAATAACTTCCTGCCCACTTTTGTTCAATACGTTATTATTTACTAAAGCTTTAAAAATATGTATCAAGATCACTATACATCTTCTACCATTTGGAGTGATCATTCAGGCTCACCAAAAAGATTACTTTATTGAGCACCTATAATATGTGAGGGATTGACTAGTCTTTGATGTACAGAGCATAGACTACATGAGAGAGGGTAACAGAAAACAAGACTATAATAGCAAGCTTGGACAAGAATGAAAGGAAACGTAAGTATGATATCTAATGAGCAGAATTTAGAAATAACATGATCAGAACTGCTCTGGTAAGGTTGTTCTGACAACAATTTGGAGATTTAATTGGCATAAGGGAATACTCAGAAAGTTATATTTCAAGTTCACAATTAAATGTTACTTTTCTTTGAAAAATTTCTTCTTTCCTCCAAGAAAAAAAAATTTTCTTTCATTGTCTTTTATTAGTGGTTCAATATTTTTTGCATTATATTGCATTTGGGTGGTAAGCAGTTTTCAACTTTTTTAAAGGACTCCATTTCTGTAAGAGTTTTATCTTTAAGTAGTAGTAGTGTTAGTTGCTCAGTAGTGTCCGACTCTTTGTGACCTCTGGCCATGAGATTCGTCAGGCAAGAATACTGGAGTGGATTGCCATTCCCTTCTCCAGAGGATCTTCCGAACCCAGGGATCGAACCCAGGTTTCCTGCATTGCAGGCAGATTCTTTACCATTTGAGCTACAGGGAAGATCTTTTGTCTTTAAAGAGGTTTGAAATAATGTATACTAGATATGTCTGTTGAAGAATACCCAATGCATAGTCTTCTCAGAAGCACAGTTAAGAAATCTGTTTAACCAATTTGATTCAAAATTTATATAATCATTGAACTTTATTTCTCTCTAGATTCTGAGATCTATGGGAACTGAGGCTATACTTTTAACCTATATACCAGTTAAAAATGAAAAAATTATAACTGCAACTTAACTCACAGTTGTGTTCTAGAGAATGTAAACAGTATTAAAGGATGAGATTACATGGTTCACCAGAGAATTCTGGAAGGTTGGAATAGGCAAAGATGAATGTCAAGCTGAGATTGGAACAAGATCTTGGAGAGAGCTGAATTACTCTACTACAGAAATAAGTAATTTGGATTCCTAGTGACACTCTCACAAAGGGTGGTTGGAAGGAGAGAGCTGAATTACTCTACTACAGAAATAAGTAATTTGGATTCCTAGTGACACTCTCACAAAGGGTGGTTGGAAGGATGAGTGAAAACAAGTAGGGAAGTCAGAACCCAGGTGGACAGAAATAACATAGGAAACTTTCAAGAAAAGGAACGTGTACTATGTTCTTTAAACATAATCATGTGCTGTGATGTAAATCCCCCTATCTTTCTAAATCATCAGAAACATCTAAAAAGTCCAGTATTTATTGCTGGGATTGCTATGTGATTGAAAAGCAGAAACAGAAAAATCAATTCCTTGCTTTTAAAAAGTCTGTTGAGAAGTAACTAAATTGGCTTAGCATAAGATCTGAGTTAGAGGTCAGCATGGGGAGTCAACCCTGTAAATCTACAGAGTATGTCTTGAGGAGATAGTTGACTTTTCTATAGAATAGGATTTTAAGCTACTCTTATCAAACATATTTTATTTATTAAGGGGCAGGTTGACTTTAGCTGACATTTGCTAACAGGAATGCCTGATATTTTACCTGGGGTGGTTTAGTCACTAAGTTGTGTCTGACTCTTGTGACCCCAAGGACTGTAGCCTGCCAGGCTCTTCTGTCTTGGATTCTCCAGACAAGAATATTGGAGGGGGTTGTCATTTCCTTCTCCAGGGGATCTTCCTGACACGGGAATTGAACCCAGGTTTCCTGTACTGCAGGCAGATTCTTTACCAACTGAGCTACGAGAGAAGCCATTGTGTGTGTGTGTGTGTATTTTACATGGAGAAATATACACACACATACCTATGGGCTTCCCTGGTGACTCAGTGGTAAAGAATTCGTCTACAATGTAGGAGATGCAGGTTCAATCCCTCAGTCAGGAAAATCTTGTGGAGGAGGGCATGGCAACTCACTCTAGAATTCTTGCCTGGAGATCCTGTGGACGGAGGAGCCTGGTGCACTACAGTCTATAGGGTCGCAGGAGTTGAACTCTATAGGTCTATAGAGTTGAACACGACTGAAGCAACTTAGCATGCCACACACATGTGCATATATAGCAAATCTATGTATTTGTCATTCAGTGGCTAAGTAGGGTCAGACTCTTTGTGACCTTCAGCACAGCAGCAGTCCCTCACCATCGCCCTGAGTTTGCCCAAGTTCATGTCCATTGAATCAGTGGTGCCAACCAACAATCTTATCCTTTGCCACTCTCTTCTCTTTTTGCTTTCAATCCTTCCCAGCATCAGTGTCTTTTCCAATGAGTCTGCTGTTCACATCAGGTGGCCAAAGTACTGGAGCTTCAGCTTCAGCATCAGTCCTTCCAGTGAATATTCAGGACTGATTTCTTTTAGGATGGACTGAATTTATTTCCTTGCAGTCCAAGGGACTCTCAAGAGTCTTCTCCAACACCACAGTTCAAAAGCATCAATTCTTGGAGGCTCAGCTTTCTTTGTGGTCCAACTCTTACATCCATACATGACTACTGGAAAAACCACAGCTTTGGCTATACAGACCTTTATTGGCAAAGTGATGTCTTTGCTTTTTAATACACTGTCTAGGTTTGTCATAGCCTTCCTTCCAAGAAACAAGGGTCTTTTAATTTCATGGCTGTAGTCACCACCTGCAGTGATTCTGAAGAAGAGAAGGTCTGTCAATACTTGCACTTTCCCCCCTTTTATTTGCCATGGAATGATGGGACTGGATGCAATGATCTTAGTTTTTTAGTGTTGAGTTTTAAGCAAGCTTTTTCACTCTCTTCCTTCACCCTCATCAACAACCTTACATGGGACAACTGACTGGTTCAAAATTGGGAAAGGGGTAGGAGAAGGCTGTATAGTATCACCCTGTTGATTTAACTTTTATGCAGAGGATGAAATGTTAGGTTGGATGAGTTACAGGCCGGAATCAAGATTTCTGGGAGAAATGTCAAGAATCTCGTATTGTCAACAACCTGCATATCATCATATGCAGATGATACCACTCTAATGGCAGAAATATATGTATAAATTCTGTATGTAATAATTTATACAATACATACCTACAAATGTAAGTGAAAGTCACTCAGTCGTGTCCAATTCTTTGTGACCCCATGGACTGTAGCCCACCAGGCTCCTCTGTCCATGGAATTTTCCAGGCAAGAATACTGGAGTGAGTAGCCATTCATTCCCTTCTCCAGGGGATCTTCCCAACCCAGGGATCAAACAGAGTCTTCTGTGTTGCAGGCAAATTTTTTACTGGCTGAGCCACCAGGGAAGCTCCATATAAATGTAAATGAAGATTTAAAATATTAAATTTGGGGGAAAATCACATATCTGTTTAATTTTAAAACTTTAAAGTCTCCTCATGTTACTTCTCTGATCTTAGGTCATGGATTATTATCTAATTATTTGTCTCTCTCTCTATATATATATATTCAAAATTTTGTAATTTGTTTCTTATGTTCATTAAGTTCTTTTTTATTATTTATTTGTTTTCTTTTGTTTGTGCTGGGTCTTCATTGCTGTGAGCAAGTTTTCTCTAGTTGTAGCAAGCAGGGGCTACTCTTTGCTGTGGTGCATGGCCTTCTCATTGTGGTGGTTTCTCTTGTTGTAGAGCACAAGCTTTAGGAGCATGTGCTTCAGTAGTTGTAGCAAGTGGGCTTAGTTGCCTGTAGAATCTTCCTGGACCAGGGACTGAATCCATATCCCCTGCACTGGCAGGAGGATTCCTATTCACTGTACTACCAGGGAAGTCCCCCTATGTATATATTGAAGCATGTGAAATTTGTAGATTGAAAATAGCTGAATATTAGCAATTTCATATTTTAAAGTCACATTCTAATTTTGAATATTCAAAATACTATTCTAAGCTACATATGTAACTGAATTTCATTTTCATGATTCAAATATCTTTAAAAGAATTTTCCATTATAGCTCATAAAAAGTAATTATTATTAACTAATGACTGATATTCTATGCTGTGGAATTAACCAGTGTCTCAGTAGACTGAGAGTACAGGCTCAGTACTACTTTTAGATTGCTGTATTTTTTTAAACCATTACTTATTGTACATGCTTCCTGGAATAAATGAGTGAGTGTTTCCCTAAGGTAAATCTTAAAAGTAAGTTTCTGGGTTCAAAGAATTCATCTTCTTTTTTACTAGATATTACCAAATATCTTATTTATCACCCCAGGAAAATATGATGCACTTTTCCTCAATATTAATACTTGATATTTCTCCACTAAATTTCTGGAGTCATTTTTAAAGTTAAACAGATCTTTAATTGCTTGGATTTATGTTCTCCTTATGATTTAGTGAGAATAAGCATCTGTACTGGCTATTCGAAGGAATGCCTGTAAATTCTGTAGAAAAACATGGTCTTTTCCTTACCTAAGAAATCCAAGACTTTTAAATACGAACATTTCCTAACTACCCAAAACACTTACATGTAAAAAGGAAATGGCTCTTATATGTGAGACCAGATGATTTAAGTTGTTAAATTCTTCGCAAGTGTTATTTTCAACTTTCTCTTCCCTCTCCAAATACGATCAGTTATAATTTATTAACTTAATAAGCATTTGAAGTCTTAAATGTGTTTCCTAAATATGAATGATTTCTGTTTTAAATAAAACATTTTTATTCTTGGACAGAATGTAACCACTAGATTTCACATTTGCTGGTGTTCACTTCAAAGCAGACTATGAATTCTGATAAAGATCCTAGAAATACGTTAATTTGAGGATGTAACATAAACCTTGTATTCAAACTTCTGATTTAACACGGGTAGGTTTTATTTCTTCCCGAACTGGATGGGGAACTCTTTTGCCCTCAAATATGTCCCAAGTGCATCCTTTGACAGTGCAAAGATAAGAAGCTTCATGGATTTTGGTACCTGGGCTCAGGTTTCAAAACTGGGCTAGGAAAATAGAGTAAGAGTGACCTTTAGTGGCCACTCTAAGTAATCACAAAGGGATGTGATCTGTCTCAGGGGGATAGATGGTTAAATGTGTGTGTGCTACACTACTTATAGCAGAGACACAAGTTAGAACTGCTAACTATGACACTTTATATCATTCTACCCTAGCAGAATATAAAAACCCTGTAAGTTCAGACAGCTGAGAAGCTGTGATTTTAATTGGTAAATGGAAATCTACTCACACCTATTAATGAGAGTCAGGAACTTCAATACCCAAATCCCCCACACAAAAGGATTGGAAGATGACAGTTTAATTGAAGCAAAAATTATTTGCTTTCCACAGATTGGTAAAAGCTACCTGGTAATCTTTTGAACTTCAGAACTAAGCTCCAATGAGAAGAGTCAGTGGCTCAGTAAAGGATTTACCTGCAATGCCGGAGACCTGGGTTTGATCTCTGGGTTGGGAAAAAGATCCCTTTGAGGAAGGAATGGCAACCCACTCCAGTATTCTTGCCTGGAGAATTCCAAGGACAGAGGAGCCTAGCGGGCTACAGTCCATGGGGTCACAAAGAGTCAGACATAACTGAGTGACTAAGCACAGTACAGCAGCACCACTCCTGATCTTGGAAAAGAGAGTAATCTTTCACTTAAAGACACTTATTAACAATAATTTAACGCTCAAAATGTACTCCACCCCGCTTTTTTGTTAAGAGACATCAGTATCTACTTCTGTAATATCACCTTAAAATAAGGAGAATATCTCCATAATGAAGTCTATATTGAAGTTCTGCTTCTTAAATAACTTAATCTTCAATGGAAGTACTTTCCAGTCAAAGATATGTCAAAAGTAGACAAAATTTTGCAATATTCTTATTAAAATTATGTTGTAGACTTTTTCCAAATAAAGACTTTCAGTATTATATATACTCTGTATATTCATATAAATGCTTTCAGAAAACCACTGTGCTTTGTTTTAATAAATTTTACCCATTTCTGGTTTCCCTTTCTTATAAAAAATCTATCAAGCACAACAATGAATTCTGTCAGAAGAAGTTTTTTAAGTTATTTTTTCATGTTATTAAAATTACTTTAAAAACTTTACCTTAAAAAATTCATTGTTGTGTTTGATGACAGATTTTTATAAGAAGGAAAAACCAGAAATTGGGTAACACTTGAATACAGAGTCAAGTTTTCTGAATCAGTATCATGTAGACTGACTCATTCTAAAAATGAATGATATTTGTAAAACACAAAAAATGAATAAATGCAATGTGGCTTGATGCAAGGTCATTATATTGAGAAAACAGTATTTTGCTCTTATTTGGCATATCAGTTTGCTTCCAGGTATTTGACAAATGGCTTCCTGGTGGCTCAGATGGTAAAGAATCTGCCTGCTTTGCAGGAGATCTGTGTTTGATTTCTGGTGTGGGAAGATCCCCCTGGAGAAGGAAACGGCAACCCACTCTAGTATTCTTATCTGGAGAATTCCATGGACAGAGGAGCCTGGCAGGCTACAGTCCATCAGGTCACAAAGTCAGACACAACTGAGTGACAATCATTCACTCACTCATTTGATAAATGAGAATACTGAGTTAAATGACAGTATGATTTATCTGAAAATAATACATGTGAATATTATAAATTTGAGATAATTATAACCCCAAAATTGAATAGATAATTGAAATCTATTTTTGTAACTTCCTTCAAGATACACACATTTAAATATGTTACATATGTATGTATATATACACATACACAGAAGTATATGTATATATGTAAATAAAATTCTGGCTTAATGACTATTCCATTATCTACTACTATGAGACAATCTCTCCCTAACTGAGTAACATAAAACAACTCTTAGGAGGTTCACCATTTTGTGGGTGAAGAATTTAAGCAGAGAATAGCACTGATGACTGATTTCTTCTTTAGGATGTCTGAAGACTCAAATTAGATAGCTCTAACTACTGTATGAGAAATATCAATAACCTCAGATATGCAGATGACACCACCCTTATGGCAGAAAGTGAAGAGGAACTAAAAAGCCTCTTGATGAAAGTGAAAGAGGAGAGTGAAAAAGTTGGCTTCAAGCTCAACATTCAGAAAACGAAGATCATGGCATCTGGTCCCATCACTTCANTGGTGATGGACAGGGAGGCCTGGTGTGCTGTGATTCATGGGGTCGCAAAGAGTCGGACACGACTGAGCATCTGAACTGAAAAGTGAAAGTGAAGTTGCTCAGTAGTGTCCGACTCCTTGCGACTCCGTGGACTGTAGCCCGCTAGGCTTCTCTGTCCATGGGATTCTCCAGGCAAGAATACTGGAGTGGGTTTGCCATTTCCCTGAACTGAACTGAACTGCTATATATGACTGAAGTGGCTTTAACCCAGGTGGCGCTAGTGGTAAAGAACCAGCCTGCCAGTGCACGAGACACAAGAGATTTGGGTTCGATCCCTGTGTCGGGGAGATCCCCTGGAGGAGGAAATGGCACCCCACTACAGTATTCTTGCCTGGGAAATCCCCTGGACAGAAGAGCCTGGCGGGCTACAGCCCTTGGGGTTGCGGAGTCGGATACGACTGGGCACACATGCAGGCAGGCACAGCTATTGATTCTGCCTGTCAGCTGTTTCCTCAATGCTTCTCCATATGGCGCCTCCACATGACTAGCTTGGGATACCTTATGCCACAGGAGCATCAGACTGCAGTGGTTCAGTATTCCAAGAAGGAATGTTCCAGGAGACACATCTGTCATCAAAGCATACTAAATTTACAGTGAGGGACTTAGACTCCACTGATAGGAAGAATGCCAAGGAATTTTTGACCATCTTTAATCTACCACAAACTTGAAAAATTTATATCTTTGATAAATTTTAGCTATGCCACATAGCTGGAGGAATTCTGGGGCTCTATTTCTACTCTTACACGGAATTCATACACTGGAAAATAAATCAATTGTGTACTTCCATTATTAGCAGAGACATTAAGGCAATGTGATGATAGAATGCAATATGATAAATCTACAGACAAATCTTAAAACTGGCCTTAAAGAATCTTTGTTTTTTCAAATTTCCATTTCTCATACTTTTCCTCAGAGTCCAGATATTCTAGGACCGAACATCATTATATAATTTCTTGCCTTTTAAAAGCTTCAGAAACCAAAGGCCAAATACTAGTTACACAATTTTACTGACATTTTTGTCACTGTTATTAAATATTTGCATCTAGTTAATTGAGCAACAGCACTGGGAATACAGTAATCACATATATGTTTATTTTTATAATAGGAATATTTGGGATTTGAGGAGCCAAATTAATAATACTCTTTTTTTTTCTCACTAAGTTTGAAATGACTTACAACATGAGAATAAAATGTCAACTTAAGTGCCAATAAATCTAATTTTAAAAAGTGACTAACTTAAGTAATCCAATCAGCTTGGTCGCCTATCTCCTCCTGAGTTGAACTAGTCCCTGGAACTTCAGATCTTCTAGGCAAGCCTGGAGCAGGCCAGAAGAAGCTGCTGCAAGGGCAAAGGACAGATCCCCAAAATAGAGAGGGGGGTTAAGTCACATGTGCCCATTCTTTCCTCCCATATCCACCAAGTGGGAAATTTTGAGGAGTAAGGTTTCCTTCTGTGTTATTATTGGCAACCGAAATCTAAAACACCAAATAAAACTTCCAAGTATCCATTTTCAAAGTTCTCTCTTCATATCACACATTTGTTTTAAAAAGCAATTATTATTTTATTCAGTGAAATGGAAAAGCCTTCACAGCAGAGGTCATAAAATTTGTATCACAGGTGTTTTTTTTTAAAGGGAAGTGTGTAATTAGTCTTCAGGTACTAATATCACACAAGACAGAATTCAAGACAAGAAACGATCAAAAGAGGCAAAGATGATCTTTACATACTGGTAAAGGAACAATAAAAGGGGAAGATATAATTGTTCAGTTCATTATGATGTCATGTTCTATAACATAACCTCAAAATATACAAAGTCACAACTAACAGAAATGAAAAAATTGATATATTAACCATTGTGGTTAGAGATTTTTAATATAAACTATCAAAAACTAAGAAAATCAAGCAGAACCAAAAAAGAAAAAAGACAAATGTAGCAGGTATAAATAATGTAAACTATTAGATATTTATAAACCTCTAAATTTAGTAAAGAAAAAATACACTTTTTATCATATATGGACAATTTACAAAAATTGATCTGTACTATATTTCAGTGCATTATTGAATAAATTCTAAAACATAAATGGCATATAGATTATATTCTTTAGTCATAATAGAATAAAATTAAAATTTAATAACAAAAAGGCAGCTAACAAAATTTCACATTTATGAAAACAAAATCCCATATCCTTGAAGTCAAAAGAGAAATAATATGGAAAATTGTGAAGCATTTAGATCTGAAAGATAAAATGTATATGACAGCTGGATGGTACTTAGAGGAAAACTTTAACCTTTAAAAGCATGAATATTTTTGAGGAAGTCAAAATTAATTCAAATAAATAAAAAAAAGGGAATAATTAAGATTATTATGAACAAAACTTGTTAGTAAATTTGATTATTGCACTAAGAAGGATAAACTATGGAGAAAAATATAAAACACCTAAAAAGTACAAGAAGGGTTCCCAAGATTGGGAACTCATGTACACCTGAGATGAAAAAATAAAAATAAAAATTAAAAAAAATAAATAAATAAATAAAATGAGTTTTATCCCCATATGTAAAACATTTTTCATATCCCTTTTTAAAGGTAGCAACCATTGTTTCAGTTAACATATGTATTTTTTGAGTTTCTGATCCTAAATTGTGATAAGCCTTTAAATAATCACTAAAAGTCTCAATCACATGAATTGGAAAAAAAAAAAAAGTACAAGAAGGGATAAAAAACTTAAACAGAACGCTGAGAATGAATGAAACTGAAGTGGTTCTCTTAGTCTTATTCTCTCACAAACTTCTCAAAATCCTGATTGTTTTATATTAATAGTTTGATGTTTCTTAAATATTTTAAAAATAGTTATTTTTATATGTGTTTCTAGAAAATAAAAGCTGCAAAAGTGCCTCAATTTATTCTGTAGGGTTAAGAATAATCTTGATTCCACAACTAGCAAGAACAATAATAAAAAAAAGTAAGTACATATTGAATAATTTGTCTTAGGAACAGAGAGACAAATATACTAAACAAAATATTANGTTCTCTTAGTCTTATTCTCTCACAAACTTCTCAAAATCCTGATTGTTTTATATTAATAGTTTGATGTTTCTTAAATATTTTAAAAATAGTTATTTTTATATGTGTTTCTAGAAAATAAAAGCTGCAAAAGTGCCTCAATTTATTCTGTAGGGTTAAGAATAATCTTGATTCCACAACTAGCAAGAACAATAATAAAAAAAAGTAAGTACATATTGAATAATTTGTCTTAGGAACAGAGAGACAAATATACTAAACAAAATATTAACTAAGTCTAACAATATATCACAAAATATATTGTACCATGATCAAGTGACATTTTTTGCTGTGTGTGTGTGCTTAGTCAGTCGTGTTCAACTCTTTGCATGAACTGGAGCCTATCAGGCTTCTCTGTCCATGGGGATTCTCCAAGCAAGAATACTGGAGTGGCTTGTCATGCCCTCCTCCAGGGGATCTTCCCAACCCAGGGATAGACCCAGGTCCTCACTGCAGGTAGATTTTTTACTGACTGTGCCACCAGGGAAGGTGGAAAGTACTGGAGTGGGTAGGCTATCCCTTCTACTGGGGAACGTCTCCACCCAGGAATCAAACCAGGGTCTCCTGCATTGCAGGCAGTTTCTTTACCAGCTGAGCTACCAGGGAAGCCCATTTTTACCCCAGGAATAAAAAGATAATTGATAGTAGGAATTCTTTCTTTGTAAATACCTTCATTAAAAATCATATGAGTATCTTAAAAAACAGAAAAATTAATTTGATAATAAGGGCCTATTGTATAGCACAGGGAACTCTACTCAATATTCAGTAATGGCTTCTATGGGAAAAAAATCTAAAAAAGAGTAGATACGTATATAGGCATAACCAATTCACTTTTTATATACCTGAAATTAACAACCTTGTAAATCAACTATATTCCAGTGAAATTTTTTAAAATATAGAAAAATTAATTTGATAAATTTTAATGTATTATTTAAAATAAATGATTAGAAATCTAGTATTAAAAAGAAATTTTCCTCCTTTTGGAAAGGTTTCATATAACCAAGCACCGTAAATATTGTACTTGTTGGGGGGAAACTTCAGATGTTTTTCCTTTAATGCAGGCCTACACATAAAACAAATAAGCCCTCTATCATTGGCACTCTTTAACTTAGGACTAGGTTTTGGTCAACACCCAAATTTTAAAAAAAAAAGGAAATAAAATAAGAGGTTTAAGCTTTGGAAGGAAAGATAATTGTAACATGGCTTACATATGATTACCTGAAAAGAAAAGCCAAAAAAAATCATGAGAAGAAAAACGGAAAAAGAAAATTTAGTACAGTTTCTGGGCACAAAATTGACTTGGGAAAAAAACCAATTGCATTTATCTATTCCAGAAATAGGAAACTGGAAAATACAAAGTTTCCAGGAATTTATCTAAAAAAGGTCATATAAAACTTCTGCAGAGAATTTTATTAATTTAAATAGAAAAAAGAGCAAAGGATTTAAGTGCCAATTTACAAACGAAGATTACAAGAGGTTAAAAATGAAGCATACACTCAAACTCATTAGTAAATACAAGACTCAAAACAATTCTAGATATAAAACTATAGATACAGATTATATCCATTTACTTATACCATTCATTTAGCAAAATCTTAAGAACTGGAAATGTAAAATACTAGTAACTATAAGAGGTTATAGGTATCCTTAATGCATTGCTAGTAGGAATATACATCCACTTCCCAGACAGCCATTCTGAAGAATAATTGGCAAAAACAAATGCATACTCCATGACTCTTAAACTTGCTTCCAGATTATATTCTAGAGAATATAAAGGTAATATGTACAAGTGGTGTACAAAAATATGTACAAAAATGTCCAGAACTGTCAGAAGTCATTTGTATGTTCTTTACTGACTGAACTGTTAAATAAAATATGGTTAGTACACTTCTAGAATACTGTAACAGCACTTAGAGGTCTCAGACTACATAAACAAATAGAAACAAAGATGCATAAATCTTAAAAGCAAACTGATATGTAAAATAAGAAAAATAATGCATGTATATTATTTTTACATATATGTTATTTATTAATTGTGTGTACATTAAGTTAAAAATCTAATGTATTGAAAACATTAGAATAGTTGTTTATGGTAGATGGTAAGGAATGGAAAGAAAAGAGTTAATAAATAATACAAAAAGGGGACATCTATTTATCTATCTGTTACAATTGTGTAACAAACAGAGGAGCATGACTAATCCAGAGCTATGCACTTGACATCTGAGGGGGGAAAAAGACTTTAGATAAGCAGTGAACCTCTCTATGTTTAAAAAAGTAAAAGATTTTTATTGTGACTTTTCATCTGGTACCAAGTATTGTGGAGCTTTATTGTTTTAAATAATTAAGTAAAAACTCATTTAACAGATGCTTCATAAACTACAATGCTCTGAAAGTGAAGAATGGATAAAAGGACCACTATCTACCTCCATAGGATAGGGATGCTCAACTCTTCCTCCAAATGTGATATGTAACTATCTGGCATACTGACAGAAGGAGGGTACTAGTTTTGGTCATATATTAAATGCTATGACATGTCAGTACTTTCTTATATTCTGACACTCCAGTTGATCATCCTGAGCATCATCTCACTTTGAAGACTATTATTCTAAATAAGCACAAGCTAATCTGATGAACTAATTCTGACTTTGATAAGTGATTTTACATGTGTATGTGAATGTGTATATACAATCATCTGCTAAAATTTTCATATTATATTTTTTAGAGAAATACCAAATACTAATTCATTCTACTTTATTTTGCAAAAGCTCTCAAGAATATGCAGTTGATAAAATTCAACATCCATTTATGATTAAAAAAAATCTCACCAAAGTGGGTATAAAGGAAACAAATCTCAGTATAATAAAAGCCATTTATGACAAACCCACAGGCAACATAATACTCAACAGTGAAAAGCTAAAAGCCTTCCTGCTAAATTATAGAAAAAGACAAGGATGCCTACTCTCATCACTTCTATTCAATATATTATTGGAAGTCCTAGCCAAAGCAATCAGACAAGAAAAAGAATAAAAGGTATACAAATTGGACTAGAAAAGGTAAAATTGTAATTATATACAAATGACATGATACTCTATATCAAAAACCCTAGACTCCACACACAAGTAATTAGAACTAAAGAAAGAACTCAGCAAGGTAGCAGTATATAAGATAAATATACAGAGCTCTGTGGGTATCTCTTTTCACTAAAAATGGAAGATCAGAAAGAGAAGGTAAAAAAAAAAAATCCACTTCAAAATCATGTCCAAAAAATAAAGGAATAAAGAACTATACACTGAGAACTATAAAACACTGATAAAGGAAATTGAAGATGCTTCAAAGAAATTAAAAAATATCTATGATCCTGGATGGCTATGATGTCCAAAGCAATCTACAGATTTAATGCAATCACTATCAAATTATCCATGATGTTTTTTACAGAATTAGAAAAAATAGTCCTAAAATTTATATGGAACCATAAAAGACACAGAACTACCAAATCAATGATGAAGGAAAATAACAAAGGTGGGAGTATAACCGTCTCAGATTTCAGACAATTCTGCAAAGCTACAGTAACCTAAACATCATGGTAATGGCACAAAAACAGACACACAGATCAAGGGAACAGAATAGAGAGCTCAGTTATAGGCCCACCCACCTACTGTCAGTCTTCAATAAAAGAGGAAACAATACACAACTGAGAAAACACAGTCTCTTCAGCAAGTGATGTTGGGAAAGCTGGATCAGTTCAGTTCAGTTCAGCCGCTCAGTCGTGTCCAACTCTCTGCGACCCCATGAACTGCAGCACACCAGGCCTCCCTATCCATCACCAACTCCCGGAGTTTACCTAAACCCATGTCCATTGAGTCAGTGATACCTTCCAACCATCTCATCCTCTGTCATCCCCTTCTCCTCCTGCCCTCAATCTTTCCCAGCATCAGGGTCTTTTCCAAAGAGTCAGTTCTTCGCATGAGATGGCCAAAGTATTGGCGCTTTAGCTTCAGCATCAGTCCTTCCAATGAACATCCAGGGCTGTTCTCCCTCANCAGGCCAGCACCCCACTCGGGGCACCCTGGCTGCCCCTGCCTGTCTCCCCTGCCCCAGTGCCACCTGCGTTCAGTGCTCTTCATGCTGAGAACAATATCATGGGAACAGCCAAGGCTCGAGCATCATCTCCTCCCCAGCACTCCCCCCACCCTCACTCCTGGACCCCTCACCCAGCTCAGAATCTTCAGTAGGCAGAAGCCCTGGCTAGAAGCTTGTTTCAGCTTCATCTTAGTTACCTTTTGAGTGGCTAATTCAACTTCCCAAGCGGATGAATGATTGTGTCAAGAAGCACACACCCTGGATGGTATCTCTTCTTAATATGACTTCCTGCTGCCTACTTAGCTCCCCAAATCTCATCCATCCTCCAAGCCCAGTATAAAACCAACTCCTCCAAGATGTCTTCAACCGTTTGGTGAATATGATCTGAAAACCTACTAGGTGCCAGGGACTTTGGGAAGAACTGAGCATGAGAGAGACCATGATAATTCATAAAACACTGTCCTGAATTTAAGGAGTTTATAGGGCAAGAAAGATTAAAATAACATTATAAAAATTTGGTTAATACAATAAATCGGTTACAAACTATGTGCTAATAATGGTTCTAAGCAATAAAAAGAAATCATCCATTTGAGAGGGACTCTTAATTGTTCCATTTCATAGACAGGAAAACTGAGGCTTTTAACCATGCTAAGATCACGCAGCTAGTAAGCAGTAGAGATAAGACTTGAACCCAAGCAGTCTGGCTCCAGAGACCACATGTTGAGCAGATCAGCACACAGAAGGCAGTGGCCATGCCACAGCAGTTTGGTTGTAGGGGTAGAAGCAATTCCTTCCCTACAACTCTAACTAATGCATCAGGAAGACTTACCTTATGTTCTGACTCAGACATTGCCATAAACTTGATATTTGTTATTGAAACTTCATGTGTGATTATCCCAATTTGAGGAAACGGCTAGTAAAAGGCAGAACAAAGATTTACACCCAGACCCTACAGTTCCAGAGCCTGTATCCACACTAGCGGTTCTCCAGCCTCAGATTTCCAGAGCCCCTGCTCCTCCGACACCTCTGATCCCTGCCTGCCTCTGGGTGAAAGGACTGAGTTTGCAGTCATCTCTGAGTCTAGGCTGAGCCAGGGGCTGGTCAGCAGTGATTTGCTGAAGAGGCCAGTCCAGCTTGGTGCAGTTGCTCCAAGCCAGGGGCCATGTGGTCATGGTTTCCCCTTTCCTCTTCTCCTACCCACTTCTAGCTATGTGTATGGGTACACTCAGTACGTAATAGGAGAAATGAATGAATGAACAATTGTCCCCACCTCTTTGAGCTTCTAGTCACAGGTTCACAGACACCCTTCTCCATATCTGGGCACCATGCCAAGGGTGTTTCTGGGTGATGCCTGGGTGTGCCCAGCCCTGTCTCTATCCCAGAGACCGCTCCTTTTCCAGCAGACCTGCCCCAGCATCAAGCCTGAGTCTAGAAGTCGGTCATCTCTCTGGGCTCCAAGTATTTTGAAAACGCTGACTCACTGGGTCATCAGTTCAGTTCAGTCCAGTTCAGTTGCTCAGTCGTGTCCGACTCTTTGTGACCCCATGAATCACAGCATGCCACGCCTTCCTGGACATCAGCAACTCCCAGAGTTCACTCAAACTCACGTCCATCGAGTCCGTGATGCCATCCAGCCATCTCATCCTCTGTTGTCCCCTTCTCCTCATGCCNATTTCTCCTGACAATCTTGATTCCAGCTTGTGCTTCCTCCAGCCCAGTGTTTCTCATGATGTACTCTGTGTATAAGTAAAATAAGCAGGGTGACAATATACAGCCTTGATATACTCTTTTTCCTATTTGGAACCAGTCTGTTGTCCACGTCCAGTTCTAACTGATGCTTCCTCACCTGCATAGAGATTTCTTAAGAGGCAGGTCAGGTGGTCTGGAAAGCTGTATCAGTTCAGTTCAGTTCAGTCACTCAGTCGTGTCCCACTCTTTGCAACCCCATGAATCACAGCCAGGCCTCCCTGTCCATCACCAACTCCCGGAGTCTACTCAAACTCACGTCCATCGAGTCAGTGATGCCATCCAGCCATCTCATCCTCTGTTGTCCCCTTCTCCTCCTGCCCCCAATCCCTCCCAGCATCAAAGTCTTTTCCAATGAGTTAACTCTTCACATGAGGTGGCCAAAGTATTGGAGTTTCAGCTTTAGCATCAGTCTTTCCAATGAACACCTAGGACTGAGCTCCTTTAGGATGGACTGGTTGGACCTCCTTGCATAGCCTCATGTAAATCAATGAAATTAGAACACTCTCTCACACCATATAAAAAATAAACTCAAAATGGTTTGAAGACCTACATATAAGAAATGACACCATAAACTCCTAGAAGAGAATGTAGGCAAAACATTCTCTGATGTTATTTGTAGCAGTATTTTCTTAAATTAGGCTCCCAAGGCAAAAAAAAAAAAAAAAAAAAAACAGAAACATAAAAATAAACAAATAAGACCTGCTGCTGCTACTGCTGCTGCTGCTAAGTTGCCTCAGTCGTGTCTGACTCTATGTGACCCCAGAGACAGCAGCCCACCAGGCTCCACTGACCCTGGGATTCTCCAGGCAAGAACACTGGAGTGGGTTGTCATTTCCTTCTCCAATGCATGAAAGTGAAAAGTGCAAGTGAAGTCACTAGTCGTGTCTGACTCTGTGCGACACCATGGACTGCAGCCTACCAGGCTCCTCTGTCCATGGGATTTTCCAGACAAGAGTAATGGAGTAGGGTGCCATTGCCTTCTCTAATCACTAACTTTTAGAGAAATGTAAATCAAAACAATAATAAGGTATCACCTTACACCAGTCAGAGTGGCTGTAATCAAAAAGTCACAAATAGTAAATGCTGGAGAGGATGTGGAGTAAAAGGAACACTTCTACACTGTTGGTGGGAATGTAAATTGGTGGCCACTAAGGAGAACGTGGTGTTGGAGAAGACTTTTGAGAGTGCCTTGGACTGCAAGGAGATCCAACCAGTCCATTTTGAAGGAGATTAGCCCTGGAATTTCTTTGGAGGGAATGATGCTAAGCTGAAACTCCAGTACTTGGCCACCTCATGCGAAGAGTTGACTCATTGGAAAAGATTATGATGCTGGGAGGTATTGGGAACATGAGGAAAAGGGGACATCAGAGGATGAGATGGTTAGATGGCATCACCGACTTGATGGACATGAGTTGGAGTGAACTCCAGGAGTTGGTGATGGACAGGGAGGCCTGGCGTACTGCGATTCATGGGGTCACAAAGAGTGGGACATGACTGAGCGACTGAACTGAACTGAAGGAGAACAGTATGGAGGTTCCTTAAAACACTAAAAATAGTGCTATTATATGATCCAAAAATCTCATTCCTGGGCATATACCTGGAAAAGACTAAACTCTAATTTAAAAAGATACAGGCACCCTAACGTACATACTGGCACTATTTACAATAGCCAACATGTGGAAGCAACAGATGACTGAATAAAGAAGCTGTGCATTCGCTGGTTTCTGAATCAGAATGAATGCATTTGTCTGTTGGCAAAACCCTTCCATTGGTCACTTGACCTATACAGTAAGAGCTCTTGTAACAAGAGAGGCCAAGTGAAGCCCCAGAAGCAATTTCTCTTCCCTTACCAAGATAATAAATCAAAACCGAAGTTCATTCCAGGAGAGGATGCCAGAGACTGGTCTATCATCTTAAAAACTTAAAGGACTCAAAAGTCTCGGGATTTAAAGTGTCTTGATTAGGGTGACCATTACTCAAGTGTAATACATTTGTCAAATCTCACTGACTTAAAACGTGTGCATTTTATTGCATGTCAATGTTATGATAATAAAGTTGATACTAAACAAAACAAAAACTAGTTACATCAAATTTGGTCAGCCTGTGTGAAGTAGAACTTCTTTTCCAACACATCACATCAAACTGTTCTGTTCTGTTACAGTATGTGTCTGTTCAACAAAACCCGCTAAACTTGGCAGAGTTAACTGGGGAAGCTGGCAGTATAGATAGAGAAGCTGAGGAGACACTCCCTAGGCTTGAAAATATCAAATGATATAGAAATTTACCTCTTGGATTAGATTTTCAGTTTTAGTATTACTGGTCTCAACGAATTCCTATCCGTATCCACATTTAAAAGGAAGAAGTACAAACTCAGGGTTTAAAAACGCAAGAATCAATTCAGGATTTTGATTCTGGTTGCAAATTTCTGTGGAAATTTATCTGTGCTAGTTTTATTACTGAGATTGTTGCTGTTGTCTAATGATTGCACTGCAAATTTACAAATATTTAAGTGGTTTGCTTCTAATTTTATTACACACATAAACTCTAGAAATTTTAGTACAATGTACATTTAGTACACTGTATATATGTACACTGAAAATTTTTTTAGGGATGTATATAGGGTATATAGCAGACAGATCTGTTCAAAGATCTGCCAGCCATTTTTCCCTCTCAGCACCTATAGGTGATTTTTCACTAGTGCTTTATAACTTTTATATTAAGAAGCTATCGATAAGTTACTTATAAAATCACAGACATAGTTTTACATGCTCTAATAAATATTTCAGTTGCATAAATGAGCTGATAAAATATGTCTCTATCAGGATCTGGATATCAAGTGCCCTTCAATAGAGGTAGTCAAACAAAAATACCCTGAACTGATCACATGAGATTTAGATTTCTTTATTTAAAAGAATATAGCCACTTTATAATTCACTGAAATTATCCATGGGTATTTCTGCATTTTGTCTTTTATTAGGCCACCACTTTCACCATAATAGCATGGTTTTAGAACCTGACATTTTTAAACTGCAGAATGCTATAAAGATCTTTTAATATAATGAGTAAATAACATGGTATATTTACACCCTCATCTTAATAATGATGCCTTTCAAGCAAATAAGAATGGACTTAACGAGCCACAGTTATGTTTTACCTAAAGTGTTTCCAATTATAAATTATTTTATTTATTTCATAGACACATATTTCCTAGTTATAGATTGCACTATTCATTTGCAAATTATGGGTAATTTTGTGTTAGTCGTTTTTCTTCCTCACACCATTTACCCTGATGCCCTGACACTGAACAGCAGCACAGCCAGATGCTTTCCCCTGTAGTTTCTTTCCCAGTGTAACATGCTCCAGTGCAGGTTACAATTTGGCCCTGCTGTACTTCACAGTATTTCTTGTTGATGATATTCACCATCAATAAAACGGCTGTTCTTCCTTATTCTAAATTAACTCTTTTCCTCATGAACTTTTGAACTTTCGACTGAAGAGGTGGGACATGTAAGTTATCACTAACATCCTGGTAGCATCAGGTCAAAAAAGAAGAGTACTAATGAAATCCCAGCCTCCATATCAAAACTCAACACTGGTCCAAGACCTTCTCATGGACATACCCACACTTACCACTTTTTATCTGATATTTGAATGAGTCGTCTGTGACACATTTTTGATGAAATATCCACTTGATTATTTGAGAAAAGTAGAGACAATATCACTCTGGTAGTTCCATCATGCCTGTCATTATTTTTGCTCGTTAGAATGAATATCCATTTTGAGCTAAACAAATGCTAGTTTTATAAAGTTGTTTAATGAAGAGAACAAGCTTAAACGTTATTTCTTCCTTTAATGGCAACTAGAGGTTATGCTTGTTTAGAAAGTGAACATCTATCCAGATTATACACTCTCACCAGTGCCAGGCCAAAAAACACAGGCCTCAAACCACTCATTCCATAACTCTCTCATTTTCTGACCTATGGCTGTTATTGTAGAAACTGAATCTATTAAGAAATTGCCTCTGGTGCAGTCAGGGAATATCATGGCACCTTGTGCAATAATTTGCAAACAGTGGCTTGAGAAAAATCATATGCAAAGAAATACATCCCATACTCTGACCTTTCTACATTGTCACAGTGAATGTTTAGATGGGCTTGCTTCCAAAAAAATATAAAAAGTGTATCTGAGAGCTAGGTGAAGTTGGGAAAACATATCTAACAGGTAATGTTGGCATCACGAGAGACAGCGAGGAGTTTGACCCTTGGTCTTAAGCATCAGGAAACCTGAAGTCAAATCCCACCTTATCTATTTAACAGGAGACCTTGTGCAAAATATTGTACTCTTTAAAACTCAGTGTCTCTATCCACAAAATAAGAAAAACATTAGAAGCTACTTCATTAGGTTGTGCTGCCCCAGGGAAGATCCTCAATATGTATTTGTTGGAGAAGTTTTTAATAATTAAAGTGTTTATTTAACCATATAATGCACATAGATGAATTAGCAAAATACATAACACATGTTTAATATCCTTTTATTGCTGTTGTCATCAGTTTTATTTCTGCTGTTTTTCATGGAGATTTACTTGGTCTCAGGAAAAAATGACCAAGGTGAAATATGGATCTTATTTCAGGGTCAGTTAATGCTCAGAAGTAGAAGTAGCTACTGCTTTAATGCAGGGAATCAAGGTGCAAGAAAATATATTCTTAGCTCATTCATAGGATGCCCCTCAAAGTCCACAGTGGTTAGGCTTTGTTCCTCCTCCTTGGATAGTCAAATGGGAGGATAATGACTGGTTCACATGAGTTTATTTTAACCTAAGGTCATCTAAGTGACATTTCAGAGGGTGGAAAGTAAACTTCCATATAGTATCTACTTTTGGTTGCTCAGAGAAGAGGTTAGCATGAATAAACATGTGGATGGTAGCTTTCTGCTTGTTCCATGGTAGATATGTGGCAACTTATAGCTGTTAAACAAAATATTTAACATTTCAACCATTTTAACTATATTCAATATTTTCCAACAATTTATTTTCAAAAAGGGCCTCCAAAAAAAGTGAACATTTTGGAATTCTGAGTCAACGTCAAAAATAGACTAACGTGGCAAATGCCAAAGACATGGCCCTTTGAAATTGTAGGAAATATTCTCTGAGTTCAGAGACTATAAATGACAAAATAACACTGTGACAAAATCAAAATAATAATGAGAAAAATAATAATATAATGGATTGAATTTTATAATAAAACATCTAATCAACCAAAGATTCAAAAAGTCAAATTCTCCTCTAAAATTTTTAATAAGCCGTGCAAAATAAAGCATTTTTACTATAAATATCCTAATGAGATACAGATGATAAGTTTTTAACCTCTTTAGTGAAATGTGTTTCTGTTACAGTTGAGAGACATATTTATGTAAATATTTTTTTTTCCTGATTTAGTCCTATAGACTTCATTAACATTATTTGCTCAGGGTGGAAGAGGCAAAAGCTGAAGCAGTGCCACTTGCTAAATTCAACTTCAAGTTTATTGACAAGTCAGATGGAAATACAGCCTGAGGACTCTGACTCCTATTCTTCTGTATAACCACTAGATCATTCTTTTCTTTTAAAAATGTTTTAAAAATACATACTCCAACTTCATTGACCTCATATATACGCAAACCTCAATTACCTTAATATTGTTTTATTACTTCATTTCTCTTCCCTCTCTTAATGATCATTCACGATATTTGGGAAATGACTCAAAGAGAGCCTTTGAAAGTATTGTTTTATGGCTCACCAAAACAGTGCCTCCTTGTCTTCTCTTCTTTGTTGATTTCTTTAACAAAGTACCCAACAGAATAAATATTCACATATACAAGCGTAACTTTATTTTACATTGTGAAACCTTCACACATTCTTTTTTTTTCATGAAAACATTTAAACTTACCTAACCATGACACGGAAGAACATATTTTTTTCTATCTTTAGGTTTCATCTTTATCAAAAAGAACACCAAAGATCTGAAATAATATGATGATAAAAGAAACATAAAATTTATTTTCCTAATAGCTTGACTTCGGCCAAGTTTTTAAGACAGAGGAGTGCATCAGCATTACTAATTACGAGATAAGTTGAACATAGTACACCCACCCACCCACAGACACACATATACACTATATGCATACACGGATACTTTCTGGGCTTCTACGTTTCAACTATACTTTGTATGAAACAAACTTGGAAGTTGCCAAATGAAAGCTAAATATATGACCTGTCAATAGGCTATTACAGCAGCACAGGAAGGAAGGAAGAATGCTGGAATCATTTGAGAGTGCTATGGGATTTGAGTAGTCAGAATGGATTTATGGAGGTCAAAAGTTTGTCAGGGTGGAAGGTAAAACATCTTTGTCTTGATAAAACTTTCATTTAATGACAACATACACAAACTGGATATGGGAGGTAAGGATACTAAGAATGATACAAAGGCTTATTAATTCCAAGGGAAGAGCAATAGCTACTAGATCCTTTATATCAGAAATAATCTAGACTTTTTTGGGGGGGCACTTTTCAAAAAAGTTCTGCTCTTATGCTTACACCAAACTCATGGGGATAAACTCAAAACACAGTATGAAATGATCTTTGACTTTGGTCCCATTCCTTATAAAAATCTGCATTCTCCATATGATCCATATACCATTATTTTCCCCTCTGTATGGACATTCTGAGGGAGAAGATTCTACTTATAAACTATATTCTCATCATTGATGATCCTTTTCTGTAATGCTTCAGAAGGCTTCAAACTAATGAACATATTAAATCATGAAAAAATAAGAGAAACAACTGCAATGGGAATATGGATTATATAATGTATCTTAGGAGAGCAAAACAGATAAATTAACATGGTTTCTTTTTATACTTAATGTATGTAATTTGGGAAAGTAAAGGGTCTACAAGTACAAAAGTATAATTTCTTACATATTTTATTTATATATGGTATGCATGTGTGTGAAGCTGCTTCAGTCATGTCCCACTCTTTATGACCCTATGGACTGTAGCCTGCCAGGCTTCTCTGTCCATGAGATTCTTCAGGCAAGAATACTGGAGTGGGTTGCCATGCCTTCCTCTAGGGAATCTTCCCAACCCAGGGATCCAACCCGTGTTTTTTATGTTTTTAACACTAGCACCACCTGGAAAGTCCATATGTGGCACAGAGTCAACCAAACTGGACTTGGAGAAACGGTTTTATTTGAGAAGTTTACCTCATCTATTCACCCAGTCATTTCCTCAACAAACATNCATGCCTTCCTCTAGGGAATCTTCCCAACCCAGGGATCCAACCCGTGTTTTTTATGTTTTTAACACTAGCACCACCTGGAAAGTCCATATGTGGCACAGAGTCAACCAAACTGGACTTGGAGAAACGGTTTTATTTGAGAAGTTTACCTCATCTATTCACCCAGTCATTTCCTCAACAAACATTTTTTGAATCTCTCCTATGCTTTTGGTAACAGTCTAGATCCTTGGAGTAAAAGAGAAATTGATTCTCTCTTAGAAATCAGAGTCTAGTGGAAGAAACAGGTAATATGCAAACACATAATATCAAGTAATGACCAATGCTATTAGGAACAGCAAAGCAGACTCAGAGATGGAGAGTACTGCTGGAAGAGGGGCTTTTTTTAGATGAGAGGTTCAGAGCCTCTCTGAGGAAGGACTATTTCAGTAGAGGCATGCATGAAGTAAACAAAGGAGCAATGGTAACATTTAATAGAAGAGTGAATAACTGCAGGAAAGAGAATTTCATAAGCACTAACTTGGGGAAAAGTTGGCACACTTGAGCAACAGGAAGATTAATGTGATTGATGGTGAATGAGAAAAGGAATAGGAGACAAGACTGGAGGAAAGCCCTGACAAAAGGTTGAGTAAGACCTTATAAGCCATAGGAAGTTAACATTTTTATAAGAGGGAGAGAAGTCCCAAAATATTTTGAGAAAAGTGAGTAAGAAAACCTAACATGAATTTAAAATGACTTTACTATCTACTATATGGAAGATTTACTGAAGGATGGAGAATAGGATAAAGGCAACCTGTGAGGGGGTTCTTTTAGTAACACAGTAAGAAATGATGGATGGTTTTGATTAGAGCATACATTTATGAAGCTATATCACTGATAGCTCTTATATTTCATTTGGTGTTGGACACTATGACAGGGAGTCTAGGGACAGGAGCTTGTCTGATGGGACATTCAAGATTTTGAATTAAAACAGGTTTTGTACCAGCACATGTATTTTAACTAAAACAAATTTTGTCCCATTATATGTATTACAGAGAACATAGAGATAAGAAATAGACAAGGATGTATGGAATTTTCATCCATTATAAAGGACTCATTTAAAGTATTAGGGAAATGATGCATTACTTAAATGATTTTGGAAAAGCTGAGCAACTAAAATTAAAGTGATAACTCTAACACATTTATTATGATAAAATAAATCACAGATCAAAGACAAACAGGTAAAACCCTAAAATTACATGAGAAAATGGGCAGTTTTTAAAAATCAATAGCAGATTGCTTGGAAAGGTAGCTGCTAATGGTTTGCCTCATGCCTATATTTTTTGCACTCCTCTTCTGCCACCCACAATGGGAATCTTCCCTCACTTAGAATCTGGCATGGCAAGGTGATTCTCTTTGGTTAATAGAAGGATGCTATGCCACTTATGGATCCAGTCTTTTAAGAGCCCAACAGCTTGCTTTTTCTACCTTAGTATTGTGGGCATCATGTAAGAATTTCAATCACCCTGCAGGATAGAATGGTTTTGCCAACCCTCAGACATTCTAGTCACCCCAGCTGAGGCAGAAGATATACGAATGAGACCATCTTGTATGTTCCAGTCCCGGCTGAGCTCCTATGGAATATAATCAAACAGCTCCATGGAGGCAATGTGGAGGTGGTCAGTATTAAGCTGCACATATAGTGGATTTGCATTAGTCTATGAATCCCAGCTTAGAGGATACAAATATTTTACAATTAGCTGCAAGAAAATCTTCCCTTTCTATGAAAGGAGGTGCTGTCTTTATTTTCCCAGACAGTAAATGAAACTTCGTTCTTCTTGGGAGATTTTCAAATCTCTGTTTTCTAAAATGTTTACTATACAAACATTCTTGAAAAGAGTCTGTGACAGAAGCAGTCAGTGCCCTGTTCATAAAATGTGTAGCAACATAGGAGATCCATGAAGAACTGCCTCCTAGAAAACTCAGGATCTGGAACTAAACTATCCCATCTATGCTACCTCTAATATTTTCTCTCTCTCTGATCATTCATGAATTAATGAATCTCTCTGTCCCTCATTTTCCTTACACGTAAAATGAATCTAATACCAGTAATATTAAGAATTGAACTGGGCAAAGCATTAGAACAGTGCCAGGATCAAATTGTTCAAAAATATTAGCTGTGATTCTGATCATTCAACCAACTGAATCCTATACATCCATTAGAAATCAATTAAGTATTACTATGGAATAATATCTAAGGTGTCCTTTAAGTGAAAAAAAAAAGCAAAGTGCAAGTCACTATAGAACGTGCTATCATTTGTATAAAATGAAAATAATAAATAAATACATATATATATATATACACTCCCACAGACCCACATACATAGATGCTTGGTGTATATTCCCAGATTGTCTCCAGAATGACACTCAACTACTGGGAACTAGCTTGTCTCCAATGAGAAGAGATCATGGCTAGGTAAGAGGTAGAAGGAAAACATACTTTTTTCTCTATGCTGTGCTGTGCTCAGTCATGTCCAACTCTTTGTGACCCCCATGGACTGATGCCTGCCGGGCTTCTCTGTACACACGACTTTTCCCAGCAAAAATCCTGGAATGGGTTGCCATTTCCTCCTCCAGAGGATCTTCCCAACCCAAGGATCAAATCCAAGACTCTTATCTCTCCTACATTGGCAGGCGGGTTCTTTACTGCTAGCGCCACCTGGGAACCCCACTTTAGTAACTTTTGACTATCATATGACTGAATTAACTATTTCCAAAAATTAATAAGCTATATTTGAAGTAAAAAATTTGCTTGTTTATGAGGAAAGCAATTATTTCTAAGTTTATATTTATGTTATTAAACATATACAGTATTAAAAACTATTTTAATAATGCAGAGTTTAGAATTAGTTATACAAAGCTTTGAATAAAAAAGATCTTCCATATCAGGGAAATACAAATCAAAATCACAATGAGATACCACCACACGTGTTAGAAAAGCTATTTTCAAAAAGATAAGACATAGCAAGTGTTGACAAGAATTTGGGAAAAGGGAACCATTGTGCACGGTTTGTGGGAATGTAAATTGGTACAGCCACTATGGAAAACAGTACGGAAACTCCTCAAGAAATTACAAATAGAACTACTATGTGATCCAGAAATGCAACTTCTGGATATATAGCTGAAGGAAATGAAATCATTACCTTAAAGAAATGTCTAAAATGCAATATTACTCAGGCATAAAAAGAAGGAAATCCTGTCACAGGGATGAAACAGAGGGCATTATGCTACGTGAAATAGATCAGACAGAGAAAGACAAACACTCTACAATATTACTTGAATGTATAATCTAAAAAAGCTAAACTCACAGAAACAGAGAGTAGAACGGTGATGTCTAGGAACTGGGAGATCTGGGAAATGAGTTGTTGGTCAAAGGGTAGAAACTCTCAGTTATAAGAGGAATAAGTCCTAACGATCTAATATGTTATGGGGTGTATGGTGACTAAAGATTACAATACTGTATTGTATACTTGAAAGTTGCTAAGACAGTAAATATTAAATGTTCTCATAACAACAGCAGCAGCAAAAAGGTAATTATGTGAAGTGATGGATATGTTAACTAACATTATAGTAATCAGTTCACAACATATATATGCATCAAATCATCATGCTGTACATATTAAATTTATACAATGTTATATGTCTATTATAGCTCAGTGAAGCTAGAAAAAGTTGATCTTCAATATCAGTACAGGTAGTAAAATCACGATCAGGATTGTGTGTTGGATAGTTTCAAGTTGGATAAACTTTGTTGAATTGATTCAATGATTTTGGATTCTTGTGGATTAAACTCATCCACTGAAATTTCAGGTTTGTTCTGTTCCAGACTGAAAAGTCTATATGCCAAAGAAAACCAGAACCTTTTTTTAAGGCTCTATTGAATTCTGTGCACTTGTGAAGGGCTGTGGTTTTTATCATCAAACCACAAAAAAAGCAGAATTGAGACATGTGGGCCTTACAGTGATGGTGAAAACTTCACATTAACTATGGATGAAAGGCTCAGCAGAGCTGAGCTATTTCAGATTAAGTTTGCAAATTTATTGTTATTTTCCAGAAAACTAGCCAAGAATTACAAGGGGGAATACCAATCCTCTCCTCCTCCACCACCACATGTTTCCCCTTGCACCAATTGTGACATTAAGATTTTGGCAACTTTGCCCTGGATTTATGGGAATTGGAAAAAGGCTAATAGGGAGCAAACTCTTGGGCTCTCTTCTTTGATATCCATTCCCAATGAAGTTCACATTTTGAAATATGCTATTGCTGATATCTGCTTCTTGAATAAAATCTCACCCTTAAAATGTCCCAAATCTTTTTGTGATATGGCTAGCTCTCAGAAAAATACTGCTGTTGCCAGATTGCTGCGAACCCTTCCTGCTAATGTAATACTTCCCAAATGTCATTCTGTGTTTTAAAATATTGCAAATATATATTTTTCTATATGTAAATTTTCAATAGAACAAGTATCATCCACAGATCAGTCTCCATCTACCACCCCAGATGGTGACATCTTTGGATAATGACATTTGAAAACCTGAGTTTGATTTTATCCCCCTTTCTTGCTGTGTAAGCTTAGAAAATGACTTCATCTGTATGAGCATCACTTTCTCTAGGAAAAAAGAGAACTTATACTGTCATATCAGTCAGATACCTACCAGGAAGGGGAAAGATGTCTCATTCAACAAGGTTGATGAAAGACAGTTTAATGAAGGGACTTGTGGATGGGGTTAAAGGAAAATCAGCAAGGTAGTGAAAAAGTCCAGGTCCTCACCCACAAGAATTCATGACTATACTTATACCTCAGGTGTGAAAAAGGGAGTGGTTATCTGAAGCCTCAAGAACTACACCTGTAGATAAAGGCTGCCCAGTAGGAGCTTAATAAAGACATACTAAATGCAGTGTTTAGGAAAAAACTAGTATAGCTCATCTAATATTTAGCTTAAAAATAAATAACTAAAATACTCACAGATGGAAAAATGGATTTTATAAAGATGTCAATAGTTGGAAACTGGTGTTAATACTGCAGTTTTTCCTTAGAAAGATGATATAATGAAAGGGACATTCCCTGAGATTTCTTAAAGTATAAATAGTTAAGTAAAGTATAAACAGTTTTATAAATATTTTACTTATAAAATAAAAATTTACAAAAGTATGACAGGCAAATCAATGGGAACATGTGGATAATTCTGAAAAAAAGCTAAATGCAACATGGTAAAAACTACTGGGGTGGGGAAGATAGATTACTCAATAAATTTTGATTAGAAAACTGGTCAACAGTTTGCAGGGGGAAATTGGATGCTTATCCCGTAAAATACACTAGAACAAATAAACATCAAAAGAAATGCTATACAGGGTGGGAACTAACCCTGTTAAACTAAAGAAGATATATACACTATAGAGTGGATCTGATCTATATTTGCTGTTCTCATTATTCAAAATTTCTAAGTATTTTCTATTAATAGTTCCCATTATAATCTAAATCATATACTTTGAGCTATTTAAAAAATTTTCCTTTCCTTATTATTTTAATGTGATTTTTTAAAGTTGTCTATTTTGTTTCTACCTTACCTATGATGGAGGTAGAGAATATGTTTGTATATTAGGGATTTTAATAAACTAAATGAAACTTGCTAAAATCAACTTGCATTGAGTCATAACTAACTTTCATAAATGCTGCCTGTGTGCTTGAAAGACTATATTCTCCATTTGAAAGACAAATATTCATTATGTATATTGCTCCTGCAGTCTTTAAACTGGGATGGAAAAGTTTTCAAAAGATAGGCAAAAATTACTTTTTGGAATCTTCATTTGTTTAAGCCTATGTTTCAGAGGTCTCTTTTACTTCAGTTCAGTTCAGTCGCTCAGTCATGTCCAACTCTGTGACCCCATGGACTGCAACATGCCAAGCCTCCCTGCCCATCACCAACTTCTGGAGTTTAACCAAACTCATGTCCATCGAGTCGGTGATGACATCCAACCATCTCATCCTCTGTTGTCCCCTTCTTCTCCTGCTGGGGTGGGATCCAGGAATTCAAAGCATGGACGGCGTTGGCGAGGAAAACTTATTTATTATTAATATAAGATTAGATTAGGAAATAATAGTGTAGTAGGAAAATTAAGTGGAGAAAAGAGGCTGAATAA
>SJYA01002421.1:0-33620 GCA_006410615.1 Neotragus moschatus
AGCAATCCCACTGCTGGGCATACACACTGAGGAAACCAGAATTGAAAGAGACACGTGTACCCCAATGTTCATCGCAGCAATATTTATACTAGCCAGGACATGGAAGCAACCTAGATGTCCATCAGCAGATAAATGGATAAGAAAGCTTTAGTACATATACACAATGGAATATTACTCAGCTATTGAAAATAATACATTTGAGTCAGTTCTAATGAGGTGGATGAAACTAGAGCCTATTATACAGAGTGAAGTAAGTGAGAAAGAAAAACACCAATACAGTATACTAACACATATATATGGAATTTAGAAAAATGGTAACGATAACCCTGTATGCGAGACAGCAAAAGAGACACAGATGTATAGAACAGTCTTTCGGACTCTGTGGGAGAGGGAGAGGGTGGGACGATTTAGGGAAATGGCACTGAAACATGTATAATATCATATAAGAAACAAATCACCAGTCCAGGTTCGGTACAGGATGCTTGGGGCTGGTGCCCTGGGACGACCTGGGGGAATGGTACGGGGAGGGAGGTGGGAGGAGGGTTCAGGATTGGGAACACGTGTATGCCCATGGCAGATTCATGTTGATGTGTGACAGAACCAATACAATACTGTAAAGTAATTAGCCTCCAATTAAATTTAAAGGCAATACCAATACAATATTGTAAAGTAATTAGCCTCCAATTATAATAAATTTAAATTAAAAAAATAAAAGAGACTGTAGGAAAAATAAAATAAAATAAAATTGAATTGCAATTAACATTTAAAAAATAATAAATAAAATATTTTATCAAATTATAGTTGATCTATAGTGTTGTGTTACTTCTGGCTGTATAGAAAAAATGAGTCAGTTAAACATTTATATGTATATCTACTCTTCTTAGATCGTTTTCCCATATAAGCCATTACAATGTATTGAGTAGAGTTTCCTGTGCTATACAGTAGGTCCCTTCATTTTTGTTGTAAACCAGGCCTCAGGGCATGTGGGACTTGATTCCCCTACCAGAGACGGAACCCCTTCTCCCTGCCTAGAAAGGACTTAGTCTTAACCACTGGACCATCAGGAATTCCCTCTAGGTCCTTATTAGTTACCTATTTTATATATAGTAGTGTATATTTAGGGCTTCCCTGGTGACTTGATGGTAAAGAATCTGGCTGCCAATTCAGGGGACTCCAGTTAGATTCCTGGGTCAGGAAGATCCCACACACCACAGGGCAACTAAGCCCATGCACTACAATTTCTGCGCCTGTGTGCCTAGAGCCTGTGCTCTGAAAGACAAGCCACTATAGTGAGGAGCCCACGCTCACAACAAGAGAAAGCCTGCACGCAAGAACAAAGACCCAGCACAGCCTAAATAAATAAATACAATTCCACTCCTGGTCCTTTAGTGTATAAAGGATAAAGGTTTTTCCAGGCATACTTTATATGCCTATGATATTTGCACCATGGGCTCAAATGTAGAAAAATCCATGAGCAAGTTCTTAGTCCAGTTTAAATAAGGGCTTTTTGTTTGGTTTTTATTTTGCTTTTTTAATTAAGATATTTAAAAAATTGAATTATATGTTATGTTAGTTTCAGGTGTACACAGCAAAGTGATTCAATTATATATTTTTTTCTTTTTCAGATTTTTTCCCTTATATGTTATTTCAAAATATTGAGTGCAGTTCCCTGTTCTGTACACTAGCTCCGTGTTGTTTAGCTATTTTATATACGGTAATATATATAATGTTATTTCGAACTTCATAATTTATCCCTCCCCCCCCCCTTTTCCCTTTTGATAATCATAAGTTTGTTTTCTATGTCTATGAGTCTCATTCTGGTTTGTACATAAGTTTATCTGGATCTTTTTTAAAAAGAAAGATTCCACATATAAACGATATTGTATGCTGTTTGCTTTTCTCTGTCCGGCTTACTTCATTTAGTATGATAAAACCTAGGTCCATCAATAGGGCTGCAAATGGCATTATTTCATTCATTTTAATGGCTGAGTAATAAGTGGTCATGTATGGATGTGAGAGTTGGACTGTGAAGAAGGCTGAGCGCCAAAGAATTGATGCTTTTGAACTGTGGTGTTGGAGAAGATTCTTGAGAGTCCCTTGGACTGCGAGGAGATCCAACCAGTCCATTCTGAAGGAGATCAGCCCTGGGATTTCTTTGGGAGGAATGATGCTAAAGCTGAAACTCCAGTACTTTGGCCACCTCATGTGAAGAGCTGACTCACTGGAAAAGACTCTGATGTTGAGAAGGATTGGGGGCAGGAGGAGAAGGGGATGACAGAGGATGAGACGGCCGGATGGCATCACCGACTCGATGGAGATGAGTTTGAGTCAACTCCAGGAGTTGGTGATGGACAGGGAGGCCTGGCGTGCTGCGATTCATGGGGTTGCAAAAAGTCGGACACGACTGAGCGACTGAACTGCAGTGAACTGAACTGAATATTGCATTGTGTTTAATTACCATTTCTGGGGGCAGTCCTAAGATGGCAGAGGAATAGGACGGGGAGACCACGTTCTCCCCATCAAATTCATGGAAAGAACATTTGAACGCTGAGAAAATTCCACAAAACAACTTTTGAATGCTGGCAGAGGACATCAGGCACCCAGAAGGCAGCCCATTGTCTTCGAAAGGAGGTAGGACGAAATATAAAGATAAAAAGAGAAACAAGAGGTAGGGATGGAGATCCGTCCTGGGAAGGGAGTCTTAAAATAGGAGAAGTTTCCAAACACCAGGAAACACTCTCACCAGGGGTCTGTGGGGAGCTTTGGAATCTCAGAGGGCAACATAACCAGGAGGAAAAATAAATAAATAAAACCCACAGATTATGTGCCTAACGGCAACTCCCAGTGCTCACATCCACCACCAGCAAGTGGCTGAACAGGGAGGCGTGGGCTGCATTGCTTAGGATAGGAACTGGGCGGCAATCTGAGGGAACTAACGTGAGATAGCAACCCAAACTGTGGGATAGCCAGAGGGAAAGAGAGAAAAAAAAGAAGTATCCTGTGAAAGCCCTAACCTAAGGCACTGCCAGGCTGCTCACAGAACAAAGGACTGAGGAGAGCTAGCAGGCTGCAGATCAGCCTATCCCCTGCCAGAGGCAAGGAGGAAGGCAGGGTCAGCCAGAGCCGGAAAGGGGCAATCTTGGCCCCAGAGAGGCATCCTCTACTAAACTGCAAGCAGGTTCCCAGTTGTTAACCAAGAGTTCTTGGGATTCTCGACAGTTGACATCCGCCGGGAGGGTTGCAGCCAGAGATCAGCTCCCCAGAAGAGGCACAGGTAACACCTGAGATGGGTGCGCCTGCTGCCACTCAGGAAACTGAGCGGCTGGGACCAGGGAGGTGATAAGATGCACTCCCCACCTGGGGAGACTGCGCTAACCAAGCACCTGGTCACCTGAGCTGCTCAGACCTGGGAAGGGCACAAAACACAGGCCCAACTGCATCTGCGCCTTTGTAGAGTACCCAAAAACCTGAACCTGAGTGGCTTAGACCTGGGAAATGCACGCAACTCAGGGCCCACCTCAGACAGTTCCTGGGCAGAGCAACCTGGAGCCTGAGAAACGTAGACTGGGAAAGCGCACGTGCTCTGAGCAGGGGCAAACTCAGTGCTGCCGAGACACTGCGAGCACTCCCCACACATGCCAGTGATATTTGTTAGCAGTGTTCCTCCCTCCCCACAGCATGACTGAACAAGTGAACCTAAATAGGTGACCACCTTCGTCCCCTTGTGTCAGGGCAGAAATCAGACACTGAGGAGACCAGAAAACAGAAGAAACTAAAATAAACAGAGGAAACTGCTTTGGAAGTGACAGGTGCAACAGATTGAAACCCTGTAGTTAGCACTGTAAGCCTGTAGTTACATTGGAAGGGGCCTATAGATCTTGAGAAGTATAAACCGGATCAAGGAACTATCTGAAACTGAATAGACCCCACACTGCCCACAATGGCTCCAGAGAAATTCCTAGATATATTTTTACTATTATCATTTTTTAATTTTTTTAAATTTTAAGTCCTCTATTACTCCTTTAATTTTCATTTTTATAAACTACTATTACCTTGCAACCCCCCCCCCATTTTTAAAGCAAACTTCATATATATATTTTATAATTTTTGTGACTTCATTTTGTTTTTATATATTGTATTTTTAAGAGTCTAACTTCTGCTCTAAATTTTTAATCTTTGCTTTTTGGTATTTGTTATCAATTTTGTACCTTTAAGAACCCAATCTTCAGCACCATTTTTACTTGAGAGTGTGATTACTAGCTTAATTGCTCTCTCCCTCTTTGACTCTCCTTTTTCTACACCAGGTCGCCTCTATCTCCTCCCTCCCCCTTCTCTTCTCTACCCAACTTTGTGAATCTCTTTGTGTGTTCTGGGCTGTGGAGAACACTTAGGGAACTGATTACTGGCTGGATCTGTCTCTTTCCGTTTGATTCCCCCTCTTCTCCTCCTGGTTACCTCTGTCTACTTCCTTTGTCTTCTCTTTGTGTAACTCCATGAACCTCTCTGAGGGGTCCAGGCTGTGGAGAGCACATAGGGAATTGATTACTGGCTAGCTTCCTCTCATCCCTTTTGATTCCTGCTCTTCTCCTCCTGGTAACCTCTATCTCCTTCCTCCCTTTTCTCTTCTCCATGTAGCTCTGTGAATCTTTTTGGGTGTCCCTCACTGTTGAGAAGCTTTTCATCATTAACCTAGATGGTTTATCATTGGTTCTGTATAGATGGAGAAATCTTGAGGCTACTGTAAGAATAAGACTGAAAATCAGAGTCAGGAGGCTTAAGTCCAAAACCTGAGAATATCAGAGAACTCCTGACACCAGGGAACACTAATCAATAAGAGCTCATCCAAAAGCCTCCATACCGACACTGAAACCAAGCACCACCCAAGAGCCAACAAGTTCCAGAGCAATACATACCACACAAATTCTCCAGCAACACAGGAACATAGCCCTGAGCTTCAATATACAGGCTGCCAAAAGTCACACCAAACCCATAGACATCTCAAAACTCACTACTGGACACTTCATTGCACTCCAGAGAGAAGAAATCCAGCTCCACCTACCAGAACACCGACACAAGCTTCCCTAACCAGGAAACCTTGACAAGCCATCTGTCCAACCCCACCCACAGTGAAGAAACTCTACAATAAAGAGAACTCCACAAACTGCCAGAATACAGAGAGACCACCCCAAACACAGCAATCTAAACAAGATGAAAAGGCAGAGAAACACTCAGAAGGTAAAGGAACATGATAAATGCCCACCAAACCAAACCAAAGAGGAGGAGATAGTAAGTCTACTTGAAAAAGAATTCAGAATAATGATAGTAAAAATGACCCAAAATCTTGAAAACAAAATGGAGATACAGATAAATAGCCTGGAGACAAGCGTTAAGAAGATGCAAGAATTGTTTAACAAGGACCTAGAAGAAATAAAGAGTCAATCAATAATGAATAATACAATAAATGAGATTAAAAAAAAAACACTCTAGAGGGAACCAACAGGGAATAACGGAGGCAGAAGATAGGATAAGTGAGGTAGAAGATAGAATGGTAGAAATAAATGAAGCAGAGAGGAAAAAATAAAAAAGAATTAAAAGAAATTAGGACAACCTCAGAGACCTCTGGGACAATGCTAAACACCCCAACATTCAAATCATAGGCGTCCCAGAAAACGAAGACAAAAAGAAAGGCCATGAGAAAATACTTAAGGAGATAATAGTTGAAAACTTCCCTAAAATGGGGAAGGAAATAGTCACCCAAGTCCAAGAAACCGAGAGAGTCCCAAACATGATAAACCCAAGGTGAAACACCCCAAAACACATATTAATCAAATTAACAAAGATCAAGCACAAAGAACAAATATTAAAAGCAGCAAGGGAAAAACAACAAATAACACACAAGGGGATTCCCATAAGGATAACAGCTGATCTTTCAATAGAAACTTCAGGCCAGAAGGAAATGGCAGGACATACTTAATGTGATGAAAAAGAAAAACCTACAACCCAGATTACTGTACCCAGCAGTGATCTCATTCAAACATGAAGGACAAATCAAAAGCTTTATAGACAAGCAAAAGCTGAGAGAATTCAGCACCACCAAACCAGCTTTTCAACAAATGCTAAAGGATAATCTCTAGAAAGGAAACTCAGAAAGGATGTGTAAACTCGAGCCCAAAACAACAAAGTAAATGGCAATGGGATCATACTTCTCAACAATTACCTTAAATGTAAATGGGTTGAATGCCCCAATCAAAAGACAAAGACTGGCTGACTAGATACAAAAACAAGGCCCCTATATATGTTGTTTACAAGAGACCCACCTCGAAACAAGGGACACATACTAACTGAAAGTGAAGGGCTGGTAAGAGATATTCCAAGCAAATAGAGACCAAAAGAAAGCAGGAGCAGCAATACTCATATCAGATAAAATAGATTTTAAAATAAAGGCTGTGAAAAGAGACAAAGAAGAATACTACACAATGATCAAAAGATCAATCCAAGAAGAAGATATAACAATTATAAATATATGTGCACCCTACATAGGAGCACCTCATTATGTAAAGCAAATGCTAACAAGTATGAAAGGGGAAATTAACAATAACCCAGTAATAGTGGGAGACTTTAAAGCCCACTCACACCTATGGATAGATCAACTAAACAGAAAATTAACAAGGAAACACAAACTTTAAATGATACAGTAGGCAAATTAGACCCAATTGATATCTATAGGACAAATTCACCACAAAACAGTGAATTTCACCTTTTTCTCAAGTGCACATGGAACCTTCTCCAGGATAGATCACATCCTGGGCCATAAATCTAGCCTTAGTAAATTCAAAAAAAAAAAAATTGAAATCATTCCAAGCATCTTTTCTGACCACAATGCAGTAAGATTAGATGTCAATTACAGGAGAAAAACTATTAAAAATTCCAACATGTGGAAGCTGAACAACATGCTTCTGAATAATCAACAAACACAGAAGAAATAAAACAATCAAAATATGCATAGAAATGAATTAAAATGAAAACACAACAACCCAAAACCTATGGGACACTGTAAAAGTAGTGCTAAGTGGAAGGTGCATAGCAATACAGGGTTACCTCAAGAAACAAGAAAAAAGTCAAATAAATAACCTAATGCTACACCTAAAGCAACTAGAAAAGGAATAAATGAAGAACCCTAGGGTTAGTAGAAGGAAAGAAATCTTTAAAATTAGGGGAAAAAATGCAAAAGAAACAAAAGAGACTACAGCAAAAATCAACAAAATTAAAGCTCATCCTTTGATAAGATAAATAAAACTGACAAACCATTAGCCAAACTCATCAAGAAAAAAAAAGAATCAAATCAACAAAATTAGAAATGAAAATGGAGAAATTACAACAGACAACACAGAAATATAAAGGATCATAAGAGACTACTATCAGCAACTATATGCCAATAAAATGGACAACTTGGAAGAAATGCATGAATTCTTAGAAAAGTATAACTTTCCAAAACTGAACAAGGAAGAAATAGAAAATCTTAACAGACACATCATAAGCATGGAAATCGAAACTATAATCAGAAATCTTCCAGCAAACAAAAGCCCAGGACCAGACGGCTTCACAGCTGAATTCTACCAAAAATTTAGAGAATGGCTATCACCTATCCTACTCAAACTCTTATAGAAAGTTGCAGAGGAAGGCAAACTTCCAAACTCATTCTATGAGGCCACCATTACCCTAATACCAAAACCTGACAAAGATGCCACACAAAAAAAGAAAACTACAGTCCATATCACTGATGAACATAGATGCAAAAATCCTTAACAAAATTCTAGCAAACAGAATCCAACAAGATATTAAAAAGATCATACATCATGACCAAGTGGGCTTTATCCCAGGGATGAAAGGATTCTTCAATATCAGCAAATCAATCAATGTAATACACCACATTAACAAATNCAATGCCAAAGAATGTTCAAACTACTGCACAATTGTACTCATCTCACATGTTAGCAAAGTAATGCTCAAAAGTCTCCAAGCCAGGCTTCAACAGTGTGTGAACTTCCAGATGTAAAAGCTAGATTTATAAAAGCCAGAGAAAGCAGAGATCAAAATGCCAACATCCATTGGATCATCTAAAAAGCAAGAAAGTTCCCAAAAAACATCTGCTTCTGCTTTATTGAATACACCAAAGCTTTTGACAGTGTGGATCACACAATCTATGGAAAATTCCTCAAGAGATGGGAATACCAGACCACATTAACTGCCTCCTGAAAAATATGTATGCAGGTCAAAAGCAACAGTTAGAACCGGACATGGAACAATGGACTGGTCCCAAATTGGGAAAGGAGTCCGTCAAGGCTATATATTGTCACCCTGCTCATTTAACTTATATGCAGAGTACATCATGCGGCAAGCTGGAATCAAGATTGCTGGGAGAANATGTATGCAGGTCAAAAGCAACAGTTAGAACCGGACATGGAACAATGGACTGGTCCCAAATTGGGAAAGGAGTCCGTCAAGGCTATATATTGTCACCCTGCTCATTTAACTTATATGCAGAGTACATCATGCGGCAAGCTGGAATCAAGATTGCTGGGAGAAATTATCAATAACCTCAGAAACACAGATGACACCACCCTTATGGCAGAAAGTGAAGAACTAAAGAGACTCTTGATGAAAGTGAAAGAGAAGAGTGAAAAAGTTGGCTTAAAACTCAACATTCAGAAAACTAAAAGCATGGCATATAGATGGGGAAATAATGTAAACAGTGAGAAACTTTATTCTGGGGCCTCCAAAATCACTGCGGCCATGAAATTAAAAGACACTTGTTCCTTGGAAGAAAAACTATGGCCAAGAGCATATAATAAAGCAGAGATATTACTTTGCCAACAAAGGTCTGTCTAGTCAAATCTATGTTTGTTTATTTGTTTTTCCAGTAGTCATGTATGGATGTGAGATTTGGACTATAAAGAAAGCTGAGCATCAAAGAATTGATTGAACTGTGGGGTTGGAGAAGACTCTTGAGAGTCCCTTGGACTCCGGTCCCTTGGTCCTTGGAAAGACCCTGATGCTGGGAAAGATTGAAGGCAGGAGAAGGGGATGACAGAGAATGAGATGGTTGGATGGCATCACCAACTCAATGGACATGAGTTTGAGCAAGCTCCAGGATTTGGTGGTTGGCAGGGAAGCCTGGTGTTTTGCAGTCCATGGGGTCGTAACGAGTCAGACATGACTGAATGACTGAACTGATTGTCTGAGTACACCTCAATAGATATTTTGAAAAGGAGCTTACCATATACTGTCCTTCCTCCCCACTACTGGCATGTTATATCTCTCTGGGCTTCTATTCTACTCATTTAAAAAATGTTAATACTTAATATGTTTGATCTATCATCATCATCTTGATTGAATGTTTTCTTTTCTTTTTTTCTTTTAATCTTTTATTTAAGATGAATCTCCAGCTTAGCACCTGGGGCATATGAGAACTCAACAAATGTTTATTCATTAATTGATAAGCTCCTTAAGGTCATAGGCTATGTTTGCACACTTTTATATTTCTTGCCATCATGGAACTTTTTTGTATACCTTTTTGTATACGTTTTGGCAAGTCTTATGCCAGGCAACATACTCCAACATGCTCTAAAAAGTGATTGGTTCCTTCAGTGATCTGTTTTCCACAGCTCCCCTCCTTGATCTGTCAGTGTGCCCTAGGCTTCAGCCTCATGGGTCATGCTCCCAAATCTGTGCACTTAATTATGCTTTCACCTCTGCTTGAAGTCGTCTCCTACCCTCCACCCACTCATTCCACTTTATGAAAGACTATTCATTCTGCAAAATCCAGCTGAAAGGTTACTTTCTCTTTAAACTGTACATACACCCTTGCAGTAGAGTAATAATTCCCTTTCTTGAGTTCATGGAGCCTGTTGAGTATTTATTCCACACCTTTCCTCTTGCTGCTGCATAGTGTCTATAAGCCAGTGATGTTTTCATGGACTGAGGCAGCACCTTATTTAACTTGGACTCCCAGGCACACAAAATGGCACAGAGGAGGTGGTCAATAAATGACTGTTGGATGAATGAGTACATTTTACAAGGAAGAATGACCATGTGAGAGATAAGAAATAAACAGTGTTGAGTGTTTTGTCACCACAAAGTGTTATTAATATACAGTTGGCACCCAACTCCCTGGCTGCCCCTGCCTATCTCATGCCTTTCATCTTTCACCACAAAGCCAACAGCCATTTTTTAATCAATGCAGTTGCCTTTCTCTGAATGCTCTTTAGTTTGTACTTTTTTTTTTTTCCCTGTCCTGAGATGCCTGAAGGCTCTTCATATTTAGCCCAAAATAGTACTGACCTTTCAGCTGCTATATCACCTGGCAGCTTGTATCTAATTTCCTTTTGCAAGAGCCTCTCTCACTTGCTTTTAGAATTTGCTTTCCAGGTTTCTCTCACTGCTTGCCTGTCACTGATTGTGTTTTTCCCTCAGAGAATCTGGTTTCCACTTCTTTTTCTGGTTTGAACGCTCCCTGGCTGTTTCTTTCCTTCTCCCAAGCAATCAGCAATACACAACGAGGGGAATTTGGAAGATATGGAAGGCTATGTTTTGGCGATTTCCCTTCTGTGGGGGAGCCTACCTAAGACCTGGAAGATAGCACTGCTCCAGTTCTTTCTACCCCCAACAGTTTTCTTTCAGTTGAGGTCTTTGCAGCTTTCGCATGAATTCAGGGGAAACATTTCACTGGTTTGGGGTTTTCTTTCCATCTTTTGTTGTTTTATTTTTCCTTTCCTTTTTTTTAAAAAAAAAAACTAAATTATATCCATCCTAGATCAAATGTTAAGGAATCTGGGTGATATGTTCAGAAAATTCCTTCCCAGCAGTTCTTAGAAGCCATCTTTCTCAAGGCCAAACCTCAGATTCCAGCTGATATAGTTCCTATGAAATGGCTTCCCATAGAGATCCAGAAAGACATCTCTATCTCCAGACCTCCTGTGAACTGAAAAGAGACTTATGGAATTCTTTGAGTCTCAGGAATTGATCCTATAACTCAAATTCAAAGAAAGAAAGAAGTTGCAAAAGCAACCAACATACATGCTTAGAAAAGTCACAAATTAATATTTACAAATATAGCATTTCTAGAAGATGCCCCAAGTTTTTATGCCTTTATATGTGCACTGTTTCTTCAGCTTAGAATAACCTGACTCATCTTCTCACTTTATTGAAATCTGACTTGCCTTTCAAAGTACCATTCAGATGCCAGTTCCTCCTTGAAAAGTCACCTTATCACCAGTATATAGGTCCTCATTCTTTCCTCCAAATTCCTGCTGTGTTTTCTTTATGCTAGTTTTCTAGCTTATAAAACAACATTATATTTAAGTTCCTTATAGAGGTATCATTTCTCCCTCAAAACTGTTAATTGTGTAAAGATAGGAGAGAGCTGGATTATTTGTTCCTGTGACTACTCTGATAAGCCATGTCCTAGACTTGTTCACAGTAATTTTGCTTTCAGGGTGAGAACCACACACAGAGTTCAGTCCTGTTGCGATTCTCAGAGGGCAAGCACCTCTCTGAACCACTGCAGCTTGAAGGTGGAAAAACCTCCTGATGCTTTGGAGTTCACGCCAATGTAACATATTGAAAGTGTTTGCGGGAGTGTGTAAGGGAGGGTCTGAATAAGAAAAAAGGATAGAGTGGTGGTGGGAGAGAGGAGATTGACTTTTCATCAGTATATTTTTTCCCAGTGTGACTTCATAATCCTCTCTAATGACAGTAGTATAACTAATTATTTTCACAGTCACTTTTTGAGATTCTTTTTTTAATGCCAAGCACTTTGCCCAGTGTTTTACATGCAGTAACACATTTGCAAGCTCCAGGAGTTGGTGATGGACAGGGAAGCCTGGCGTTCTGCAGTCCACGGGGTTGCAAAGAGTCAGACATGACTGAGCGACTGAACTGAACTGAACTGAACACATTTAATTCTCAGGAAAACTCTAAGAAGGTATTATCATTATCCTCATCTAGCAGGTAAGGAAACTGAAGTTCTGACCAGAAAGGTTAAATAACTCACCCAAGGACACACTGCTAGTAAATGGCAGTGGTTGCATTCAAGTCCACACTAGGCTGAAGGCAGGAACCCTGCTATTATGCAATGTATTAATCTGTCTCTCTCGACAGGTAGAAACTCCTATATTTTCCTTGGGTCATAATTCTTTTCCTATGATCTTTAATGAATATTGAAGGTTTTTTAACATTAAAGTCACGTGATGAAAAGCTTATAATTTACGCTGCCAAACAGAATAATAACTTTAAGAACTATTACTTATAAACCATTCTTAGATCATTTTATAAATGACTGCTATATTTCAGGGACCTCAACACCTCCCACACAATCTTCACTCTTCACAACTCTGCAAGGAAAATGTAATTATCTTCATGAGACAGACAAGGAAACTGAAGACCATGGAGGTGAAGGAGCTTGCAGAAAGTCCAAAACCTGTAAGAAATAAAGCCAGCATTTACCTGCTGTTCTGCTGAAGGTGACATCCTAGGCTTCCTGCACGGTCTAGAGAAAAGGATGAATTTGCATTCACAAATCATTTACTTTTTCCCTCCTCCAATTCAAGGAAGACATTTATTATTACTGTTGTTATTCTTATATCTCATAAGCTCTTTAAATTTCATGGTACACATGTCGAGGTTAGATTAGCACTCACTAATCCCAGTAGTCGTGTATGGATGTGAGAATTGGATTGTAAAGAAGGCTGAGCACCAAAGAATTGATGCTTTTGAACTGTGGTGTTGGAGAAGACTCTTGAGAGTCCCTTGGACTGCAAGGAGATCCAACCAGTCCATTCTGAAGGAGATCAGCCCTGGCATTTCTTTGGAAGGAATGATGCTAAAGCTGAAGCTCCAGTACTTTGGCGACCTCATGTGAAGAGTTGACTCATTGGAAAAGACTCCGATCCTAGGAGGGATTTGGGGGCAGGAGGAGAAGGGGACAACAGAGGATGAGATGGCTGGATAGCATCCCTGACTCAATGGGCGTGAGTCTGAGTGAACTCCGGGAGTTGGTGATGGACAGGGAGGACTGGCGTGCTGCGATTTATGGGGTCGCAAAGAGTCAGACTCGACTGAGTGACTGAACTGAACTGGACTGAATCCTAAATTATATTTTCAGAATTTTCTAGGCAGTACTGAGTATAAGTGTGTTGAACGTGAAATTTTAATCTATTTTTTCTACTAAACTGTAAATGACTGAAAGGCAAGAGAATTTCTTATTTACCTTTGGAAACTCAATTCCTGGCAAAGAGTGGATGATAAATAAAAGTCAAACTTCTGGGTCATATGGTAGTTCATATATACAATGGAATATTACTCAGCTATAAAAAGGAATGAAACTCTGCCATTTGCAGAATATGGATGGACCTAGAGACTGTCATACAGCATGAATAAAGTTAGAAAAAGAAAAACAAATATTGTATGCTAACACATATATGTGGAATCTAGAAAATTATATAGATAATCTTATTTTCAAAGCAGTAATAGAGACACAGATGTAGAGAACAAACATATGCATATGGAGGAGGAAGGAGGTGGGACGAATTGGGAAAATGGGATTAATAAACATACACCATTAATATTATGTTTAAAACAGATAACTAAAGAGAACTTACTGTACTACATAGCCCAGGGAACTCTACTGTATGCTCTGTAAACCTAAATGGGAAGGAAATCCAAAAAAGAGAGAATATATGAAGTTGATTCACTTTGCTGTACAGCAAAAGCTAACACAAGATTTTAAAGTAACTATTGTTTAGATGCTAAGTCATGTCCAACTCTTTGGACTGTAGGAACTGTAGCCCACCAGGTTCCTCTGTCCATGGGGTTTCCCAGGCAATACTGGAGTGTCCTGCCATTCCCTTCTCCAGAGGATCTTCCTGACCCAGGGATAAAACTTGTGTTTCCTGTGCTAGCAGGCAGATTCTTTACTACTGATCATGAGGGAAGCTGTAAAGCAATTATACTTCAATTAAAAAAAAAAAANCCAGGTTCCTCTGTCCATGGGGTTTCCCAGGCAATACTGGAGTGTCCTGCCATTCCCTTCTCCAGAGGATCTTCCTGACCCAGGGATAAAACTTGTGTTTCCTGTGCTAGCAGGCAGATTCTTTACTACTGATCATGAGGGAAGCTGTAAAGCAATTATACTTCAATTAAAAAAAAAAAGGAACAGAATTGTTTCCCCTGCCATTCTCCCTGTTTCTGTTTACCTCTTTCTTTCTGCCTGTGCTATCATTTTATCAGTTAGCTTATTTTACATCCAATCTTGAGACCACAGGGACACCCATAGTTTCGCTGGACCCTAGAGGTTCCCCTCTAGGACTGAAACATGACTGAGCACTGCCAAGGCAGCCACAGCTCCAAGTTAGCCAAACGATTAGGAGCAGAAGCAACAAATACACTTACAACCATTGTGTATCCATACAACCACTCTGTTTTTCATTTTCAGCACAGTATTCAATAGATTGTTGCTATTCATTCACTCAGTCACATCCAACTCTTTCTGACCCGTGAATTGTAACATGGGTCACAGTGAAATCTTCCCTACCCTTCACTATCTCTCGGAGTTTGCTCAAACTCATGCCTTCTGAGTTGACAATGCCATCCAACCATCTCACCCTCAATCACCCCCTTCTTTTACTGCCCTCAATCTTTCCCAGCATTAGGGTCTTTTCCAATGAGTTGCTTCTCCACATCAGGTGCCCAAAGTATGGGAGCTTCAGCTTCAGTATCAGTACTTCCAATGAATATACAGGATTGATTTCCTTTAGGACTGACTGGCTTGATCAGCGTGCTGTCTAAGGGAATCTCAAGAGTCTTCTCCAACATCACAGTTCAAAAGCATCAGTTCTTAGATGCTCAGTCTTCCTTATGGTCTGTACAACTCTCTCATCAGTACATAACTACTGGGAAAATCATAGCTCTGACTATACAGAACTGTGTTGACAAAGTGATGCTTCTGTTTTTCTTTCTTTTTTTTATTTTTAATTTACTTTTTATTGAAGGATATTTGCTTTACAGAACTTCGTTGTTCTCTGTCAAACCTCAACGTGAATCAGCCATAGGTATAATATATCCCCTCCCTTTTGAACTTCCCTCCCAAATCCCTCCCCATTCCACCCCTTTAGATTGATACAGAGCCCCTATTGGAGTTTCTTGAGCCATACAGTGAATACCTGTTGGCTATCTATTTTGCATATGGTAATGTAAGTTTCTGTGTTACACTTTCCATACATCTCACCGTCTCCTCCCCTCTCCCCATGTTCATAAATCTATTCTCTGTGTCTGTTTCTCCACTGTTGCCTGTAAATAAATTCTTCAGTACCATTTTTCTAGATTCTGTATATATGCATTACAATATAATATTTCTCTTTCTCTTTCTGACTTACTTCACTCTGTATAATAGGTTCTATGTTCATCCACCTCATTAGAACTGACACAAATGTGTTCTGTTTTATGGTTGAGTAATATTCCATTGTGTATATGTACCACTACTTTTTAATCCATTCATCTGTCAATGGACATCTAGGTGGCTTGCATGTTGAAGCTATTATAAATTGTGCTGCAACGAACATTGGGATACTTGTGTCATTTTCAATTTTGGTTTCCTCAGGGTATTTGCCTATGAGTGGGATTTATAGGTCATATAGTGGCTCTATTTCTAGCTTTTAAAGTAATCTCCATACTGTCATCCAAAGTGGCTGTGTTAATTTAAATTCCCACTAACAGTGCAAGAGGGTTCCCTTTTCTCTACACCCTCTCCAGCATTTATTGTTTGTAGACTTTTTGATGATGGTCATCCTGACCCANGTATCTTCTCATATGGTGTCTAATCTCATAATATTCTAACACCAATTCCAAGCACACATTCATTTCTTTACGCTTTCACTTTTGCAACGCACAAGAGTCAATATTCTCCAGATTGTACTTTACATGGGTCTAGTATGTTAATATTCTTCACAAATCTTGTTATATTGTAGTCTCACTTAACCTCGTTTTTAAAAAGATCTAAGGATTTAGATCAAAAAATTATTTCATTTCTATCCTACACTCGTGTATCATATAGTAGTACTTCATGGTTCATAGTTTATTAAACAAATTAATATTGTCCAAGATTTTTTTGATAGATACCATAGGTAATTTTTGCCTGGCATATTAGGAATGCAACTTTCTGTTGCAAAACTTATATTGAGGAAACCTTGCATCCGTTAAATCCATGATGGACAGGAGGTACTTTCCTATAGGACTGTGTGCGTATGTGTGTGTGTACGTGTTAGTGGCTCAGTTTGTGACCCGTGGGCTATAGCTCACCAGGCTCCTCTGTTCATAGGATTTCCCAGGCAAGAATATTGGAGGAGGATTCCATTTCTGAATCCTGGGAATCCTTTTGATATGGTATTGACCTACAGAATAAATACTTACGCAGATATGGAAACTTTTCTACAATAAAAATTTTAATATATAAACACAGTGGAATAAACTCCAATACTCTGGCCACCTGATGCGAACAACTGACTCATTGAAAAAGACCTTGATGCTGGGAAAGATTGAAGGCAGGAGTGGAAGGGGATGACAGAGGATGAAATGATTGGATGGCATTACCAACTCAATGGACATGAGTTTGAGGAAGATCCAGGAGCTGGTGATGGACAGGGAGGCCTAGTGTGCTGCCGTCCTGGGGGTTACCAAGAGAANCAACTGACTCATTGAAAAAGACCTTGATGCTGGGAAAGATTGAAGGCAGGAGTGGAAGGGGATGACAGAGGATGAAATGATTGGATGGCATTACCAACTCAATGGACATGAGTTTGAGGAAGATCCAGGAGCTGGTGATGGACAGGGAGGCCTAGTGTGCTGCCGTCCTGGGGGTTACCAAGAGAAGGACACGACTGAATGACTGAACTGATAGAATAAGCTATATGATATAAAAACAAAACTAAATTTCACAATGGATTATTCAAAAGCACAGCTGATGTGTTTGGCTGGTGCATCACAGTGATTAGGACACTGTCTTGGACTCAGCCTACCAGGTTCTTACCACTGCTCAGCCTGTAATCCGTGTGTGAATTTAGACAGATCCCTTGACCTCTCTGTACCTATGATCTCCTTATCTTTGCAGTAAATCAGCGTCAGTACCTACCCCATGCAGTTATGAACATCAAACAACTGGCAGAATTGCCTCCAGGGAGTTGGCAACAAGAATGTTATGCTCCTGTCAGACTTTAGTTGGAATTCTGGGTGCTTCCTCTTTTACCTTAATCTCTTCCTTTACGACAACAAAATGTGGGTTGAAGTTCACAGATTTGACTTTCAGGCACGGACTGTACTTGCTTTATGGTCATTCCCTTTAAAGGCATCTCTGTGTCAAGGCAGCCTTTAACTGAAGCTTGTCTTCAGGGATTTAGCCATGCAAATGTACTCTGTATGCCCTCAAAGCTGGTAGGGTGTGTCCATTGGTCCTCCTGGCCCCTTAAGTGTCTCCAGCCATCAAGATCAGCCCCAGGAAGTCCAGGTGGGTGGAACTTAAAGCAAAAGCTCCCAAGGAGGGGACTTCCCTGTGGTCCAGAGGTTAAGACTGTACTGTCAATGCAGGGGGTCCAGGTTCAATCCCTGGTCAGGGAACTAGAAGCCACATGCCATATCTGAGAGTTTCTGTGCCATAACTAAGAGTTTGCATGGTATTAACTAAGACCTGGTGCCGGCAAATAAATAAATAATAAGATGAAATATATAATATCATTTAACAACAACAACAAAACACTCCCAAGCATATCAGTGTCTCCACTTTGCACTACTGGAGAGTATACAGCTTCTTTCTCAAGCTTTCTGTATGAAAACTGTATCTACTATTCATTATACTTCCTGGTCTTTAGGACAAGATTGTATAGTCACAAGTTGTATCTCTCTGTACACAATATTTTCCCCATGGATATGATGCCAAATGGAGCAAAAATCAACACAAAGCATGGAGACTTAGGATACTGCTCTGCTGAATTTTATGACAAAATCAGTGATTCACTGTATGCAGCAGTGTTACTATTCTCTGATGTTTCACTGTTGGAGTTCTGATCTAGGCTTACAGCTCCCCTTCTTCACAGACACAGGCAGCAAAAGAGACACATTCACAGAAACAACCTTTCACAAGCTCGTTCCACATTTTTTGATAATACATGTTTGTTTGTTTTTTTTAATTAAAGACATGGTCCCAGGTTATAAATGCATAATATCTCAGTGAAATTTCAGGAATTATTGCACGTCTGGAGATCACAACTAGATCAAGAAACACAATGTTCTCAGTTTCCATGAAACTCTTGTGCCCATTTTAACTCACTATTTCCAAGACTATAGCTTTGTTGGGTATATTTGTAGGTCTGGATTATTAGGTACAACTATTATGACATTTAATATTAGATCACTTTGCCTGTCTTGGCCTTAACATGAAAAATATCATGCAGCATCTTTCATTTGGACTTTTGTGCTCCATTCCTTTATATCTTTGTGAATTTATCTTTATTGTTTTATATTATTGTTGACTTTTCATTATCATTACTATATAGGACTTCATTGTGTGACTATCAAAGGATTAACTGATCATTCAGCTGTTAATGAATAGGTGGGTATTAAGATTTAGGGGCTATTACAAGTACTGATTAGGGCTCTCATTGCTTTGCCGACTAAATATATTGTTGAATATAGTCATAGAAGTGGATTTCTTGGAACAGGATTACATCTGATCTGCTAAGTAGATGCCACAGTTTTCCAAAATGTGTGTACCAATTTGAACATCCACCATCAGTGTATGAGATTCTTGGTTCATCCACAGCTATGCCAAAACTTGGCATTGTTGTCATTTTTCTTTCAGATTTCTTGGTGGTATTTGGTGACATATAGGTAGTGGTTACATTTTAATGGACCTGATTGCCAAGGATGTGGCATATTTTTCCAAATGTCTTATCCGTTGAATAAATTCTTTCTCGAGGATTCTCTTTGAAGATTCTGTCCACTGTTTATTCTACCTTTGGGTTTTTAGGACATGCTTGTGTGATTTTAAGTTCTGTCTGTGTGTGTGTGTCTTGATGAGATCCAGTCTTAATTTTAATGTGTGCAAAATTTATTTCACCATATGGTTTACATATACTGTGTTCTTTAGTATATACAAATATTTATTTAGTTAGTTGCATTGAGCCTTGATTGCGTCATGTGGTAACTATGTTGTATCACGCAGGATCTTTTGTTGTGGTGCACAGACCCTCTAGNAGTCCCTTGGACAGCAAGGAGATCCAACCATTCCATCCTAAGGGAGATCAGTCCTGGGTGTTCATTGGAAGGACTGATGCTGAAGCTGAGGCTCCAATACTTTGGCCACCTGATACGAAGAGCTGGCTGACTTATTGGAAAAGACTCTGATGCTGGGAAAGACTGAGGGCAGGAGGAGAGGTGCACGACAGAGGATAGATGGTTGGATGGCATCATTGACTTGATGGACATGGGTTGGGTGGACTCCGGGAGTTGGTGATGGATAGGGAAGCCTGGCATGCTGTGGTTCATGGGTTTGCAAAGAGTGGCGCATGACTGAGTGACTGAACTGAACGTGTAGCTGTCCAATTTTCCCATCACCTTTTATTGAAGAGGCTGTCTTTGCCCCACTGTATATTCTTGCCTCCTTTGTCAAAGATAAGGTACCCATAGATGCATGGGTTTATTTCTGGGCTTTCTATCTTGTTCCATTGGTCTGTATTTTTATTTTGGGGCCAGTACCATACTGTCTTGGTGACTGTAGCTTTGTAGTATAATCTGAGGTCAAGAAGGTTGATTTCTCCAGCTCCATTCTTCTTTCTCAAGACTTCTTTGGCTATTCAGGGTATTTTGTGTTTCCACATGAATTGTGAAATTTTTTTGTTTTAGTTCTGTGAAAAATGCCATTTGTAATTTGATAGGGATCACATGGAATCAGTAGACTGCATTTGGTAATATAGTAATTTTCACAATATTGATTTTTTTCTACCCAGGAGTATGGAATATCTCTCCATCTGTTTGCATCATTTTTGATTTCTTTCATTCAGTTCAGTTCAGTTCAGTTCAGTCACTCAGTCATGTCCAACTCTTTGCAACCCCATGAACTGCAGCTCGCCAGGCCTCCCTGTCCATCACCAACTCCTGGAGTTCACTCAAACTCACGTCCATTGAGTCAGTGATGCCATCCAGCCATCTCATCCTCTGTCGTCCCCTTCTCCTTCTGCCCCCAATCCCTCCCAGCATCAGAGTCTTTTCCAATGAGTCAACTCTTCGCATGAGGTGGCCAAAGTACTGGAGCTTCAGCTTTAGCGTCATTCCTTCCAAAGAANCCATCACCAACTCCTGGAGTTCACTCAAACTCACGTCCATTGAGTCAGTGATGCCATCCAGCCATCTCATCCTCTGTCGTCCCCTTCTCCTTCTGCCCCCAATCCCTCCCAGCATCAGAGTCTTTTCCAATGAGTCAACTCTTTGCATGAGGTGGCCAAAGTACTGGAGTTTCAGCATTAGCATCATTCATTCCAAAGAAATCCCAGGGCTGATCTCCTTCAGAATGGACTGGTTGGATCTCCTTGCAGTCCAAGGGACTCTCAAGAGTCTTCTCCAACACCACAGTTCAAAAGCATCAGTTCTTCGGTGCTCAGCCTTCTTCACAGTAGTATCATATAATTTTCTGTGTACAGTTCTTTTGTCTCCTTAGGTAGGTTATTCCTAGATATGTAATTCTTTTTGTTGCACTGGTATATGGGATTGATTCTTTAATTTGTCTTTCTGATTTTTCATTGTTAGTATATTGAAATGCAAGCAATTTTATATTGATTTTGTGTCCTGCAACTTTGCTAAATTCATCAATCAGCTCTAGTAATTTTCTGGTACTATCTTTAGGGTTTTCTATGTATAGTATCATGTCATCTGCTAACAGTGGGAGCTTAACTTCTTTTCTTATCTGGATTTCTTTTATGTCTTTTTCTTCTCTGATTGCTGTTGCTAGGACTACCAGAACTATGTTGAATAATAGTGACAACAAAGGACACTGTTGTCTTGTTCCTGATCTTAGGGGGAATGCTTTTAGTTTTTCACCATTGAGAATAATTTCTGTAGGCTTATCATATATGGCTTTTATTATGTTGAGGTAGGTTTCTTCAATGTCCATGTTTTTGCAGAGTTTTATCATAAATGGGTGCTGAAATTTGTCAAAGGCTTTTTCTGCATCTATTGAGATTATCATATGGTTTTTATCTTTCAAGTTTTTAATATTATGTATCAAGTTGATTGATTTGCATATATTGAAGAATCCTGGCATCCATGGAATAAACCCAATTTGATCACATTGTATGAATTTTTTGATGTGTTGCTGAATTCTGTTTGCTAAAATTTTGCTGAGGATGTTTGTGTATATGTTCATCAGTAATATTGGCCTATAGTTTTGGTTTTTTTGTGTTGTCTTTGTCTGATTTTGGTATCAGGGTAATGATGGCCTCATAGAATGAATTTGGAAGTGTTCCTTCCTCTGCAGTTTTCTGAAAGAATTTTAGAAGGATAGGCATAAGCTCTTCTCAAAATACTTGATTGAATTCTCCCGTGAAGCCATCCAGTCCTGGGCTTTTGTTTTTTGAAAGATTTTTTTTATCACAGCTTCAATTTCAATAATTGCAATTGGGTTGTTCATAATTTCTACGTCTTACTGGTTCAGTATTAGAAGATTAAACTTTTCTAAGAATCTGTCCATTTCATCCAGGTTACCTATTTTATTGCCAGATAGTTGTTCATAATAGTCTCTTATAATCCTTTGTATTTCTGCATTGTCTGTTGTAATGTCTCCTTTTTCATTTCTAATTCTGTAGATTTGATGCTTCTCTTTTTTTCTTGATCTTCTCTTATAAACAACTTTTAGTTTTATTAATCTTTACTACTGCTTCTTTCATTTCCTTTACCTTTATTTCTGCTCAGATATTTATGATTTATTTCTTTCTACTAATTTTGGGGGCTTTTTGTTCTTCTTTTTCCAGTTGTTTTAGGTGTAAAGTTAGGTTGTCTATTTGATGTTTTTCTTGTTTCTTGAGGTAGAATTGTATTGCTATAAACTTTCTTCTTAGAACTGCTTTTGCTGCATCCCATAGGTTTTGAGTTGTGTTTTCAATGTCATTTTTTTCTAGAAATTTTTTTATTTCTTCAGTAACCTATTGGGTATTTAGAAATTCATTGTTTAATCTCCATGTGTTTGTGTTTCTTACAGGATTTTTCCTGTAATTNAATTGTATTGCTATAAACTTTCTTCTTAGAACTGCTTTTGCTGCATCCCATAGGTTTTGAGTTGTGTTTTCAATGTCATTTTTTTCTAGAAATTTTTTTATTTCTTCAGTAACCTATTGGGTATTTAGAAATTCATTGTTTAATCTCCATGTGTTTGTGTTTCTTACAGGATTTTTCCTGTAATTGATATCTACTCTCAAAGTATTCTGATTAGAGAAGACACTTGATACAATTTCAATTTCCTTAAATTTACTGAGGTTTGATTTGTGACCCAAGATATCGTCTGTCCTGGAAAATGTTCCATGTGCACTTGAGAAGAAGATGTGTTCTTCTGCGTTTGGATGGAATGTCCTAAATATATCAATGAGATCATCTCACCTAATGTATNGTCAATGTATGGCAAAATGAGTACAGTATTGTAAAGCAAAACAAACTAAAAAAAAAAATTAATAAAAAAGAAAAAAAAAAGACTAGGATAGAAAAGTAACAATTTTCTAATCCTCTACAGAAAGCATGAATATGAATTTGTTTGAAGAACAGAAATGATTTTATATATATATATATTTATATATATTGCTAGGCATATAACTTGCTTACTGCACATAGCAATCATATCTTTTCTGAAATATTTGGGGTCTGATGACAATGGTGAGATTGCTATCCCTCTTCAAGATAGAGAAGCAGCTTTTAGGAAAAGGCAGCTTTATAATGGTGAGTTTTGGAATAAACTGATCAGGACCAAATGTATCTTCTCATATGGTGTCTAATCTCATAATATTCTAACACCAATTCCAAGCACACATTCATTTCTTTGCGCTTTCACTTTTGCAACGCACAAGAGTCAATATTCTCCAGATTGTACTTAACATGGGTCTAGTATGTTAATATTCTTCACAAATCTTGTTATATTATAGTCTCACTTAACCTCATTTTTAAAAAGACCTCAGGATTTAGATCAAAAAATTTATCTCATGTCTATCCTACACTCATGTATCACATAGTAGTACTTCATGGTTCATAGTTTATTAAACAAAGTAATATTGTCCAAGGCTTTTTTTGATAGATACCATAGCTAATTTTTGCCTGGCATATTAGGAATGCATCTTTCTGTTGCAAAACTTATATTGAGGAAACCTTGCATCCATTAAATCCATGATGGAAAGGAGGTACTTTCCTATAGGAGTGTGTGCATGTGTGTGTGTGTGTGTGTATGTACGTGTTAGTGGCTCAGTTTGTGACCCGTGGGCTATAGCTCACCAGGCTCCTCTATTCATAGGATTTCCCAGGCAAGAATATTGGAGGGGGATTCCATTTCTGAATCCAGGAAATCCTTTTGATATGTTATTGACCTATAGAATAAATACTTATTCAGATATGGAAACTTTTCTACAACAAAAATTTTAATATATAAATACAATGGAATAAACTCCAATACTCTGGCCACCTGATGCGAACAACTGACTCATTGGAAAAGACCCTGATGCTGGGAAAGATTGAAGGCAGGAGTGGAATGGGACGACAGAGGATGAAATGATTGGATGGCATTACCAACTCAATGGACATGAGTTTGAGGAAGATCCGGGAGCTGGTGATGGACTGGGAGGCCTAGTGTGCTGCCGTCCTGGGGGTTACCAAGAGTAGGACACGACTGAATGACTGAACTGATAGAATAAGCTATATGATATAAAAACAAAACTAAATTTCACAATGGATTATTCAAAACACAGCTGATGTGTTTGGCTGGTGCATCACAGTGATTAGGACACTGTCTTGGACTCAGCCTACCAGGTTCTTACCACTGCTCAGCCTGTAATCAGCATGTGAATTTAGACAGATCCCTTGACCTTTCTGTACCTAGGATCTCCTTATCTTTGCAATAAATCAGCGTCAGTACCTACCCCATGCAGTTATGAACATCAAACAACTGGCAGAATGGCCTCCAGGGAGTTGGCAACAAGAATGCTGTACTCCTGTCAGACTTTAGTTGGAATCCTGGGTGNAGCATGTGAATTTAGACAGATCCCTTGACCTTTCTGTACCTAGGATCTCCTTATCTTTGCAATAAATCAGCGTCAGTACCTACCCCATGCAGTTATGAACATCAAACAACTGGCAGAATGGCCTCCAGGGAGTTGGCAACAAGAATGCTGTACTCCTGTCAGACTTTAGTTGGAATCCTGGGTGCTTCCTCTTTTACCTTAATCTCTTCCTTTACTACAATAAATGTGGGTTGAAATTCACAGATTTGACCTTCAGGCACGGACTGTACTTGCTTTATGGTCACTCCCTTTAAAGGCATCTCTGTGTCAATGGCAGCCTTTAACTGAAGCTTGTCTTCAGGGATTTAACCATGCAAATGTGTTCTCTATGGCCTCAAAGCTGGTAGTGTGTGTCCATTGGCCCTCCTGGGCCCTTAAGTGTCTCCAGCCATCAAGATCAGCCCCAGGAAATCCAGGTGGGTGGAACTTAAAGCAAAAGCTCCCAAGGAGGGGACTTCCCTGTGGTCCAGAGGTTAACACTGTACTGTCAATGCAGGGCGTCCAGGTTCAATCCCTGGTCAGGGAACTAGAAGCCACATGCCATATCTGAGAGTTTCTGTGCCATAACTAAGAGTTTGCATGGTATTAACTAAGACCTGGTGCCGGCAAATAAATAAATAATAAGATGAAATATATAATATCATTTAACAACAACAACAAAACACTCCNGTCCAGGTTCAATCCCTGGTCAGGGAACTAGAAGCCACATGCCATATCTGAGAGTTTCTGTGCCATAACTAAGAGTTTGCATGGTATTAACTAAGACCTGGTGCCGGCAAATAAATAAATAATAAGATGAAATATATAATATCATTTAACAACAACAACAAAACACTCCCAAGCATATCAGTGTCTCCACTTTGCACTACTGGAGAGTATACAGCTTCTTTCTCAAGCTTTCTGTATGAAAACTGTATCTACTGTTCATTATACTTCCTGGTCTTTAGGACAAGATTGTATAGTCACAAGTTGTATCTCTCTGTACACAATATTTTCCCCATGGATATGATGCCAAATGGAGCAAAAATCAACACAAAGCATGGAGACTTAGGATACTGCTCCGCTGAATTTTATGACAAAATCAGTGATTCACTGTATGCAGCAGTGTTACTATTCTCTGATGTTTCACTGTTGGAGTTCTGATCTAGGCTTACAGCTCCCCTTCTTCACAGACACAGGCAGCAAAAGAGACACATTCACAGAAACAGCCTTTCACAAGCTCGTTCCACATTTTTTGATAATACATGTTTTTTTTTTTTAATTAAAGACATGTTCCCAGGTTTTAAATGCATAATATCTCAGTGAAATTTCAGGAATTATTGCATGTCTGGAGATCACAACTAGATCAAGAAACACAATGTTCTCAGTTTCCATGAAACTCTTGTGCCCATTTTAACTCACTATTTCCAAGACTATAGCTTTGTTGGGTATATTTGTAGGCCTGGATTATTAGGTACAACTATTATGACATTTAATATTAGATCACTTTGCCTGTCTTGGCCTTAACATGAAAAATATCATGCAGCATCTTTCATTTGGACTTTTGTGCTCCATTCCTTTATATCTTTGTGAATTTATCTTTATTGTTTTATATTATTGTTGACTTTTCATTATCATTACTATATAGGACTTCATTGTGTGACTATCAAAGGATTAACTGATCATTCAGCTGTTAATGAGTAGGTGTGTATTAAGAGTTAGAGGCTATTACAAGTAATGATTAGGGCTCTCATTGCTTTGCCGACTAAAGTCTGTCTAGTCAAGGCTATGGTTTTCCCAGTGGTCATGTATGGATGTGAGAGTTGGACTGTGAAGAAGGCTGAGCGCCAAAGAATTGATGCTTTTGAACTGTGGTGTTGGAGAAGACTCTTGAGAGTCCCTTGGACTGCAAGGAGATCCAACCAGTCCATTCTGAAGGAGATCAGCCCTGGGATTTCTTTGGAAAGAATGATGCTAAAGCTGACGCTCCAGTACTTTGGCCACCTCATGCGAAGAGTTGTCTCATTGGAAAAGACTCTGATGCTGGGAGGGATTGGGGGCAGGAGGAGAAGGGGATGACAGAGGATGAGATGGCTGGATGGCATCACTGACTCGATGGACATGAGTCTGAGTGAACTCCGGGAGTTGGTGATGGACAGGGAGGCCTGGGGTGCTGCGATTCATGGTTTCGCAAAGAGTGGGACACGACTGAGCAACTAAAATGAACTGAACTGAACTGATAAATTCTATTGATAGAACCAATCTTTGGGTGATATATGTACTAAATATTGTTGAATATATTCATAGAATTGGATTTCTTGGAACAGGATTACATCTGATCTGCTAAGTAGTTGCCACAGTTTTCCAAAATGTGTGTACCAATTTGAACATCCACCATCAGTGTATGAGATTCTTGGTTCATCCACAGCTATGCCAAAACTTGGCATTGTTGTCATTTTTCTTTCAGATTTCTTGGTGGTATTTGGTGACATATAGGTAGTGGTTACATTTTAATGGACCTGATTGCCAAGGATGTGGCATATTTTTCCAAATATCTTATCCATTGAGTAAATTCTTTCTCGAGGATTCCCTTTGAAGACTCTGTCCACTGTTTATTCTATCTTCGGGTTTTTAGGACATGCTTGTGTGATTTTAAGTTCTGTCTGTGTGTGTGTCTTGATCAGATCCAGTCTTAATATGTGCAAAATTTATTTCAACATATGGTTTACATATACTGTGTTCTTTAGTATATACAAATATTTATTTAGTTAGTTGCATTGAGCCTTGATTGCGTCATGTGGTAACTATGTTGTATCACGCAGGATCTTTTGTTGTGGTGCACAGACCCTCTAGTTGCAGATCCCAGGCTTAGAAACCCCATGGCACATAGGGTCTTAGTTGCCCAACCAGGTATCAAATCTGCGTCTCCTGTACTGCAAGGCAGTTTCTGAACTACTGGACAACCAGGGAAGTACCTTTAGCATATATTTTAAATTGATAGACCCTAGAATAACTCTTGTCTTTTTTTCCAAAATAATACATTGTCTTCTTTAAATACCAGCTGAGCCACATGAGAAGCCTAAGAATTCTGAAGTGGGTATTCTTGGAGTGGGTACGACTATCCCTTCTCTAGCGGAACTTCCTGACCGTGAATCGAACTGGAGTCTCCTGTATTGCATGCAGATTCTTTACCAACTGAGCCATCAGGGAAACCATTACAATAATATATTATCTTCTTAAAATTTAGAAGAGAATGCAAATGGAGTTGACCTCTTTTATGATGAGGGCAGTGATGGAGATTTTTTTCTCCAGTAAGCTTCTCCTTAAAAGTTGGTTTTATACTATCTTTCAATTTACTTTCACTTGTCATTCCTTCCTCCAGGTTACAACCACTTCATCCTTCCTGCTGACTTCTTCATAAAATAGACTGATTTCTCTCATCATCATTTCCCCACATGAAGCCTTGGAAATTTCAGAAAAGCACACAAGGAAAGTTGTCTCTTGATGTCACAAATTTATATGAGCCACTCTGCTCTGAGGAATCATTGTTGCCATCATATAAAGGGGAGTATCTTGAATGACACAACAGCCTCCAGCCAACTGGCCTTTGGAATAACCTTCTTGTTACAGACTGTGCTTGGAATGTGGGGCAATTTCTCCCTTCTGTACTGTTACTTTTTTCTTTACCACACTCAGTGTAGGTTGAGGGTCACAGATTTGATTTGCAAGCACCTGACTATAGCCAACATTTTGGTCATTCTCTCGAAAGGAGTCCCTCAGACAATTACAACTTTGAGGTTGAAATATTTTGCCAGTGATTTTGCCTGCAAACTTATTCTGTATGCTGAGAGAGTGGGCAGGAGTATGTCCATTGGCACCACCTGCCTCTTGAGTGTGTTTCAGACCATCACGATCAGCCCAAAGAACTCCTGTTGGAAGAATCTTAAAGTCAAAGCCCCAAAGTACATTGCCTTCTCCATTTCCTTCTGCTGGATCCAGTGCCTGTTTGTACATCTCATTTTTCCTCTGTATGCATTATATGTTTCTGAAAAATGGCGCAGCACAAACATGACAAATACAAGAGATTCGGAGTACTGTGCTGCCACAGATCTTCAGAAAATCTCAGGCACAATATATGCAGCTTTGATAGTGTTCCCTGAAGTTTCATTTTCTGTGCTCATCTTCTGGGCCAGTGGCTCCATGATTCTCACCCTGTATAGACACAGGCAGCGAGTCCAGTATATTCACAAGGCTAGTGTGTCTCCCAGACCCTCCGCTGAGTCCAGAGCCACCCAAAGCATCCTACTCTTGGCGAGCACCTTCATGTGTTTCCACACCCTGTCCTGCATCTTTAACATTACTCTTGCCCTTTTTCATAATCCCAGTTGGTGGTTGGTGTACACAACTGGCCTGATTAACGTGTGTTTTCCTTTTATCAGCCCCTTTCTGCTCATGAGCCGTGACTCCATCATATCCAGTCTCTGTTTTCTGTACATGAAGAACTCAGTATCCCCTGATCTTATCAGAAAAATGTAAATTGTATGTTTTTAAAATTTTATCAAGGCATAGTTGATTTGTAGTGTTGTGTTTGTTTCGGGTATATGAAAAAGTGAATCAGTTATACATAAGTGTGTATATCTTCTCTTTTTAGATCCTTTCTCATGTAGACCATTACAGAGTGTTGAATAGAGTTCTCCACGCTATACAGTAGGTCACTTCTTTTTTGTTGTAAACCAGGCCTTTGGGCATGTGGGATCTGGTTCCCAGTGATTGAACCCCTGCTCTCTGCCTAGAAAGGGCTTAGTCTTAAGCATGGGATCATCTGAGAAGTCTCCACTAGGTCCTTAGTAGGTACCTATTTTATATGTTGTAGTGTATATATGGGGCTTCCCTGGTGCCTGGGTATGAAAGAATCTGGCTGGGAATGCAGGAGACTCCAGTTCAATTCTTGAGTTGGGAAGATCCCACATGCCACAGGGCAACAAAGCCCATGCACTACAATACTGAGCCTGTGTGCTTAGAGCCNCATCCTACTCTTGGCGAGCACCTTCATGTGTTTCCACACCCTGTCCTGCATCTTTAACATTACTCTTGCTCTTTTTCACAATCCCAGTTGGTGGTTGGTGTACACAACTGGCCTGATTAACGTGTGTTTTCCCTTTATCAGCCCCTTTCTGCTCATGAGCCGTGACTCCATTGTATCCAGTCTCTGCTTTCTGTACATGAAGAACACAGAATCGCCTAATCTTATCAGAAGAACATAAATTGTATGTTTTTAAAATTTCATGAAGTTATACTTGATTTCTCATGTGTTAGTTCTGGGAGTATAGCGAGGTGAATCAGTTATACATAGATATGTATATCTCCTCTTTTTAGATTCTTTTCCCATATGGGCCATTTAGAGGATTGCGTAGAGTTCCCTGTGCTATACAGTAGGTTCCTTCTTTTTTGTTGTAAACCAGGCCTCGGGGCGTGTGGGACTTGGGTCCCCGACCAGGGATTGAACCGCTTCTCCCTGTCTAGAAAGGATTTCGTCTTAACCGCTGGACCATCTAAGAAGTCCCCACTAGGTCCTTATTAAAGTGAAGTCGCTCAGTCATGTCCGACTTTTTGTTTCCCCATGGACTGAAGCTAACCAGGCTACTCCATCCATGGAATTTTCCAGGCAAGAGTACTGGCGTGGGTTGCCATTTCCTTCTTCAGGGGATCTTCCCGACCCAGAGATTGAACCCGGTCTCCCACATTGCAGGCAGACACTTTACCATCTGAGCCAACTGGGAAGCCCTTATTAGTTACCTATTTTATATTTAGTAGTGTAGGTTTGGGGCTTCCTTGGTGACTTGGTGATAAAAGAATCTGGCTGCCAATGCAGGAGACTCCAGTTTGATTCCTGGGTCAGGAAGATCCCACATGCCACAGGGCAACTGAGCCCATGCACTACAAGTACTGAGCCTGTGTGCCTAGAGCCTGTGCTCTGCAAGGGAAGCCACTGCAGTGATGAGCCCATGCTCACCACAACTAGAGAAAGCCTGCATGCAACAAAGAAGACCCAGCACAGCCTAAATAAATAAATAAATAAATAAAATTCCACTTCTGATTCTTTAGTGTAAAAAGGGTAAAGGTTTCCCAGGCATATTTTTTATTCCTAAGATTATGGCAAAAGTGAAGAGGAACTAAAAAGCCTCTCAATGAAAGTGAAAGAGGAGAGTGAAAAAGTTGGCTTAAAGTTCAACATTCAGAAAACGAAGATCATGGCATCTGGTCCCATCACTTCATGGCAAATAGATGGGGAAACAGTGGAAACAGTATCAGACTTNCAACAGAATGGGAAAGACTAGAGATCTCATCAAGAAAATTAGAGATAGCAAGGGAACATTTCATGCAAACCTGGGCTCAATAAAGGACAGAAATGATATAGACCTAATGGAAAAAAAAGATATTAAGAAGAGGTGGCAAGAATACACAGAAGAATTGTACAGAAAAAATCCTCATGACCGAGATAATCACAATGGTGTGATCACTTACCTAGAGTGATCCTGGAATGTGAAGTCAAGTCGGCCTTAGGAAGCATCGCTACAAACAAAGATAGTGGAGGTGATAGAATTCTAGTTGAGCTATTTCAAATCCTGGAAGATGATATTGTGAAAGTGCTGCACTTAGTATGCCAGCAAATTTGGAAAATTCAGAANCACTTACCTAGAGTGATCCTGGAATGTGAAGTCAAGTCGGCCTTAGGAAGCATCGCTACAAACAAAGATAGTGGAGGTGATAGAATTCTAGTTGAGCTATTTCAAATCCTGGAAGATGATATTGTGAAAGTGCTGCACTTAGTATGCCAGCAAATTTGGAAAATTCAGAAGTGGCCACAGGACTGGAAAAGTTCAGTTTTCATTCCAATCCCAAAGAAAGGAAATGCCAAAGAATGCTCAAACTACTGCACAAATGCACTCATCTCACACACTAGTTAAGTAGTGTTAAAAATTCTCCAAGCCAGGCTTCAACAAGTTGTGAACCATGAACTTCCAAATTTTCAAGCTGGTTTTAGAAAAGTCAGAGAAGCCAGATCAAATTGCCAACATCTGCTGGATGATAAAAAAAAAAAGCAAGACAGTTCCAGAAAAACATCTATTTCTAGTTTATTAACTAACTATCCCAAAGCCTTTGACTGTGTGAATCACAATAAACGGTGGAAAATTCTGAAAGAGATGGGAATACCAGACCACCTGACTTGCTCCTGAGAAATCTATATGGCATGCAAGATGCAAGAGTTAGAACTGGAAATGGAACAACAGACTGGGTCCAAATAGGAAAAGGAGAACATCAAGGCTTTATACTGTCACCCTGCTTATTTAATTTATATGCAGAGTACATCATGAGAAACCCTGGGCTGGATGAAGCACAAGCTAGAAGCAAGGTACAGGGAGGGAGGAGGGAGGGGGGGTCCAGGATGGGGAACACCTGTGGCGGGTTCATGTTGATGTATGGCAAAACCAATACAATACTGTAAAGTAGTTAACCTCCAATTAAATAAATTTATATTTAAAAATAAATAAACTTCAAATGGACTTTAAAAAAAGATTTCTGGGAGATATATCAATAACTTCAGATATGCATGTGACACCACCCTTATGGCAGAAAGGAAAGAAGAACTAAAGAGCTTCTTGATGAAGCTGAAAGAGGACAGTGAAAAAGTTGGCTTAAAACTCAGCATTCGAAAACTAAGATCATGGCACCCAGTCCCATCAGTTCATGGCAAATGTTGGGAAAATAGTGGAAACAGTGGCTGAATTTATTTTGGGGGGTCCAAAATCAATGCAAATGGTGACTCCAGCTATGAAATTAAAAGATGCTTACTCCTTGGAAGGAAACTTATGACCAAACTAGACAGCATATTAAAATGCAGAGACATTACTTTGCCAACAAAGGTCCATCTAGTGAAGGCTGTGGTTTTTCCAGTAGTCTTGTATGGATGTGAGAGTTGCACTATAAAGAAAGCTGAGCGCCGAAGAATTGATGCTTTTGAGGTATTGGAGAAGTCTCTTGAGAGTCCCTTGGACTGCAAGAAGATCCAAGCAGTCCATCCTTAAGAGATCAGTCCTGACTATTTATTTGAAGCACTGATGTAGAAGCTGAAACTTCAATGTTTTGGCCAGCTAATGTGAAGACCGGACTCATTTGAAAAGACCCTGATGCTGGGAAAGATTGAAGCCAGGAGAAGAGGACGACAGAGGATGAGATGTTTGGATGGCATGATCGCCTCAATAGACAAGAGTTTGGGTAAATTCTGGTAGTTGGTGATGGAGAGGGAGACCTGGCATGCTGCAGTCCATGTGGTTGAAAAGAGTCGGACGTGACTGAACTGAACTGAAGTCTTCACCCAGGATCTAAAAGTGTGTAGTCCAGTTTAGGATCAGAGATGCAAGAAAGAGAAGAAGAGGTAGAGCTGTTTTGAGTGCAAGAAAGAAGGTCCCATACAGGGACTTCCTTGGTGGCATGGTGGCTAAGACTCCAAGCCTCCATTGCAGTGGGTGTGCAAGTTTGACCCCTGATCAGGGAACTAGATTCCACATGCTGCAAATAATAGTTCACGTGCCACAACTAAGACCCAGCACAGCCAAGTAAATAAATAAATGAACACACACAAGAAAAATTATTGAATCTTCCAATCCATGAACATGGTATATTCTCCATCTATTAGTGTCCTCTTTGATTTCTTTCATCAGTGTCTTATAATTTTCTATATATAGGTCTTTAGTTTCTTTAGGTAGGTATATTCCTAAGTATTTTATTCTTTTCGTTGCAATGGTGAATGGAATTGATTCCTTAATTTCTTTTTCTACTTTCTCATTATTAGTGTATAGGAATGCAAGGGATTTCTGTGTGTTGATTTTATATCCTGAAACTTTCAGTTCAGTTCAGTTCAGATCAGTCACTCAGTCATGTCCGACTCTTTGCGACCCCATGAATCGCAGCACACCAGGCCTCCCTGTCCATCACCAACTCCCAGAGTTCACTCAGACTCAATTAGCTTTAATAATTTTCTGGTGGAGTCTTGGAGAAAATAATAGCAAATGAAGCAACTGACAAACAACTAATCTCAAAAATATACAAGCAACTTATGCAGCTCAATTCCAGAAAAATAAATGACCCAGTCAAAAAATGGGCCACAGAACTAAATAGACATTTCTCCAAAGAAGACATATGGATGGCTAACAAACACATGAAAAGATGCTCAACATCACTCATTATCAGAGAAATGCAAATCAGGACCACAGTGAGGTGCCATTTCAC
>SJYA01002421.1:36254-59432 GCA_006410615.1 Neotragus moschatus
AGCACTATTTATAATAGCCAGGACATGGAAGCAACCTAGATGTCCACCAGCAGATGAATGGATAAGAAAGCTTTGGCACATATACACAATGGAGTATTACTCAGCCATCAAAAAGAATACATTTGAATCAGTTCTAATGAGGTGGATGGAACTGGAGCCGATTATACAGAGTGAAGTAAGCCAGAAAGAAAAACACCAATACAGTATACTAACACATATATGTGGAATTTAGAAAGATGGTAATATCAAACCTGTACAGGAGACAGCAAAAGAGACACAGATATATAGGACAGCCTTTTGGACTCTGTGCGAGAGGGAGAGGGTGGGATTTGGGAGAGTGGCATTGTAACATGTATGATATCATAAGTGAAATGAATCGCCAGTCTAGGTTCGATGCAGAATGCAGGATGCTTGGGACTGATGCACTGGGATGATCTAGAGAGATGGTGTGGGGTGGGACGGGGGTGGAGGGGTCGGGATTGGGAGCTCATATACGCTCGTGGCTGATTCATGTCAATGTATAGCAAAACAAATACAGTATTGTAAAGCAAAACAATCTAAAAAAATAAAAATATATATGATTCTTCAGAGGGGAAAAAAAAAAAGAAAAATTATTATGTCATAGTCAAGTTTAATCAGGTGTTTTTTGTTTGTTTCCAGAACAAAGCCTGGTAAACTCACAGTTGACTTTGCTAAGTGGGTTGGTGGTGGCTGAGGGGAAAACCTAAGATCAAACAACCTGTTTACAAAGGCAACAGATTTCAGAGTTGTATAAAAATCCTAATCATTTCAAAATAACCTTCATCATGAAAAATTATGAGCTTCTCTCAAACACATCAGTGATTTCTTTGGAGATAGTCACAGGAGACTCACTATTGGCTTTGGTAATTAGCAACTCAAAAAAAGTTTTTCAGAAAGATCATTAGCTCCTCAAGCTGGCCCTGTCATTGCCACTTCAAGTGAAATGATAATTGCAGATCTGAAGGAGGATGAGATCACAGCTCCTCAACCTATATCTCAGGGTCAGACTGCCTCCCTCCCACTCACCTCCTGGCTGCCATGACCTTCACCCCGAGCCCAGCATCTTTCTCATGAGAAGGAATGAGAAGGAGTCAAGTTCTTTGTATTTCAGTCTGAGAGGAGACAGAGTCTGTAAGGAAGGAGGTCTGGGTAAGTGTTCATGTTTGCAACCGGGACCATTCTGTGGGGTGGATGGTAGTGAGAACAGATCCAGTGGCAAAGCAGGTAAGGAAGGCAGAATAATTCCTTAAGAGAGAGCTTAGTTAAAGTGAAATCGACATCACATCTTTGTTGTTGTTCAGTCACTCAGTTGTGTTCGACTCTTTGCAACCCCATGGACTGCAGCACGCCAGGGTTCCCTTTCTTTCACTATCTCCCAGAGTTTGCTCAGACTCATGTCCATTGACTAAGTGATGCCATCCACCCATTTCATCCACTGTCGTCCCCTTCTCTTTCAGCCTTCAATCTTTTCCACCAGCAGGTAACACCAAATTTGATAGCTCCTAAGCTATTTTGTGAAACTCTTACTGTGGAGGACTAAGGAACAACTGTAGCGATAATAATGAAGAATCATTTTTTAAAGTATTTACCTTACTTGCAGCATGTGTACTCTTAGTTGCAGCTTGTGGGATCTAAATTCTCCAGGGATCACAACCAGGCTCCCTGCATTGGGAGGGCAGAATCTTAGCCACTGGACCACCAGGGAAGTGCCAAAAGATCATCTTCAAGGAGCTTAAGGGTTGTATTTTTAACATCAATCTGCTGTAAAATAACCATTCAGAAATTCTAGATTAATTTTAAATTTGTATTAGAAGTGTTATCATAATGCCTTTATGCTTTCCATGAAGACTAGAATAGAAGAGTAACAATTTTCTTATCCTCTCCAGAAACCATGAATATGATTCTGAAGAATAGAAATGATTTCATATATATATCTAACCCTAAGCATATAATATGCTTACTGGACATAGCAATGGTGTCTTTTCTGAAACATTTGAGGTCTGATGCTGATGGTGAGATTGCTATCCCTCTTCAAGATAGAGAAGCAGCTTTTAAGGAAAAGGCAGCTTTATAATGATGAGGTTTGGAATATAGTTGTCAGGACCAAATGTATCTTCTCATATATTGTCTAATCTCATCATATTCTAACACCAATTCCAAGCACACATTCATTTCTTTATGGTTTCACTTTTACAACACATGAGTCAATATTCTCCAGATTATACTTTTACATGTATCTATTATGTTAATATTCTTCACAAATCTTGTTATATTGTAGTCTCACTTGACCTTGATTTTAAAAATACCTAAGGATCTATCAAAATAATTATTTCATTTCTATCCTATGCTCATTTATTGTATAGTAGTACTTCATGGTTCATAGTTTATTAAACAAAGTAATATTGTCCAAGTCTTTTTTGGTAGATACCATACGAATTTGTGCCTGGCATGATGGGAATGCATGTTTCTGTTACAAAACTTATATTGAGGAAATCTTGCATTCATTAAATCCAATATGGACAAAATGTACTTTCCTATAGGATTCTGGGTGTGTGTTTGTGTGTGTGTATTTGTGTGTGTGTGTACGTATTAGTGGCTCAGTTTGTGACCCGATCGACTGTAGTTCACCAGGCTCCTATGTTCCTAAGATTTCCTGGGCAAGAATACTGGGGCTAGGGTCAGTGCCGTTTCCTAATCTGGGGAATCTTCTTGATATGTTATTGACTTACAGAATAAATACTAATGCAGATATGGAAACTTTTTACAACCAAAATTATAACATATAAACATTTTGGAATAAACTCCAATATGTTGGCCACCTGATGTGAAGAACTGACTCATTGGAAAAGACCCTGATGCTGGGAAAGATTGAGGGCAGGAGGAGAAGGGGATGACAGAGGATGAGATGGTAGGGTGGCATCACTGACTCGATGGACATGAGTTTGAGCAAGCTATGGAAGTTGGTGTTGGTCAGGGAAGCCTGGTGTGCTGACGTCCATGGGGTTGCAAAGAGTCGGACAGGACTGAGTGACTTAACTGAACTGATAGAATAAGCTATATGATATAAAAACAAAACTAAATTTCAGACTGGATTATTCAAAAACACAGCTGATGTGTTTGGTTGGTGCATCACAGTGGTTAGGACACTGTCTTGGACTCAGCCTACCAGGTTCATAACACCACTAAGCCTGTAATCAGCATGTGAATTTAGACAGATCAATTGACCTCTCTGTATCTAGGATCTCCTTATCTTTGCAATAAAATCAGTGCCAGTGCCTACTCCAAGCAGTTATGAACATCAAACGACTGGCAGAAGGGCCTCCAGGGACTTGGCAATAAGAATGGTGTGTTCCCCTCAGACTGTAGTTGGAATCCTGGGCATTTTCTCTCTTTAATGAAACTCCAGTACTTTGGCCACTTCATGCAAAGAGTTGACTCATTGGAAAAGACTCTGATGCTGAGAGGGACTGGGGACAGGAGGAGAAGGGGACGACAGAGGATGAGATGGCTGGATGGCATCACTGACTCAATGGAAGTGAGTCTGAGTGAACTCCAGGAGTTGGTGATGGACAGGGAGGCCTGGCGTGCTGCGATTCATGGGGTCGCAGAGTTGGACACGACTGAGCAACTAAACTGAACTGAACTGATACTACAATGAATGAGGGTTCAGGTTCACAGATTTGACCTTCAGGCCCAGGACTGTAGCTGCTTCTTGGTCATTCCCTTTAAAGGCATCTCCATGACAATGGCATCCTTTAACTGAAGCTTGTCTTGAGTGATTTAGCCATGCAAATGTGTTTTCTATACCCCCAGAACTAACAGTGTGGGTCCATTGGCACTCCTTGCCCAGTAAGTGTCTCCAGCCATCATGATCAGCCCCAGGAAATCCAGCTGGGTGGAACTTAAAGCAAAAGCTCCCAAGGAGAAGACTTCCCTGTGGTCCCGAGGTTAAGGCTGTGCTCCCAATGCCAGGGATCCATGTTCAATCCCTAGTCAGGGAACCAGAAGGCACATGCTATAACTGAGAGTTTACATGCTATAACTAAGTGTTTACATGTCATTAACTAAGACCTGAGACGCTGAAATAAATAAGACAAAATAAATAAAATCTTTTTTGAAACAAAAATCTCCCAAGCATATCGCGGTCTCCACTTTGCACTACTGGAGAGTATGTAATTTCTTTCTCAAAGTTCCTGTATGAAGACTATCTACTGTTCATGATATTGCCTGGTTTTTAGGAGAAGATTGTGTGGTCACAAGTTGTATCTCTCTGTACACATTATTTTCCCCATGGATATGATGCCAAATGGAGCAAAAAAATCAACAGAAAGCATGAAGACTTAGGATACTGATCTGCTGGATTTTATGACAAAATCAATGATTCACTGTATGCAGGAGTGTTACTATTATCTGAGGTTTCATTGTTGTTATGATCTCAGCTTAGCTCCCCTCCTTCACAGACACTGACAGCAGATGAGACACATTCACAGAAACAGCCTTGCACAAGCTCCTTCCACATTTTTTGATAATATATGTATCTTTTTAAAATACATGTTCGCAGGTAATAAGTGTGCAGCTCAGTGAACTACCAGGAATGATTGTACCTCTGGAGACCACAACTAGATCAAGAAACAGGACATTCTCAGTTCCCATGAAGCTCTTCTGTGCTCCTTCTAACTCACTGTTTCCAAGGCTATAGCTTTGTTGGTTATATTTGTAGGCCTGGATTATTGGGCACACATTTACAAGTATTATGGCATAATACTTTGCCTGTCTTGGCCTTCACATGAAAGAAATCATACAGCATCTTTCATTTGGACTTTTGTCCACCATTCCATTACATCTTTGTTAATTTATCTGTATTCTTTTATATTATTGTTGTTTTTCATTATCATTGCTATATAGGACTTCACTGTATGACTATCAAAGGATTAATTGATCATTCAACTGTTAATGGGTAGGTGGGTATTAAGAGTTAGGGGCTATTCAGTACAGTTCAGTCACTTAGTCATGTCCGACTCTTTGAGACCCCATGAATTGTGCACGCCAGGCCTCCCTGTCCATCACCAACTCCTGCAGACCATCCAAATGCATGTCCATCAGGTTGGTGATGTCATCCAGCCATCTTATCCTCTGTCATCCCCTTCTCCTCTTGCCCTCAATCTTTCTCAGCATCAGGGTCTTTTCAATTGAGTCAGCTCTTCACATCAGGTGGCCAAAGTATTGGAGTTTCAGCTTCAAGATCAGTCCTTCCAATGAACACCCAGGACTGATTTCCTTTAGGATGGACTGGTTGGATCTCCTTGCAGTACAAGGGACTCTCAAGCATCTTCTCCAACACCAGAGTTCAAAAGCATCAATTCTTCGGTGCTCAGCTTTCCTTATAGTCCAACTCTCACATCCATACATGGCCACTGGAAACACCATAGCCTTGACTAGACAGACCTTTGTTGGCAAAGTAATGTCTCTGCTTTTAATATGCTGTCTAGGTTGGTCATAAGTTTCCTTCCAAGGAGTGTCTTTTAATTTCACAGCTGCAATCACCATCTGCAGTGATTTTGGAGCCAAGAAACATAGTCAGCCACTCTTTCCCCATCTATTTGCCATGAAGTGATGGAACTGGATGGCATGATCTTAGTTTTCTAAATGTTGAGCTTTAAACCAACTTTTTCACTCTCCTCTTTCACTTTCATCAAGAGGCTCTTCAGTTCTTCTTCACTTTCTGCCATAAGGGTGGTGTCATCTGCATATCTGAGGTTATTGATATTTCTCCCAGCAATCTTGATTCCAGCTTGTGCTTTCTCTAGCCCAGTGTTTCTCATGATGTACTCTACATATAAGTTAAATAAGTAGGGTGACAGTATACAACATTGGCGATCTCCTTTCCCGATTTGGAACAAGCCTGTTCCATGTCCAGTTCTAACTGTTGCTTCCTGACCTGCATACAGGTTTCCCAGAAGGCAGGTCAGGTGGTCTGGTATTCCCATCTCTTTCAGAATTTTCCACAGTTTATTGTGATCTACACGGTCAAAGGCTTTGGCATAGTCAAGAAAGCAGAAATAGATGTTTTTCTGGAACTCTCTTGCTTTTTAGATGATCCAGCGGATGTTGGCAATTTGATCTCTTGTTCCTCTGCCTTTTCTAAAACCAGCTTGAACATCTGGAAGTTCACGGTTTCTGTACTGTTGAAGCCTGGGTTGGAGAATTTTAAGCATCACTTTACTAGCGTGTGAGATGAGTGCAATTGTGTGGTAGTTGGAGCATTCTTTGAGCATTGCCTTTCTTTGGGATTGGAATGAAAACTGACCTTTACCAGTCCTGTGGCCACTGCTGAGTTTTCCAAATTTGCTGGCATATTGACTGCAGGATTTTCACAGCATTATCTTTCAGGATTTGAAATAGCTCAACTGGAATTCAATCACCTCCACTAGCTTTGTTCCTAGTGATGCTTTCTAAGGCCCACTTGACTTCACATTCCAGGATGTCTGGCTCTAGGCGAGTGATCACACCATCGTGATTATCTGGGTCATGAAGATCTTTTTTGTATAGTTCTTCTGTGTATTCTCACCACCTCTTCTTAATATCTTCTGCTTCTGTTAGGTCCCTACCATGTCTGTCCTTTATCGAACCCATCTTTGCATGAAGTGTTCCCTTGGTATCTCTAGTTTTCTTGAAGATATCTCTAGTCTGTCCCCTTCTATTGTTTTCCTCTATTTCTTTGCGTTGATCAGTGAGGAAGGCTTTCTTATCTCTTCTTACTATTCTTTGGAACTCTGCATTCAAATGGGACATCTTTCCTTTTCTCCTTTGCTAATAATTATTAGGGTTCTCATATAAATTTTATTAATATAACTAATCTTTGAGTGTTACATATACAAAATCCTGTTGAGTGTATTTATAGGAGTGGATTTTCTAGAACAGTATTACATTGGATCTGCTAAGTTGATACCACAGTTTTCCAAAATGTTTGTACCAATTTGAACACCCACCATCAGTATATGAGATTCTGGTTGATCCACAGCTATGCCAAAACTTGTCGTTTTTGTTTCAGATTTCTTGATGGTATTTAATGACATATAAATTTAATGACATGGTTATATTTTAATTGTCCTGATTACCAAGGATGTGGAATATTTTTCCACATGTCTTACCCACTGAATAACTTCTTTATCGAAGCTTCTGTCTGAAGACTCTGTCCACTGTTTATTTTATTTTGTGGTTATCAGGAGATGCTTGTGTGGTTCTAAGTTGTATCTTTGTGTGTGTATATGTGTGTGTACTGATGAGAACCAGTCTTAATTTTAATCTGTGCAAAGTTATTTAAACATATGGTATATATATTCTGTGCTCTTTATCATAAATATGTATTTTAAATATTTATCTACTTAGCTGTACCTGGTTTTAGTTGCATCATGAGGAGCTTTGTTGTATCAACCAGGATCTATGGTTGTAGTGCACAGATTCGTTAGTTGCAGATCCCAGGCTTAGTTACCCCGTGACATATAGGGTCTTAGTTCCCCAACCGAGGATCAAACCTGCGTCCCTTGCATTGTGAGACAGATTCTTAACTACCGGACAACCAGGGAAGTATATTTAGCATACATTTTAAATTGTACGGTACTAGAATAACTCCTGTATTTTCTTCTAAAATAATACATTTTCAACTTTAGAATACCAACTGAGCCACTCGCGAAGCCCAAGAATACTGAAGAGCCTGTCCCTTCTCCAGAGGATCTGCCTGACCCAGGAGTTGAACTGGAGTCTCCTGCACTGCAGGCAGATTGTTTTCCAACTGAGCCATTAGGGAAGTCCCTACAATGAAACAATATATTATTTAAAATTTAGAAGGGAATGCATTTAGAATTGACCTGTTTTAAGATGAGGGCACTGATGAAGATGTTTTTTCCTCCAGTAAGCTTCTTATGAAAATGTTGTTTTATGCTTTCTTTCAATTTACTTTCATTTGTCTTTGCTTCCTCCAGGTTACCACCACTTGATCCTTCCTGCTGACTTATTCATAACATATACTGATTCTCTCATCATTGTTTCCTGTCTTGAGAAGCCTTGGCAACTTCGCAAAAGCATACAAGGAAAGTTGGCTCTTGATGTCACAAATTCATATGAGCCATTCTGCTCTGAAGAATCACTGTTGCCATCATTTAAAGGGGAGTATCTTGAATGACACAACAGCTCCCAGGCAACTGGCTATAGGAATAATTTTCTTCTTACAGACTGTGTTTGGAATCTGGGGCAATTTCTCCCTTCTGTACCATTACCTCTTTCTTTACCACACTCAGTGCAGGTTGAGGGTCACAGACTTGATTGGTAAGCACCTGACTATAGCCAACATATTGCTCATTCTCTCGAAAGGAGTCCCTCAGACAATTACAGCTTTGAAGCTGAAGTATTTTGCCAGTGATTTTGCCTGCAAACTTATTTTGTATGTTGAGAGAGTGGGCAGGAGTATGTCGATTGGCATCACCTGCCTCTTGAGTGTGTTTCAGACCATCACGATCAGCCCCATGAACTCGTGCTGGAAGAATCTTAAAGTCAAAGTCCCAAAGTACATTGCCTTCTCCATTTCTTTCTGCTGGATCCAGTGTATGTTTGTAAATCTCTTTTTTCCTCTATATGCATTATATGTTTCTGACAAATGGCGCAGCACAAACATGACAAATGCAAGAGATTCAGAGTATTGTGTTGCCACAGATCTTGAGGACATCTCAGGCTCAATATATGCAGCTTTGATAGTGTTCCCTGAAGTTTCATTTTCTGTGCTCATCTTCTGGGCCAGTGGCTCCATGATTCTCACCCTGTACAGACACAGTCGGCAAGTCCAGTATATTCACAAGGCTAGTGTTTCGCCCAGACCCCCAGCTGAGTCCAGAGCCACCCAAAGCATCCTACTCTTGGCGAGCACCTTCATGTGTTTCCACACCCTATCCTGCATCTTTAACGTTACTCTTGCTCTTTTTCATAATCCCAGTTGGTGGTTGGTGAATATAGCTGCCTTGATTTCTGTGTGTTTTCCCTTTATCAGCCCCTTTCTGCTCATGAGCCGTGACTCCATTGTATCCAGTCTCTGTTTTCTGCACATGAAGAACTCAGTATCGCCTAATCTTATGAGAAAAATGTAAATTGTATGTTTTTAAAATTTTATCAAGGTACAGTTGATTTATCATGCTGTATTAATTCCAGGTGTATATCAAAGTGAATCCATTGTAGATATATATGTGTACTCTTTTTAGATTCTTTTCTCATATGGGCCATTTAGAGGATTAAGTAGAGTTCCCTGTGCTATACAGTAGGTTCCTTCTTTTTTGTTGTAAACAAGGCCTTGGTTTTCTGACCAGGGATTGAACCCTTACTCCCTGCCTAGAAAGGACTTCGTCTTAACCACTGAACCGTCTAAGAAGTCCTCACTAGGTCCTTACTAAAGTGAAAAGTGAAGTTGCTCAGTCATGTCTGACTCTTTGCAATCCCATGGATTTTAGCCTACCAGGCTACTTCGTCCATGGAATTTTCCAGGCAAGAGTACTGGAGTGGGTTGCCATTTCCTTTTCCAGGGGATCGTCCTCACCCAGAGACTGAACTCAGTCTCCCACATTGCAGGCAGACACTTTACCATCTGAGCCACCTAGGAAGCCCTTCAGTTCAGTTCAGTTCAGTCGTTCAGTCGTGCCTAACTCTTTGCAACCCCATAAATTGCAGCACGCCAGGCCTCCCTGTCCATCACCAACTCCTGGACTTCACTCAAACTCACATCCGTCAGGTTCTCATCCTCTGTCATTGTCCCCTTCTCCTACTGACCCAATCCCTCCCAGTATCAGAGTGTGTTTCAATGAATCAGCTCTGCATGAGGTGGCCAAAGTACTGGAGTTTCAGCTTTAACATCATTCCTTCCCAAGAACACCCTTGTTAGTTACCTATTTTATATTTAGTAGTGTGTGTTGGGGCTTCCTTGGTGACTCGGTGATGAATATGGCTGGCAATGCAGGAGACTCCAGTTTGATTCCTGGGTCAGGAAGATCCCACATGCCACGGGCCACTGAGCCCATGCACCACAAGTACTGAGCCTGTGTGCCTACAGCCTGTGCTCTGCAAGGGAAGCCACTGCAGTGAGGAGCCCATGCTCACCACAACTAGAGAAAGCCTGCACGCAACAAAGAAGACCCAGCACAGCCTAAATAAATAAATAAAATTCCACTTCTGATCCTCTAGTGTATAAAGGGTAAAGGTTTGCTAGGCATATTTTATATACCTAAGGTATTTGCACCATGGGCTCAAATGTAGAAACAACCCATGAGCAAGTTTTTAGTCCAGTTAAATGAGGGCTTTTTTTTTTTTTAATTGGAGGCTAATTACTTTACAATATTGTGGTGGTTTTTGCCATACATTCATATGAATCAGCCATGGGTGTACATCTGTTCCCCATCCTGACCCTTCCTTCCACCTCCCTCCCCATCTCATCTCTCAGGATCATCCCAGTACACCAGCCCTGAGCACCCTGTCTCACGCATTGAACCTGGAGTGGTGATCTGTTTCACATATTTTAATATACATGTTTCAATGCTATTCTCTCAAATCATCCCACCCTTGCCTTCACCCACAGAGTCCAAAAGTCTGTTCTTTATATCTGTGTCTCTTTTGATGTCTCGCACACAGGATCATTGTTACCATCTTTCTAAGTATTGGTGTTTTTCTTTCTGCCTTACTTCACTCTGTATAATAGGCTCCAGTTTCATCCACCTCATTAGAACTGATTCAAATGTATTCTTTTTAATGGCTGAGTAATATTCCATTGTGTATATGTACCACAGCTTTCTTATCCATTCATCTGCCAATGAACATCTAGGTTGCTTCCATGTTCTGGCTATTGTAAACAGTGATGTGATGAACATTGGGATACATGTGTCTCTTTCACTTCTGGTTTCCTCGGTGTGTATGCCCAGCAGTGGGATTGCTGGGTAAATGAGGGCTTTTGTTTGTTTTTTGTTTTGTTTTTTAATTAAGATATTTTTAAAAATTGAAAAATTTTTTCATTTATGTTAGTTTCAAGTGTAGAGAGCAAAGTGATTCAGTTATATATATTTTTTCTTTTTCAGATTTTTTTCCCTTATAGATTATTACAAGAGACTGAGTGCAATTCTTTGTGCTATACACTAGGTCCTTGCTATTTATCTATTTTATATTTGGTAATACGTATAAGTTGATTCCAACTTCCTGGTTTATCCTTCCTCTTCCCTCTTTTCCTTTTAAATGATCATAAGTTTTATTTTCTATGTCTGTGAGTCTCTTTCTCTTTGTAAACAAGTTTATTTGCATCTTTTTTTTTTAAATTCCACATATAAGCGATATTATACGCTATCTGGTTTTCTCTGTCTGGCTTACTTCATTTAGTATGATGATCCCTATGTCCATCCATGGTGCTGCAAATGGCATTATTTCACTCTTTTTAATGGCTGAGTGATATTCCCTTGAGTTTACATACCCTATTTTCTTCATCCATTCATCAGGTAATGCACATTTAGGTTGTTTCCATATCTTAGCTGCTGTAAATAGTGCTGTTGTGAAAACTGGGATGCGTATATCTTTCCAAATTATAGTTTTCTCTGGATATGTGCCCAGGAGTGGCATTGTAGGATCATATGGTATTAATTGCTCTGTCTTTAGTTTTCTTAAGGAAACTGCATCCTGTTCTGAATAGTGGCTGAACCAGCTTACATTCCCATCAACAATGAAGGAGGATTCCCTTTTCTTCACACTCTCTCCACCATTGATTATTTGTAGACTTTTTGATAATGGCCACTCTGACCAGGGTAAGGTGATATCTCACTAGTCTTGATTTGTATTTCTCTGATAATTAGTGATGTTGAGCCATTTTTCCTGAGCCTGTTGGCCACCTTTCTTTGAAGAAATGTCTCTTTGGATCTTGTGCACAGTTTTTGATTGGGTTGCTTGAGTTTCTGGTATTAAGTTGTATGAGCTGTTTGTATATTTTGGAGATTAATCCTTTGTCAGTTGCATCACTTGCAAATACTTTCTCTCATTCTGTAGGTTGTCCTTCTTATAGAAGAAATATTTTTTCGTTTAATGGCATGGCCACAAGCCCCTCTCACAGTGTAAGTATTTTGGGGCTTTAGGCTATGTAGTATCAGGCTGGCTTCTGGAGGAACTGGAGCTGACAGGATTATCCTGACTCTCAGAAGAACTGGAGACTAAAGTTCAGCCACACAGAAAGATCCTAAAGGAGCTCAAGTAAAACACTCTGGGCACTCGGGCTTGGGTGAACCTCCTTGATGGCAGTACTCCTAGAGTCATCAGGTATCAATGTGAAGAAAATGACATACCATCATTTTATGGGGAGAGGAAAATTGGAGCTCCAATTTGACTATGTTTTCTGAACTCTGACCCATGCATCTTCCACTGACTGATGTTATTTTTTTAGTCGCTTTGTCATGTGCAATTCTTTGTGACCCCAAGGACTATACCCCACCAGGCTCCTCTGTCCTTGTTCTCTAAGCAAGAATACTGGAGTGGGTTGCCATTCCCTACTCCAGGACATCTTCCAAAAACGGATCAAACCCAGGTCTCCTGCATCGCAGGCAAATCCCTTACCACCTGATCCACCAGGGAATATATCTTTACCTTGTAATCAAGCATTACAATGTGTGGATCAGCTCTCAGTGAGTGCTGAGTCCTTCCAGAGAATTATTGAAACTGACTGTGGTTTGGGGACCTCCACACTTGCAGTTAGTGTCAAAAACAGGCGTGGCTTGACTGATAATGTTTCACTCTTAAACTTCTCAGTTGGACTGAAAACTCTCACAGAGGAAATGGATAGTGGGGTTTATTTAGATTGTGTGTTTGCCTGTTGGAAAATGAAAAGCAGTGATTTTTCCCCTTAAAGTTCATGTCTCATCATTCAATGTATAACCAATGAGTGCTCATTAATTAAATTCAGTGAAAGTATGTACAAAGACCTCTGGTAACCATTCATTACTGCTGAATGGAGAAAGCAGCCCTGGCTATAGTTAAAAGAATAGCAGAGGACTTCCCTGGTGTCCAGTGATTTAGACTCCATCTAATGCAGGGCTCGATCCCTGGTCCAGAAAGATTCCACATGCCATGTGACAAGTAAGCCTGTGTGCCACCCTACTCAAGACCATGGGTCTAGAGCCTATGCTCTGGGAGAATAGAAACCACCACAAGGAGAAGCGCACACACCAGAATTAGAGAGTAGCCCCCATTCATCACAACTAGAGAAAGACCATGTGCATCAGTGAAGACCCAGTGCAACCAAAAATACATAAAAAAAAAAAAAAAAGAATAGTCGATACTGTCTGCTAAACTATATGATCCTGGTGATTTCATTTGTCATGGGCACTTTTATAAATATCACTCTGTCTTCTATGGATAATTCTCTGTTTGCACTTCATATTGGTGTTGGGAATCTGTGCTGATAAATACAATATCCTAGAAAATGCCTATTATCACCATTTCCAAATTAATATTCATTTACACAAATTTGTAAAAATTAGTTCAATGATTTCATTTTTAAACCTTTTTATTTTATATTGGAGTATAGCCAATTAATGGGGCTTCCCAGGTGGCACTAGTGGTAAAGAACCTGCTTGCCAATGCAGGAGACTTGGGTTCAATCCCTGAGTCAGGAAGATTCCATGGATGAGGGCATGGCAACCCACTTCAGTATTCTTGCCTGGAGAATCCCATGGACCAAGGAGCCTAACATGGTAAAGTCCATAGAGTTGTAAAGAATAAGACACAACTGAAGGGACTTAGCACACACATAACCAATTAAAAGTGTTCGATTCAGATGAATAGTGAAGAGACTCAGCCATACATATGCATGTGTCCAATCTAACAGAAGAGTGACTTCTAATGTAAACTATTGACATGTTCTTCTGTTTACATTTCAGTTCAGTTCAGTGCTCAGTAATGTCTGACCCTTTGCAACCCCATTGACTGCAGCACATCAGGCCTCCCTGTCCATCACCAACTCCCGGAGTTTACCCAACTCATGTCCATTGAGTTAGTGATGCCATGCAACCATCTCATCCTCTGTCATCCCCTTCTCCTCCCACCTTCAATCTTTCCTAGCATCAGGGTCTTTTAAAATGAGTCAGTTTTTCACATCAGGTGGCCAACATATTGGAGTTTCAACTTTAGCATCAGGCCTTCCAATGAATAATCAGGATTAATTTCCTTTAGGATGGACTGGTTGAATCTTCTTGCAGTCCAAGGGACTCTCAAGACTCTTCTCCAACATCACAATTCAAAAGCATCAATTATTTGGCGCTCAACTTTCTTTATAGTCCAACTCTGCAGGCCAGTTCTTAGTAGTGACTTGGGGTCTAGTTCCCCAACCAGGGGATCGAACCTAGACCCCCTGCATTGGGAGTGCAGAGTCTTAGCCACTGAACCACCAGGGAAGTCCACAGACGGCTGTTTCAGGAAAATTAGCAGCTCTAGCAAAGAGTACCTGGGGAGAGAAATTTCATAGATTCAAAAGTAAAGTTAAGTCTGAGAAGTTCCCTGGTCCTCAATCAATATTAGGAGGTGTCCTGAGATATAGTGGAAAACAGTCCAAAATTTACATGAGGAAAAATCAACTGAGGGCTCCAGTAAGCATGCCAAGCTCTCCTCTACCCTGTATATTGATGCCATTCCTTAAAACCTATCTTGCAATACAAGCTTACCTCAAGAAACCAGAAAAAAATCCAATAAATAACCTAATTTTACACCTAAAGCAACAAGAAAAAGAAGACATAAAGAAACCCAGCATTCATAGAAGGAAAGAAATAATAAAAATTAGGGCAGAAATACATGAAAAAGCAACAAAAAAGACTATAGCAAAAATCATTAAAACTAAAAGCTGTTTTTTTTGTTTTGTTTTGTTTTGTTTTTGAGAAAATGAAGTTTCTCAGTCGTGTCCGACTCTTTGCAACCCCATGGACTGTAGCTTATCAGCTCCTCTGTCCATGGGATTTTCCAGGCAATAGTACTGGAGTGGATTGCCATCTCCTTCTCCAGAGGATCTTCCCGACCCAGAGACTGAACCTGGGTCTCCCGCATTGTAGACAGACACTTAACCGTCTGAGCCACAAGGGAAGTCCACCGGTTTTTTGAGAAGATAAATAAAATAGACAAACCATTAGCCAGATTCATCAAGAAAAAAGGGGAGAAGAATCAAATCAACAAAATTACACATGAAAGTGGAGAAATCACAACATACAACACAAAAATACAAAGGATCATAAGAGACTACTATGAGCAACTGTATGCCAATAAAATGGACAACTTGGAACGAAATGGGCGAACTCTTAGAAAAGTTTAACCTTCCAAAACTGAACCAGGAAGAAATAGAAAATCTTAACAGACCCATCACAAGCATGGAAATTGAAACTGTAATAAAAAAATTTCCAACAAACAATAGGCCAGGGCCAGATGGCTTCAAAGGTGAATTCTACCAAAAATTTAAAGAGATAACACTTATCGTACTCAAACTTTTCCAGAAAGTTGCAGAGGAAAGTAAACTGCCAAACTCATTCTATGAGACCATCATCACCGTAACACCAAAACCAGACAAAGATGCCACAAAAAAAGAAAACTGCAGGCCATTATCACTGATGAACATAGATGCAAAAATCCTTAACAAAAGTCTAGCAAACAGAACCCAACAACATGTTAAAAAGATCATACATCATGACCAAGTGGGCTTTATCCAGGGATGCAAGGACTCTTCAATATTCACAAATCAATCAATGTGATCTACCACATAAACAAATTGAAAGATAAAAACCATAGGATTATCTCAATAGATGCAGAGAAAGAATTTGACAAAATTCAACATCCGTTTATGATTTTAAAAAAACCTCCAGAAAGCAGGCACAGAAGGAACATACATCAACATAATAAAAGCCATATATGATAAACCCACAGCAAACATTATCCTCAATGGGGAAAAATTGAAAGCATTTCCCCTAAAGTCAGGAACAAGACAAGGGTACCCACTCTCACCACTACTATTCAACATAGTTTTGAAAGTTTTAGCCACAGCAATCAGAAAAGAAAAAGAAATAAAAGGAATCCAGATTGGAAAAGAAGAAGTAAAACTCTCACTGTTTGCAGATGACATGATCTTCTACAGAGAAAACCCGAAAGACACCACCAGAAAATTCCTAGACCTAATCAATGAATATAGTGTAGTTGAAGCATATAAAATTAACACAGAGAAATCCCTTGCCTTCCTATACACTAACAATGAGAATATAGAAAGAGAAATTAAGGAAACAATTCCTTTCACCATTGCAACGAAAAGAATAAAATACTTAGGAATATATCGACCTAAAGAAACAAAAGACATATATATATCAGTTAAGTTCAGTCACTCAGTCATGTCCAACTCTTTGTGACCCCATGAAGCACAGCATGCCATGCCTCCCTGCCCACCACCAACTCCTGAAGTCTACCCAAACCCATGTCCATCGAATCAATGATGCCATCCAACCATCTCATCCTCTGTCATCCCCTTCTTCTCCTGCCCTCAATCTTTCCCAGTATCAGGGTCTCTTCCAATGAGTCAGTTCTTCACATCAGATGGACAAAGTATTGGAGTTTCAGCCTCAACATCAGTCCTTCCAATGAACACCCAGGACAGATCTCCTTTAGGATGGACTGGTTGGATTTCCTTGCAATCCAAGGGACTCTCTAGAGTCTTCTCATATAAAAAACTATAAAAAACTGATGAAAGAAATCAAAGATGACACAAATAGATGGAGAAATATACCATGTTCATGGGTCAGGAGAATCAATACAGTGAAAATGAGTATACTACACAAAGTGATCTACAGATTCAATGCAATCCCTACCAAGCTACCAATGGTATTTTTCAGAGAACAAGAACAAATAATTTCACAGTTTGTATGGAGATACAAAAACCTTGAATAGTCAAATCTTGATAAAGAAGAATGGAACTGGAGGAATCAACCTACCAGACTTCAGACTATACTACAAGGCTACAGTCATTAAGACAGTATGGCACTGGCACAAAGACAGAAATATAGATCAGTGGAACAAAATAGAAAGCCCAGAGATAAATCCACACACCTACGGACACCTTATCTTTGACAAAGGAGGCAAGAATATACAATGAAAAAAAGACAATCTCTTTAACAAGTGATGTTGGGAAAACTGGTCAACCACTTGTAAAAGAATGAAACTAGAATACATTCTAACACCACACACAAAAATAAACAGAAAATGGATAAAAGATCTAAATATAAGACCAGAAACTATAAAACTCCTAGAGGAAAACATAGGCAAAACACTCTCATAAATCACAGCAGGATCCACTACGACCCATCTGCCGGATGAATGGAAATAAAAGAAAAAATAAACAAATGGAATCTAATTAAATGTAAAAGATTTTGCACAACGAAGGAAACTATAAGCAAAGTGAAAAGAAAGCCTTCAGAATGGGAGAAAATAATAGCAAGCAAAGCAATGGACAAAGAATTCATTTCAAAAATATACAAGCAGCTCATGCAGCTCAATTCCAGAAAAGTAAACAACCAATCAAAAAATGGGCCAACGAACTAAACAGACATTTCTCCAAAGAAGACATACAGATGACTAACAAACACATGAAAAGATGCTCAACATCTCTCATTATCAGAGAAATGCAAATCAACACCACAATGAGATACCATCTCACGCTGGTCAGGATGGCTGCTATCAAAAAGTCTACACACAATAAGTGCTAGAGAGGGTGCGGAGAAAAGGGAACCCTCTTACACTGTTCATGAGAATGCAAACTAGTATAGCCACTATGGAGAACAGTGTGGACATTTCTTAAAAAACTGGAAATAGAACTGCCATACGACCCAGCAATCCCACTGCTGGGCATATACACTGAGGAAACCAGAATTGAAAGAGACACATGTACACCAATGTTCATCCCAGCACTGTTTACAATATCCAGAACATGGAAGCAGCCTAAATGTCCATCAGAAGACAAATGGATAAGAAAGCTGTGGTACATATAAACAATGGCATATTCGTGCATTTGAATCAGTCCTAATGAGGGGGATGAAAGTGGAGCCTATTATACAGAAAGAAGTAAGTCAGAAAGAAAAACACCAATGTAGTATATTAATGCATATATGTGTAATGTAGAAAGATGGTAACGACCCTGTATACAAGATAGCATAGGAGACACAGAGGTAAAGAACAGATGTTTGGACTGTGTGGGAGAAGGCGAGAGTGGGATGATTTGAGACAACAGCATTGAAACATGTTTATTACCATATGTAAAACAGATCGCCAGTCCAGGTTCGATGCATGAGGCAGGGCGCTCAGGGCCGGTGCACTGCGACAACTCTGAGGGACGGGATAGGAAGCGAGGTGGGAGGGGATTCATGACGGGTGACACATGTACACCCATGGCTGATTCATGTCAATGTATTCCAAAAACCACTACAATATTGCGAACTAATTAGCTTCCAATTGAAGTAAATTAATTAATTTTTTAAAATAGAATTTCCCATTAAAAAAAAAAAATCTTGCTGGTGAGTAGAGTGTGAAACTGGAGCTAGCTCCAGAGCCAGCTTTGCCATCACAGCACCCTTGTATCAGAGAACTTGGCTTTTAATGACTAACTCATGTCCGATCCACAGACTGTCCTTGGGAGAATATGGTAGCTGCCCAAGGGTTCTTAAAGCCATGTGGAGGGCAGAAGGGACAGCCAGGTGTCCTTGGACCCCTAGAGCCCAAAGCCCAAAGCTTCGTCCCTGAAAGGAACGATGACCCTAGAAGACTGACATCAGGAAAACATTAAGGACAGAATGCAGAACTGGTATCTCCCATTCCAGAAGATAGCTTTCCTGCCCTATTCGGACAATAAAAAATGTGAACACAATCATCCATTTCTGCCACCAAAATGGCAAGCTCCTTCAACAGAGTTAGGCATATATTTCAGTGCTTTAACCCCAATAAAGAAATGAGTGGAAATTCCTTTGCAAAAAGATATGACAGATATAGAATGGCCACAACAAACGCAGCAATATAACCAAGATGAAGAGACAGAGGAATACCCAGGAGGTAAAGGAACAGGAGAAATGCCCACCAAACCAAACCAAAGAGGAAGAGATAGGGAATCTACCTGAGAAAGAATTCAGAATATTGATACTGAAAATGATCCAAANGATTGGGAACTCATGTACACCTGAGATGGAAAAAAATAAAAAATAAAAAATTTTAAAATAAAAAAAAAAGAAAGGAAGAAAATGAGACTACTAGAATTAAAAAATATACATATAACATAGTTTCTCTCTGACTAATTTGAAATCCTTTAAAACCAGGGCTTTCTTCATGCACAGTAGAGATACTGAAACTCAGAAGTCAGGAGGGAACTCAGGTACACTTATGGCTGATTTATGTCAATGTATGGCAAAATGAGTACAGTATTGTAAAGCAAAACAAACTAAAAAATAAAAATTAAAAAAAAAGTCAGGAGCATAAATATTTGACTGTGTGGATTACAACAAACTGTGGAAAACTCCTCAAGACATGGGAATACCAGAACACCTTACCTGCCTCCTGAGAAATCTGTATGCAGGTCAAGAAGCAACAGTTAGAACCAAACATGGAACAATGGACCAGGTTCAAATTGGGAAATGAATATGTCAAGGCTGTATATTGTCACTCTACTAATTTAACTTTTATGCAGAGTATGTCATGCAAAATCCTGGGTTTGATGAAGCACAAGCGGGAATTAAGATTGCTGAGAGAAATATCAATAACTTCAGATATGCAGATGATACCACCCTTATCGCAGAAAGCAACAAGAAACTAAAGAGCCTCTAGATGAAAGTGAAAGAGGAGAGTGAAAAATCTGGCATAAAGCTCCACATTCAAAAAAAAGAAGATCATGGCATCCGGTCCCATCACTTCATGACAAAAAGATGGGGAAACAACGGAAACACTGACAGACTTTATTTTCTTGGGCTCCAAAATCACTGCAGATGGTGATTGCAGCTCTGAAATTAAAAGACACTTGCTCCTTGAAAGTAAAGCTATAACCAACCAGGACAGCATATTAAAAAGCAGAGACATTACTTTCCTGACAAAGATCCATTAGTCAAGGCTATGGTTTTTCCAGTAGTCATATATGCAAGTGAAAACTGGACCATAAAGAAAGCTGAGCCCAAAGAATTGACACTTTTGAACCATGGTGTTGGAGAAGACTCTCGAGAGTCCCTTGGACTGCAAGAAGATCAAACTAGTCAATTCCAAAGGAAATCATTCTGGAATATTCTTTGGAAGGACTGATGCTGAAGCTGAAGCTCCAATACTTTGGCCACCTGATGCTAAGAACCGACTCACTGGAAAAGACTCAGATGCTGGAAGGGATTGAAGGCAAAAGGGGATAACAGAGGATGACATGGTTGGGTGACATCACTGACTTGATGGACATAAGTTTGAGCAAGCTTAAAGAGATGGTGATGGACAGGGAAGCCTGGTGTACTGCAGTCCAAGGGTCACAAAGAGGAGGGCATGACAGAGCAACTGAACTGAAGGCAATCATCGGCCTATTTCCAAGTGAGAAAATGAAGTTGGCTGTGAGCCGTAACTGCTGGAGAAAGGTTGACTCAAGGATTTGGCTCCAGGCTCAGAGGGAGGCATGGTGGATATGTGAGTGACTAGAAGCCTTTCGTGTACCATGAACAAAGGCCATAAAAGTGCTGCAAAGACAGATGAGTGCTACAGCCAACACTGAAAACCCACCTCCAAGACCCAAAGATATTCCTTCACTATCATTTCTCTTCCTCTAGCTCTAACAACAACCTAAGTCCTTACCCAGGATCTAAAACTGTGTAGTCCAGTGTAGGATCACAAATGCAGGAAAGAGAAGAAGAGGTAGCGCTGTTTCGAGTACAAGAAAGAAGGTCCCATACAGGGACTTCCCTGGTGGTCTGGTGGCTAAGACTCCAAGCTCCCATTGCAGGGGGTGTGCAAGTTTGATTCCTGATCAGGGAACTAGAACCCACATGCTGAAACTAATAGTTCCCATGCCACAACTAAGACCCAGCACAGCCAAGTATATAAATAAATGAAGAGACACCAAAAAAAATTTTTATGTCATGCTCAAGTTTAATTCAGTGTTTTTTTTTGTTTGTTTGTTTCCAGAACAAAGCCTGGTAGACTCACAATTGACTTTTTTAAGTGGGTTAACACTTAATTCCCCTGTGGGGGAATCTCTAAGATCAAACAACCTGTTTACAAAGGCAACAGATTTTAGAGTTGTGTAGAAATCCTCATCATTTCAAAATAACCTTCATCATGAAAAATTATGAGCTTCTCTCAAACACATCAGTGGTCTCTTTGGAGATACTCACAGGAGACTCACCATTGGCTTTGGTAATTAGCAACTCAGAAAAAGTTTTTCAGAAAGATCATTAGCTCCTCAAGCTAGTCCTGTCATTGCCACTTCAGGTGAAATTATAATTGCAGTTCCGAAGGAGGATGAGATCACAGCTCCTAAACCTATATCTCAGGGTCAGACTGCCTCCCTCCCACTCACTTCCTGGGTGCCATGACCTTCACCCTGAGCCCACCATCCTTCTCATGAGAAGGAATGAGAAGTCAAGTTCTTTGTATTTCATTCTAAGAGGAGACAGTGTCTGTAAGGAAGGAGGTGTGAGTAAGTATCTGTGTCTGGAAAAGGGATCTTTCTTCAGGGTGGTGGGTAGAGTGGGAACAGATCCAATACAAAGCAGGTCAGAAAAGCAGAACAATTCCTTAGGAGAGAGCTTAGGTAAAGTGAGATCAAGATCTTTGTTGTTCAGTTGCTCAGTTGTGTCCAACTCTTTGACTGCAGCATGCCAGGGTTCCCTGTACTTCACTATCTCCCAGAATTTTCTTAGACTCATGTCCATTGGAGTTGGTGGTGACACCCACCCATCTGATCCTCTGTCATCCCCTTTTCCTCCTGCCTTCAATCTTTCCCAGCATCAGGCAACTCTTACTGAGGAGGAATCACAGGAATAATCCTACTGATAACAATGAAGAATCATTTTAAAAGTACTTATCTTAGTTGCAGCATGTGAACTCTTTGCAGCATGTGGGGTCTATTTTCCTGACCAGGAATCAAACCTAGGCTCCCTCCACTGGGAGTGCAGAGTCTTAGCCACTGGACCACCAGGGAAATGCCAAAACATCATCTTCAAGGAGCTTAAGGGTTATATTTTTAAGATCAATCTGCTGTAACGTACCCTTTCAGAAATTCTAGATTAATTTTAAATTTGTATTAGAAGTGTTATCAAAATGCCTTTATGCTTTCCATAAAGACTAGGATAGAAAAGTAACAATTTTCTAATCCTCTACTGAAGGCATGAATATGAATTTGTTTGAAGAACAGAAAGGATTTTACTCTAAGCATATAACATGCTTACTAGACATAGCAATGGTGTCTTTTCTGAAACATTTGAGGTCTGATGACAATGGCGAGATTGCTATCCCTCTTCAAGACAGAGAAACAGCATTTAAGGAAAAGGAAGCTTTATAATGGTGAGGTTTGGAATATAGTTGTCAGGACCAAATGTATCTTCTCATATGTTGTCTAATCTTGTAATATTCTAACACCAAGTCCAAGTACACATTCATTTCTTTATGGTTTCACTTTTGCAACACACAACAGTCAATATTCTCCAGATCATACTTTTACATGTCTCTAATATGTTAATATCCAGTACTCTTACCTGGAAAATCCCGTGGATGGAGGAGCCTGGTAAGCTGCAGTCCATGGGGTCGCTAAGAGTCGGAAACAACTGAGCGACTTCACTTTCGCTTTTCACTTCCATGCACTGGAGAAGGAAATGGCAACCCACTCCAGTGTTCTTGCCTGGAGAATCCCAGAGACAGAGGAGCCTAGTGGGCTGCCGTCTATGGGGTGGCACAGAATCAGACACGACTGAAGTGACTTAGCAGCAGCAGCAGCAGCAATATGTCAATGGAGAAGGCAATGGCACCCCACTCCAGTACTCTTGCCTGGAAAATCCCATGGATGGAGGAGCCTGGTAGACTGCAGTCCATGGGGTCGCAAAGAGTCAGACACAGCTGAGCGACTTCACTTTC
>SJYA01002421.1:59780-103847 GCA_006410615.1 Neotragus moschatus
AGCAGCAGCAGCAGCAGCAATATGTCAATGGAGAAGGCAATGGCACCCCACTCCAGTACTCTTGCCTGGAAAATCCCATGGATGGAGGAGCCCGGTAGGCTGCAGTCCATGGGGTTGCAAAGAGTCAGACACAACTGAGCGACTTCACTTTCACTGTTCACTTTCATGTATTGGAGAAGGAAATAGCAACCCACTTCAGTGTTCTTGCCTGGAGAATCCCAAGGATGAGGGAGCCTGATGGGCTGCCATCTATGGGGTTGTACAGAGTCGGACACGACTGAAGCGACTTAGCAGCAGCAGCAGCAGTCGTATGATAATATTCTTCACAAATCTTGTTACATTGTAGTCTCACTTAACCTCACTTTTATAAATATCTAAGGATTTATCAAAATACTCATTTCTATCCTATACTCATTTATCATATAGTAGCAATTCATGGTTCATAGTTTTTCAAATAAAGTAATATTGCCCAAGTCTTTTTTTTTTTTTTTGATAGATATCATACTGAATTTGTACCTGGCATGATAGAAATGCATTTTTCTGTTGCAAAACTTATATTGAGGAAATCTTGTATTCATTAAATCCATATGGACAGAAGATACTTTCCTATAGGATTGTGTTTGTGTGTGTGTGTATGTGTCTGTGTGTCTGTGTGTATACATGTTAATGGCACACTTTGTGACCCCATGGACTGTAGCTTGCCAGGCTCCTCTGTTCATAGGGTTTCTCAGGCAAGAATACTAAAGTGGGTTGCCATTTCTGAATCCAGGGAGTCTTTTTGATATGTTATTGACCTACAGAATAACTACTAGTGCAGATATGGAAACTTTTTACAACAAAAATTATAATATATAAACACAATGGAATAAACTCCAAAACTTTGGTCTCCTGATGTGAAGAACTGACTCACTGGAAAAGACCCTGATGCTGGGAAATATTGAAGGCAGGAGGAGAAGGGGATGACAGAGGATGAGATGTTTGGATGGCATCACCAGCTCAATGGACATGAGTTTGAGCAAGTTCCAGGAGCTGGTGATGGACAGGGAAGCCTGGTATGCTGCCGTCCATGGCGTTGCAAAGAGTCTGACACAACTGAGTGACTGGACCGAATTGATAGAGTAAACTATATGATATAAAAACAAAATTAAATTTGACAATGGATTATTCAAAAACACAGCTGATGTGTTTGGTTGGTGCATCACAGTGGTTAGGGCACTGTATTAGAATCAGCCTACCAGGTTCGTACCACCACTCAGCCTGTAATCAGAATGTGAATTTACACAGATCCCTTGACCTCTCTGTACCTAAGATCTCCTTATCTTTGTAATAAATCAGTGTCAGTACCTACCCCATGCAGTTTTGAACATCAAACAACTGGCAGAATGGCCTCCAGGGAGTTGGCAATAAGGATGGTGTGCTCCTTTCAGACTGTAGTTGGAATCCTGGACATTTTCTCTCTTTACTTTAATCTCTTCCTTTACTACCATGAATGTGGGTTGAGGTTCACAGATTTGACCTTCAGGCACAGGACTGTAGTCGCTTCTTGGTCATTCCCTTTAAAGGCATTGCCATGAAAACAGCAGCCTTTAACTGAAGCTTGTCTTCAGTGATTTAGCCATGCAAATGTGTTCTCTATGCCCCCAAAGCTGGTAGGGTGTGTCCATTGGCCCTCCTGGCCCCTTAAGAGTCTCCAGCCAACAAGATCAGCCCCAGGAAATCCAGGTGGGTGGAACTTAAAGCAAAAGCTTCCCTGTGGTCCAGAGGTTAAGACTGTGCTCCCAATGCAGGAGGTCTAGGTCCCTGGGCAGGGAACTAGAAGCTGCATGCGACTGCTGAGTGTTTATGTACCATAACTAATAGTTTGCCTGCCATTAACTAAGACATGGTGCAGCCAAATAAATAAATAAGACAAAATAAATAAAATCTTCTTTAAAAAATAGCTCCTGAGTATATCGAGGTCTCCACTTTACACNAATGCAGGAGGTCTAGGTCCCTGGGCAGGGAACTAGAAGCTGCATGCGACTGCTGAGTGTTTATGTACCATAACTAATAGTTTGCCTGCCATTAACTAAGACATGGTGCAGCCAAATAAATAAATAAGACAAAATAAATAAAATCTTCTTTAAAAAATAGCTCCTGAGTATATCGAGGTCTCCACTTTACACTACTGGACAGTATGTAACTACTTTCTTGAAGTTTCTATATGAAGACTATGTCTACTGTTCATTATATTTCCTGGTCTTTAGGAGAAGATCGTGTGGTCACAAGTCATATCTCTCTGTAAACATTATTTTCCCCATATATGATGCCACATGGAGCAACAAATCAACATAAAGCATGAAGACTTAGGATACTGCTCTGCTGAATTTTATGACAAAATCAGCGATTCACCGTATGCAGCAGTGTTACTATTCTCTGATGTTTCATTGTTGGAGTTACGATCGGGGCTTACAGCTCCCTTCCTTCACAGACATAGGCAGCAGTTGAGACACATTCACAGAAACAGTCTTTCCCAAGTTCCTTCCATATTTTTTGATAGTACATGTGTTTTTAAAAGTGAAAAACATGTTTGCAATTTATAAGTGGGTAGTTCAGTGAAATTTCAGGAATGACTGAACCTCTGGAGACCACAACTAGATCAAGAAACAGAATGTTCTCAGTGCCCATGAAGCTCTTCTGTGCTCCTTCTAACTCACTGTTTCCAAGGCTATAGCTTTGTTGGGTATATTTGTAGCCCTGGATTACTGGGTACACATTTATAACTATTATGACATTAAATATTAGATCACAGTGCATCTCTTGGCCTTCACATGAAAGGAATCATACATCATCTTTCTTTTGGACTTTTTTCCTCCATTCCATTACATCTTTGTGAGTTTATCTGTATTGTTTTATATTATTTTTGTTTTTTCATTATCATTGCTACATAGGACTTCACTGTATGACTATCAAAGGATTAACTGATCATTCAACTGTTAATGGGTAACTAGGTATTAAGAGTTAGGGGCTACTATGAGCAATGATTAGGGCCCACATATAAATTCTATTAATATAACTAATCTTTGGCTGATACATGTGCAAAATCCTGTTGAGTATATTCATAGGAGTGGATTTCTTAGACCAGGATTACATCTGATCTGCTAAGTAGATATCACAGTTTTCCAAAATGTTTGTACCAATTTGAACACCCACCATCAGTGTATGAGATTCTTGGTTGATCCACAACTATGCCAAAACTTGGCATTTTTGTCATTTCTGTTTCAGATTTCTTGATAGTATTTGATGACATATAAGTACTGGTTATATTTTAATTGTCCTGATTACCAGGCATGTAGAATATTTTTCCACATGTCTATTTACTGAATAACTTCTTTCTCGTAGTTTCTGTTTGAAGACTCTGTACACTGTTTCTTCTACTTTGTGGTTTTTAGGACATTCTTGTGTGATTCTAAGTTGTATCTTTGTGTGTGTGTGTGTATGATGAGAACCAGTCTTAATATTCATGTGTGCAAAATTATTTCACCATATGGTTTATATAGTCTGTGCTCTTTGGCGTATACATTTTTTAAAAATAATTATTTATTTAGCTGCACTGGGTCTTAGTTACATCATGTGGAAGATTTGTTGTATCATGGAGGATCTTTTGTGGTGGTGCAAAGACTCTTTAGTTTGAGATCCCTGGCTTAGTTACCCTGTGGCATATAGGATCTTAGTTCCCCAACCATGGATCCAACCTGCATCCCCTGCATTGTGAGACAGATTCTTAACTACCAGACAACCTGGGAAGTACCTTTAGCATATATTTAAAATTGTAAGACCCTAGAATAACTCCTGTCTTTTATTCTAAAATAATACATTATCTGTTTTAAAATACCAGCTGAGCCACATGGGAGCCCAAGAATTCTGGAGTGGGTAGTTTATCCTTTCTCCAGAGGATCTTCCTGACCCAGGTATCGAATTGAGGTCTCCCGCATTACAGGCAGGTTTTTTACCAACTGAGCCATCAGGGAAGTCCCTACAATAATACATTATCTTCTTTAAAATTTATAAGGGAGTGCATTTAGAATTGACCTATTTTAAGATAAGGGCACTGATGGAGATTTTTTTTTTTCCTCCAGTAAGCTTCTTATTAAAAAGTTGTTTTATGCTTTCTTTCAATTTACTCTCATTTGTCATTGCTTCCTCCAGGTTACCACCACTTGATCCTTCCTGCTGACCTTTTCATAAAATATACTGATTCTCTCATCATTTTTTCTTGTCTCCTGAGGCCTTGGCAATTTCATAAAAGTAAACAAGGAAAGTTGGCTGTTGATGTCACAAATTTATAAGAGCCATTCTGTTCTGAAGAATCACTGTTGTCATCATTTAAAGGGTATTCTTTTGAATGACACAATAGCCTCCAGCCAACTGGCCTTTGGAATAATCTTCTTGTTACAGACTGTGCTTGGAATCTGGGGCAATTTCTCCCTTCTGTACCATTATCTCTTTCTTTACCACACTCTGTGTAGGTTGAGGGTCACAGATTTGATTTGCAAGCACCTGACTATAGCCAACTTTTTGGTCATTCTCTCGAAAGGAGTCCCTCAGACAATTACAACTTTGAGGTTGAAATATTTTGCCAGTGATTTTGCCTGCAAACTTATTCTGTATGCTGAGAGAGTGGGCAGGAGTATGTCCATTGGCACCACCTGCCTCTTGAGTGTGTTTCAGGCCTTCACGATCAGNGGGGCTGGAAGTTTAAAATCAAGGTGTGGGCACAGCCATGCTCCCACCTCCCAAGGAGGAGGGTCCTTCCCCACCTCTTCCAGCTTCTGGTGGTAGAGGGGCGGTCAGGGCAACCCTTGACTGGTCTCTGGAGAGCACCACCCCCCACCCACCTCAAACGCCCCATTTCCAAATTAGGTCACTTCTACAGGTAAGGGGACTAGAACTTCAGCATATCTTTATGGAAGACACAATGCAACCCCAAACAACTGTTAAGGGCAATTTTCCTGTGGTCTGATTTTCCAGGAAAACTAAAGTTCTTAGGGTTTGGCTTGCTACAGCCAGTAAAAGGCCACCAGTGTTTGTGAGGTGGTGCTGCCCTGCACGCTGCAGAGAGGTACTTGTTTCACCTGTGATTCCTTTCCCTTTTTTATTAGTCCATCTGTGATGCTTCTGTAGTCAAGTGTGACTGTGTTGGGGCTTCCCTGGTGGCTCAGATGGTAAAGAATCCGCCTGCAATGCGGGAGACCCAGGTTCGATCCCTGGTGAAGGAAATGGCAACCCACTCCAGTATTCTTGCCTGGAGAATCCCATGGACAGAGGAACCTGGTGGGCTACAGTCCATGGGGTCACAAAAGAGTCAGACATGACTGAGCGACTAACACACAGCACAGTGACTGTGTTTACTCCAGGCTTAAATGCCTGATTCCCTTTCATGTTAGGTGTTAAAATGGAATATTAACTTAGAATATAGCCTCTCTCTTCCCAGCCGTGGCAAGAAGCAGTCTGATGTCAAAATAGGTCAGGCTGACCTCGGGCACTCACTGAAGTCCGGAGGCCTCTGCTGGTCCTTAAGGCTCAGCGCAGTCCAGCCCCAGCCCACCTTTGATGGAGCTCCCTGCACATGGCTGCCTGCCCTTCCCAGAAATCTCTCTTGGGCTTGCACATCCATGGCTTTGCCGTCCTTCCCAGAATCCCCTTCCCATATCCAGCTTTTCTGTTGACGTTTCCCTGGTCTCTCTTTTATTTAACATCTTATTTATTTATTTGGCTGCACCAGGTCTTAATTGCAGCATGCAAAATCTTCTTTCAGTTGTGGCAGCTTGGATCTAGTTCCCTGACCAGGGATTGAACCAGGGCACCCTGCATTGGAAAACAAAGTCTTAGCCAGTGGACCATCAGGGAAGTCCCCTTCCCCCTAGCCTTAAAGGCCAAGTTCAAAGGCTACCTCCTCCAGGAACCTTTCTGACCTTCCAGCTCCTCCTCAGAGGGCTAGAGGCCCTGGCTGGCCTTCAGCTAAGACACTGCTTCGAAGCAAATTTGTGTCTCTCCTTCACTCCCCCACTCCTACTAAGCAGTCATGGAGAGGCGTCTAGAGACCATTTCATACAAGGAATAACTGAAGTTGTTGTTTTACTTGGAAAAGAGTAGATTTCCCTGGGTCATGTTCCCCAAGTTTCTTTCAGCTATTAAGATTCTATCAGACCATGAGATCCTTGTAGAACATATCCCTGGACTTCTCCGGAGGTCCTTTACACACACAACTCTGTGTCCAGCACAGACCAGTGCTCAAATATAACCTCCTGCCCATTACAAAAGATCTCTCTTTTGTGGCCCCCTTTTTGGGCTTTGCTTGTGGCTCAGCTGGTAAAGAACCTGCCTGCAATGCGGGAGACATGTATTTGATCCCCACATTTGGAAGATCCCCTGGAGAGGGGAAAGGCTACCCACTCCAGTATTCCAGCCTGGAGAATTCCATGAACTGTATAGTCCATGGAATTGCAAAGAATTGGACATGACTGAGCGACTTTCACTTTAGGTGGTGTGGTAAGCAGAATTCTAAGATGGCCCCCAAGATTTCCTGCACCCCAGGAAATTCCTGCACTGAACATCCCCAGGGCTGTGACATGCTGCTTTCACTCCTGTGATGAGGCTGTGGTCTATGGCACAGTTGACCTTAAAATAGGGAAGTTATCTGGGTGGGGGCAGCCCTCATCACGAGTCCTTTAAACACAGAGTCTTCCTCAGCTGGTCACACAATGGGAAGTTCCAGAGCTCTCAAAGCGTGAGAGGGATTTGACTCGAGACCAGAGGGGCCCCGTGGCAGTGAGCTGAGAGCAGCCTCTGGGGGCCGAGAGCCGTCCACACCAACCGCTATCAAGACCGGGGTGGCGGGGGGGCGGAGCGGTGGGATCCTCAGTCCTACAGCCATGAGGGAGTTAGTTCTTTGGAAGCTGGGAAGCCGCTCGTTCCCTCCTGGAGCCTGCAGATGTGGAGGCAGCTGGTGAGGCCCTAGTCTCAGCCTTGAGACCCTGAGCAGAGGGCCAGCTAAAATGTGCTGGACCCGTGGGAACCATGAGCCAATAAAAGGCGCCGTGTCCTCTGTTCTGTTTGAGGTCATCTGTCGCATGGCAGTGGAAAACTGATCTGACCCCTGGGCCCCTCCCAGGGCAGAGCTTCTCGACTCTGCTGCAGGAAGGGAACTCTAGTGGCTGGAGGCACTTTGTCCTCACAACTTAAAAAAAGAAAAGCAATCAGGAGAAATTTTGCCCTATGAGGTATTTAAAGTATATTTTAAAGCCAGAAGAATCAAAATTGCCTGGCACTGGGCTCAGGGACAGGAGTAGATTAATCCAATCCTGCAATACGATGGACCCAGAACTAAATATGAAATCTTTTGTTCATGATAAAAGAGGCATATTAAGAACTAAGTTAGTGAATAAATAATGTTTAATTAATGGTGTTGGACCACTGATGTATTCATTGAACTAAATTAGTGAATAAATAATGTTTAATTAATGGTGTTGGACCACTGATGTATTCACTGAACTAAATTAGCAAATAAATAATATTTAATTAATGGTGTTGGATCACTGATGTATCCATTGAACCAAGTTAGTGAATAAATAATGTTTAATTAATGGTGTTGGATCACTAAGGTATCCATTTGGAAAAATTAAGTTAGATCCTTCAACCATAGGTCATATATAAATTAAAACTGGATTAAATGACTAAAATAAAGAATTTAACAACCATACAATCTGTAAAATACTACAGTGTTACAAAACTGTAGAAGAATATTTTTATAATCTTTGAGTAAGGAAGGTTTTCCTATGCAAAACATAAAACACTGTAAAGAAAATATCTGAAAATTTTAATTACATCAATTCAAACCTTCGTGTAGACACTGGGACCAATAACGCAACTAAAAGCAAGAATCAGGCTGAAAGAAATCGTTTATACATACATAACAGACAAAGTAGGGCTTCCCAGCTGGCTCTGTGGTGAAGAATCTGCCGGCCAGTGCGGGAGATGCAGGAGACACAGGTCCAATCCCTGGGTGGGGAAGATCTCCGGGAGGAGGAAATGGCGACCCGCTCCAGCATTCTTGCCTGGACAGTCACACAGACAGAGGAGCCTGGTGGGCTACTCTCCGTGAGGTCGCAAAGAGCTGCACACAGCTGAGTGACTCAGCACGCACGCACCAAAGGATAAACATCTAGATCCAGAATATACAAAAGCTTACACTGATAAATTTTAAAAATTACAGTTCACCAAGGAAGTAAATAAGTCAAAAAACATATGAAAAGCTTCTAAACTTACTAGTTATCAGGAAAAGCCAAATTTAAATAACAGTAAGACATCACTCTTGACCCAGTGTGACTGGCACGATTTCTAAGTTGAGAATATCCAAAGTGAGCAAGGGTGAGGGAACACAGATACACTAACGCTCATTTGTTGGGACTACAAAATGATAAGGCCTTCTAGGGGACAATTTAAAATTTAAATCGGCAAATTCTTTAATCCAACAATTCTACTCTAAATGTCTATCCTAGAGAAATATTTTAAAAGGCCTGTGAATGATACGTATTGTAGTATTTTCATAATATCCAGAAAAGTCAAATATCCAATAATAGAACTGTGGTTAGATAAGTTGTGGGACATCCACATGGTGGAATACTGCAGTTATTATGTTAAAATAAGGCAAGTCTATACAGACTAACCAGAGAAGGCAATGGCACCCCACTCTAGTCCTCTTGCCTGGAAAATCCCATGGATGGAGGAGCCTGGTAGGCTGCAGTCCATGGGGTCGCTAGTGACTTCACTTTCACTTTCATGACCTCGAGAAGGAACTGGCAACCCACTCCAGTGTTCTTGCCTGGAGAATCCCAGGGACAGGGGAGCCTGGCGGGCTGCCGTCAATGGGGTCGCACAGAGTCGGACACGGCTGAAGCGACTTAGCAGCAGCAGCATACAGACTAACATAAAAAGACGTGCATATATCAGTAGCTGAAAACGGGAACTTTCAGGATACCGACATATATTTTCTGTTGTTTCTGAGACCCACATTTTATCACCTTTCAACATCTCTGAAAACGAGAAGTCACCTTACAATCAATGGCATGTCCAGCGCCCACACTGCCTGAGTGTGCGTGAGCTCTCTTTCAGTTAAATCATTAAAGGACTGTTGGGTGGAGAAACAAGAACGTGTCTGTTGTCTGAAAACTTTCTGTGAAACATCTCATAAGATTAAGAAAGTGACAGCTTCAAAAACTGCAGAAAGGGTGTCAATAACTTAGAAGAAACTCCCTGAGACAGTAGTGAGGTGGTCTTTTGAGAAATAAATGCTGCATCCAAGACTCTTGATGGTCTTGATGCAACACAGTATATGTATTGACAGTCATGGGCCATTCAGGTCAGAAGAGATTCCGAAGAGTCAGATGCTGAACATTCAGAAATTTTAGCAGACACCTGAACCAACTTATTAATATTTAAAATATGTATTTCATGTAAAATATGTATTTCAGGTGTTAACATGAAATACAATACCAAAAAAAAAACCCTTGTGTAAATAAGTCTAAGATTCTTCCAATAAATGTAAAAGAAAAATTATAAAGTGAAAAGAAAGCACGTGGTAGAATTTTTGTTTAGATTTATGAAAGGTTTGTGAAGTTAGTTCAAAGAGCTCCCATGTACTCCACCCCAGTTGGCTTTATTATTCAGTTCAGTTCAGTCGCTCAGTCGTGCCTGACTCTTTGCGACCCCATGGACTGCAGCTCACCAGGCCTCCCTGTCCATCACCAACTCCCGAGCTTGTTCAAACTCAAGTCCATTGCGTCGGTGATGCCATCCAACCATCCCACCCTCCGTCGTCCCCTGCTCCTTTATTATTAGCATCTTATATTAGAATGGTACATTCGTTGCAATTAATGGTATTGATATGTCATTATTAACTAAAGCCCATAGTTTATTCCGATTTCCTTTTTAAAATTACTTATTTATTTTGGCTGTGCTGGGTCTTCATTGCTCACATGGGCTTACTCTAGTTGCGGTGAGCGGGGGCCACTCTGTGGTTGAGGTGCACACCCCTCTTGTTGCAATGGCTTCTCTTGTTGCGAGGCCTGGACTCTAGGGCACGTTGGGTAGTTGTGGCCCACAACTTGGAGCTCAGTTGCTCCAAGGCATGTGGGATCTTCCGGGACCAGGGACTGAACCGGAGTCTCTGCATTGCAAGGTGGACTGCCAACCACTGGGCTACCAGGGAAAGTGAAACCACTCAGTCATGTCCCACTCTTTGCAACCCCATGGACTATGCAGTCCCTGGAATTCTCCAGGCCAGAATACTGGAGTGGGTAGCCCTTCCCTTCTCCAAGGGATCTTCCCAACCCAGGGATCGAACCCAGGTCTCCCGCATTGCAGGCGGATTCTTCACCAGTTGAGCCAGCACGAAGTCCTGTTCAAATCTTCTTGGTTTTTACCNCCCCATGGACTATGCAGTCCCTGGAATTCTCCAGGCCAGAATACTGGAGTGGGTAGCCCTTCCCTTCTCCAAGGGATCTTCCCAACCCAGGGATCGAACCCAGGTCTCCCGCATTGCAGGCGGATTCTTCACCAGTTGAGCCAGCACGAAGTCCTGTTCAAATCTTCTTGGTTTTTACCCAGTGTCCCCTTTCTGTCCCAGGAGCACACCCAGGCTCCCACACTCTATTTCTTTGTGATGTATCCCTAGGCTCCTCTTGGCTGTGACTTTTTACAGACTTTTCTTGGTTTTGGCGACCTTCACAGTTTTGCAGAGTACTGGTATTTTGTAGAATGTCCCTCAAGTGAGATTTTTTTATGTTTTTCTCTTAATGAGACTGGGAAGATCAAAGGTGTAAAGTCCCATTTTCATCACGTTATATCAAGGGCACATGATTTTAATCAATATTTATGTGAACTTTGATCATATGGCTAAGGTAAAGTTTGTCGGGTTTCTCTGTTGTAAAAGTCCATTAATTTTTTACAAAGACGTCAAAATAATTTAATGGGTGGAACAGAAAGACTTTTCAATAAATGGCGCTTGGACAATTGGATATTCTTATAGGAAAAAACCTTGACCCTTACCTCATAGCACACATAAAAATCAGTTTGAAGCGGATCCTACACCTTAATGTCAAAACTGCAACTATGAAACTTCTGTAAGAAAACACAGGAGAAAATCTTCATGATCCTACACCTTAATGTCAAAACTACAACTATGAAACTTCTGTAAGAAAACACAGGAGAAAACCTTCATGATCCTACACCTTAATGTCAAAACTGCAACTATGAAACTTCTGTAAGAAAACACAGGAGAAAATCTCCATGATAAGTTAGGCAAAGAATTCTTAGGATACAAACAGCATAAACAATAAATGAAAATCTTGATACATTTGACTTAATCAGAATCTTAAAATGCTCTTTGAAAGATACTAGTAAGGACATGGTGGGCTTCCCTGGTGGCTCAGTGGGAAAGGATCCAGGAGACACCAGATCAGTCCCTGATCCCGGAAGATCCCACATGCCGCGGATCAACAAACCCCGGGTGCCACAACTATCGAGCCCGTGCTGTAGATCCTGAGCCGAAACTACTGAAGCCCGTGTGCCCTAGAACCCACGCTCTGCAACAAGAAAAGCCACCAGGAGAATCCCGAGCATGGCAACTAGAGTAAGCCCTGCTCGCCGCAACTGGAGGGAAAGCCAGATACAGCAACAAAGACCTGGAATAGCCAAAAATAAAGAAATGGGTCGACTCATTTTAAAAAATGCATTCTCCTTGGAAAAACAGAACACGAAAAGGTTGAGAGAAAATAGTCACCATATATATATCTGATCTAGATCTTTCTACAGAATGTATTTTAAAATCTTACAGCTCAGTCCGAAGGCAAACAATCTGAAGATTTAAACAGACTCACCAAAAAATATATATATGTGTGTGTATATATATATATATATAAATGGCCAATAAGCACATGAAAAGATGGTCAACATCATTAGTCATCAAAGAAATGCAAACTAAAACCACAATGAGATACCACCATACTCGCTAGCATGGGTAAAATGAAAAAGACTCACGATACCAAATATTGGTGAGGATGTGAAGCAACTGGGATGTTCATACTTTTCTGGTACGGAAGTAAAATGATGCAATCACTTTGAAAAGAGTTTGGTACTTTCTAAAACTATGTCTGTCAGTCTCTAAGTCGTGTCCGACTCTTTGCATCTCCATGGACTGCAGCACGCCAGGCTGCCCTGTCCTCCACCACCTCCCAGAGTTTGCTCAAATTCATTTCCACTGAGTCGGTGAGGCCACGCAAGCATCCCATCCCCTGCCACACTCTTCTCCTTTGCCTTCGATCTTTCCCCACATCAGGGTTTTTTCCAATAAGTTGGCTCTTTCCATCAGGGTTTTCTGGTGTTTTTTTGGTTTGTTTTTCTTTTTATGGTACAAAAAGGCAACAAAAGAAATTATGTATATACAAGCAATCAACTTCACTCTGAGGTGTTCACTTGAGAGAAATAAAAACAGATATCCATTCAAAAACTTGTACATCAGTGTTCATAGCAGCTGATGTGTAATAGTGAAAAACTAAGATGATCTTGACATTATGCCAAATATTGGGCTTCCAACATTCTTAAGTGCCTCCAGGTAGGCTCGTTCAATTAAGTCGAAAACCACAAATAGTAACAAATGCCACGCACCCTCTGTTACTTTGTGACTCATTCCTGGGCAAGGGTTTAGTTGAGTCCTGCCCTGATCACAAGTTGGGAACAACATACTGACTACATATGACAGGTACCATTCTAGGCACTCAAAGCAGTGCAAGGTAGGGTCCCTGTCTTAGTCTCTAAGCACTCTATCTAGTCTTGGAGAACTCCCACCTGCCAGGCAGAGCCCACCTCCCACTGTCGAATCAGATCCTGACAGAAACTTGCTCTCCCAGCTTCTCCTGCAGCCGAGACGTGGACACAGTGATCTAGGGTCTCCAATCACGTGATCTCGAGGCAGACTTGGTGGGCCACCCACAGTAGACGTGGGAAGGGTGCACGATCCGTGCTGGCGAGGGGGCTATGACAGGGGCAGATCGCTCCAGAATCCAGGGACAGCGACAACGTTAGGGGCCAGTGTGTACAGTGCAGGCCAAGCTCGCTGCCCTCTCAGGACCCAGCAGACCGGTTCAGCCATGTGACGCAGGCAGTGCCTGGCTCTGTGGGCTCCAAGCTCTCGTCTCCTGCTCCAGCGCGAAGTCCCTTCTGTCGTGTCCGACTCTGCGACCCCAGGGACTGTAGCCCGCCAGGCCCCTCTGCCCATGGGACTTCCCTGGCAAGAATACTGGAGGGGGTTGCCATTCCACGCTCCAGGGGATCTTCCCAACCCAGGCATCCAGGTCTCCCGCATTGCAGGCAGATTCTTTACGGACCTGAGCCACCAGGGAAGCCTTCTCTAGCTGAGATTCTACTTACTAAGCCAGATCCTTTTAATACATTCATTTTCTACTCAACCAGAGTTGGTTTCTTTGCTTACTAGATAAACTAGGTCCTTAAGAAATTCACACTCTAGACATTTACACACTCTTCCTGAAACAAGAGGGAACGAAGATTGTAAAACAAAGACAGTAGTACACAAAGTTAAATTGAGTAAAATAAGCTAGGAGCTCAGAGCCAAGGCGATTGCTCAGGGATTGGGAAGGGCATGGACAATGGCATGGAAGATCCACCAGTGTGGGAAGTGAGGGGTGCCCTGCCCCAGGGCCTCAGGGCTGTGAGACCTGCGGGTTCCAGAGAAGTGAGGGGTGCCCTGCCCCAGGGCCTCGGGGCTGTGAGACCTGAGGGTTCCGGAACGCTCTCTTCCCCAGGATTATTTCCGGTCTGGAGGGATGGATGAGAGCATCCCTTTCTCTTCAGAGCCAGACGGTGACGAGCTGGGGTTGACTTCAAGAGTGCTTCTCTTGGCTCACTCCGGAGTAGTTCTGGGGTGTCCTGGAGAACCCACTGGTGACATTATTTGGGGAGAACAGCGCAACAGAAGCAAGTCCTAGCTCCTAGAGATCAGCCTCCAATGTAAGCGGCACAGAGCAGAGAGGGACGCGGCTGGTTTCCAGTCCTCCCATCGGCACGCTGGATCGAGNTCCGGAGTAGTTCTGGGGTGTCCTGGAGAACCCACTGGTGACATTATTTGGGGAGAACAGCGCAACAGAAGCAAGTCCTAGCTCCTAGAGATCAGCCTCCAATGTAAGCGGCACAGAGCAGAGAGGGACGCGGCTGGTTTCCAGTCCTCCCATCGGCACGCTGGATCGAGCATCTAAAACGAGAGACCTCGTGTGCGGAACCTACGTGTGTGTAAGCTCACACGCTTACACGTGGTGTGAGCTCTGAGGACCTGGAGAGACCGAGACTCACAGCGACAGTCTCTTCTAGCAGATGGGAGCCCTGAAGGGCCCCTCACAGCCTACGGGGGCTTCCCTGAGCTGTGCCCTCCGGAATCCCAGCGGGGACATTGGTGCTTACAGTTGTCCGGGCCTCCCTCACCCCGCGTTTCTGTGACCCGCGCTGTCTAGGGTGGCAGCTGTGTGCCACGGCCGTTCTGCAGGGTTGTCGCAATGAAGAAAGGTTTCCCCCAAGGTCCCAGCAGCTCTGGGCGTTCAAACCCACGAAAAGTGTAAAAGGTTGTTCCTGCCACAAGTGTGCTAGTTCTGAAGGAGGGGAGTGAGTTTGTGGGTGTTCATTTTCTCATTATAATCCACACATCTTGTGTGTTATGGTCATTCATTTTCCTTGGGTTTAATCTGGTTAAAAGTTTTACAGGCAAGCACTATAGCAAATAGGGCTTCCCACGCAGCGCTAGTGGTAAAGGATCCACCTGCCAGTGCAGGAGATGTGGCTTCAAACCCTGGGAGAAGGAAGTGGCAACCCACTCCAGTATTCTTGCCTGCCAAGTCCCATGGACGGAGGAGCGTGGGACAGTCCATCGGAGTGCAAAGAGTCGGACATGACTGAAGCAACTTAGCACACACGCACTATAGCAAACGGGATGTCTGCAAAGTTCTAAGGTGTGTGTTCTTGGGACACACAAGTCGCAGGCACTGGACAGTGTGCTCTTGACTCCTGGAGAGATTCCCTAACAGTACATCTTGCTAAATGATACAGCAATTCCACACCAAGTTGTCCACATTAATACAGCTAACCGTTGATCAGCACAGGTTGACCTGTGCTGGTCCACTTACATGCAATTGATTGAACCCGCAGATGTGGAACCCAGGGGAACTATAATGTGATACCCGAATCTTCCACTGCTCAAGGATCGTCACCCCTCACTCCCGGGTTGTTCAAGATCCACTGTACAGTCAAGGTACGCATTTCCATCTCTACAACCTCCCACCTTGGCCTCTGGAAACCACTCCTTTGCTCTCCATTTCTGTAATTTTGTCATTTCAGAAATGTTCTACAATTGGAATAATTTGTAATTTGGGGGAGTTGTCTTTTTTCATTCAGCAGCATGCTCTGGAGATTCAGCCAGACGTGCATGTATCAACTGTTTGCTCCCTTTTATGGCTGAGTTGGGGCTTCCCAGGTGGCGCTAGTGGTAAAGAACCCACCTGCCACTGCAGGAGACATAAGAGGTGTGTGTTCAGTCCCTGGGGCGGAAAAACCTCCCTGGAGGAGGACACGGCAACACACTCCAGTATTCACGCCTAGAAAATCCCATGGACAGAGGAGCCTAGAAGGCTACAGTCCATAAGATCGCACAGGCTTGGACACAATTGAAGCGACTTAGCACGCACGCACAGTATTCCATAATATAGCTATATCCCAGTTTATTTAACCTATTCGTCTGTTGAAGGACATCTGGGTTGTTTCCAGTTTTCATCTATTACAAATAAAGCTGCTATAAATACTCAGGTATGACAGGTTTTGTGTGTGACTGTAAGTTTTCAGTTCTCTGACATAAATCCCCAAGAGTGCAGTTGGTGATCATTGCATATTTTTTGTTTACTTAAGAAACTGCCCAAGTGTTTTTCAGAGCCAGCCGTATCATTTTACATCCCCACCAGCAATGTATGCGTGGCCATTCTCGGCATTCCCTTAGCATATGATGTCACTGTTTTTTTTTTTATTTTACCCATTACAGGTATATAACGATGTCTCATTGTGATTTTAATTTAGATCTAGTGACACTGAATATGTTTTCATGTTCAGTTCAGTTCAGTTCAGTCGCTCAGTCGTGTCCGACTCCTTGCGACCCCATGAATCGCACCACGCCAGGCCACCCTGTCAATCACCAACTCCCGGAGTTCACTCAGACTCACACCCATCGAGTCAGTGATGTCATCCAGCCATCTCATCCTGTCGTCACCTTCTCCTCCTGCTCCCAATCCCTCCCAGCATCAGAGTCTTTTCCAGTGAGTCAACTCTTCGCATGAGGTGGCCAAAGGACTGGAGCTTCAGCTTCAGCATCATTCCTTCCAAAGAAATCCCAGGGCCGATCTCCTTCAGAATGGACTGGTTGGATCTCCTTGCAGTCCAAGGGCCTCTCAAGAGTCTTCTCCAACACCACAGTTCAAAAGCATCAATTCTTTGGTGCTCAGCCTTCTTCACAGTCCAACTCTCACATCCATACATGACTACTGGAAAAACCATCGCCTTGACTAGACGGACCTTTGTCGGCAAAGTAATATCTCTGCTTTTGAATATGCTATCTAGATTGGTAAATGCCACCTTTAGTGGCATTCTTTAGTGAAATGTCTCTTCCTGTCTTATGCCCATTTTCTAATGGGATTATTTGTGGGTTTTTTTTTTTTTTTTTTACTGTTTTGAGACTTCTTTATCTATTCTAGATATTGTCATTTCACAGAGCATATATTTTTTAATTTTGACAGAATCAAATGTATCAAATTTTCCACTTATGGATCTTGATTTTGNGATGAATCACAAGGAATCATGATTGCTGGGAGAAACATTAACAACGTCAGATATGCAGATGATACCACTCTAAGGGCAGAAAGTGAAGAGGAGCTAAAGAGCCTCTTAGTGAGGGTGAAAGAGGAGAGTGGAAAACCTGGCTTAGAACTCAACATTCAAACAATGAAGATCATGGCACCTGGCTCCATCACTTAAGGGCAAATAGGGAAAAACTGGAAACACTGACGGATTCTATTTTCTTGGGCTCCAAATTCACTGTGGACAGTGACTGCAGCCATGAAATTAAGGTGCCTGCTTCTTGGAAGAAAAGCTATGACAAAGCTAAACAGCATGTTAAAAAGAAGAGACATCACTTTGCCGACAAAGGGCCATCTAGTCAATACTATGGTTTTCCCAGTAGTCACATATGGACGTGAGAGCTGGACCATAAAGAAGGCTTAGCGCCAAAGAATTGATGCTTTTGTATTGTGCTGTTGGAGNACAAAGCTAAACAGCATGTTAAAAAGAAGAGACATCACTTTGCCGACAAAGGGCCATCTAGTCAATACTATGGTTTTCCCAGTAGTCACATATGGACGTGAGAGCTGGACCATAAAGAAGGCTTAGCGCCAAAGAATTGATGCTTTTGTATTGTGCTGTTGGAGGAGACTCTTGAGAGTCCCTGGGAACACAAGGAGTTCAAACCAGTCCATCCTAAAGGAAATCAGTCCCGAATGGAAGGACTGATACTGAAGCTGAAACTCTAATACTTTGGCCACCTGATCCAAAGAGCTGACTCACTGGAAAAGACCCTGATGCTGGCTGAGATTGAAGGCAAGAGGAGAAGGGGACGACAGAGGATGACACGCTTGGATGGCATCCCCATGGACATGAATCTGAGCACACTTGGGGAGATGGGGAAGGACAGGGAGGCCTGNGGGAGGGATTGGGGGCAGGAGGAGAAGGGGACGACCGAGGATGAGATGGCTGGATGGCATCACTGAATCTATGGACGTGAGTCTGAGTGAACTCCGGTAGTTGGTGATAGACAGGGAGGCCTGGCATGCTGTTATTCATGGGGTCACAAAGAGTCAGACACAACCGAGCGACTGAACTGAAGTGAATAACCCTACAATGGCCTTTAAGCTTTCAAGCCAAAGGAAGAGACAGACATCTCTAACTTTAAAACAAAAGGTAGAAATGATTATAGTTAGTGACGAAGGTATGTTGAAAGCTGAGACAGGCTAAAATCTAGGCCTCTCACACCAGACAGCCAAGTTGTGAACTCAGAGGAATAGTTCTTGAAGGAAATTAAAATGCTACTGCAGTGAACACACAAATGATAAGGAAACGAATAAGTCACGTTGCTGATGTGGCGAAAGTTTTAATGGTCTGGAGAGAAGAAGAAGAGAGCCACAACATTCCCTTAGGTGAAAGTTGAATCCAGAGCAAAGGCCCTGCCTCTCTTCTCAAAAGGCTGAAAGAAGAGTGGATGCTGTAGAAGAAAAATCTGAAGCTAGGTGAGGTTGCCTTTTGAGGTTTAAAGAAAGAAGCCATCTCTAGGACACAGAAGTGCAAGGTGAAGCCACAAGTGCTGATGTAGGAGCTGCAGCAAGTTACCCAGAAGATCTAGCTGAGATAATTCATGAAGGTAAGCTACACTGAACAAATTTCCTATGGAGATGAAACAGCCGTAAATAAACTCTTTCCTGGTGTTTAAGCCACCCAAGCTATGGTACTTTGTTAGGGCAGTCCAAGCAAGCTAATATAAGTTCCATGCAAAAACAGTAACCTGAGAGACCTGGAGTGCTAGTTTAATATCAGACAAAACAGACAAAGTCAAAGTTTTTTTTACCGGACAAAGAAGGCCATTATATGTTTAAAAAAGGGTAATAACTCATCAAGGAACTACAACACTTGTGAAAATATGCACCTAAACAAGAGAACCCCAAAATCTATGAAGCAAACATTGACAGAATTTAAGGAAGAAATAGAAAACAATTTTAGAATAATATCGGGAGACTTCCATTTCCCTCCTTTTAATAACAGAGAATACATCCAGGCAGCAGTTNGTAATAACTCATCAAGGAACTACAACACTTGTGAAAATATGCACCTAAACAAGAGAACCCCAAAATCTATGAAGCAAACATTGACAGAATTTAAGGAAGAAATAGAAAACAATTTTAGAATAATATCGGGAGACTTCCATTTCCCTCCTTTTAATAACAGAGAATACATCCAGGCAGCAGTTAAATAAGGATACAAAGAGTTTGAGGAAGACTATAAAGACACTTTTTGTCTTTTCATACTTTCAAACTGCGGTGCTGGAGAAGACTCTTGAGAGTCCCTTTTACAGCAAGAAGATCAAATCAGTCAATCCTAAAGTAAATCAAGCGTGAATATTCATTGGAAGGACTGATGTTGAAGCTGAAGCTCCAATACTAAGGCCACCTGATGGGAACAGCCAACTCATTGGAAAAGATCCTGATGCTGGGAAAGATAAAGGAGGAGATGGCTGGATGGCATCATTGACTCAATGGACATGAGTTTGAGCAAACTCTAAGAGTTAATGAAGAAAGGTAGCCTGGCGTGCTGTAGTCCTTGGGGTCGCAAAGAGCTAGACACGACTGAGCAACTAAACAAGAATAAAGACACTAGCTCTGGGATTTCCCTGGTGGTCGAGCAGTTAAGAATCCACCTTGCAATGTAGGGGACATGGGTTCCATCCCTGGTCCAGGAACTAAGATTCCACATGCCATGGGGCAAATAAGCCCGACAACTACTGAGCCCATGCTCTAGAGGCCAGGAGCTGCAAATACTGAGCCTGTGTGCCCTAGAGCCTGTGCTCCATAACCAGAGAAGCCACTGCAATGACAAGGCTGCACACCACAAGGAAGAGCAGCCCCCGCCCACCACAACTAGAGAAAAGCCCTTGTGTGGAAATGAAGACCAAGTGCGGTCATAAAGAAAGAAAGAAACCAAAGAAGAAAGAGGATCCCTTATAACCAGCCCTCCCAGAACCCCACAGGATCAAAGTACACAAGTCTGTCATAGGCCATGATTAAGATTTTGCCTTGATCTCTGCACAAGAGGACCACTGCTGGATACTGGAAGGGTGAACTGAGTGGAAGGAAAAAAATTTTTTCCTTTGAGCGCTCACAGGAAATAAACATTTGTTTTCCCATAGAACTTTTCCACTTCTGGAAAGTTTCCCCAACATTATTAACAGTGTGGCTTCCTCTCTGCCCTTCTGAGGTCTTCCTGGTGTTCATGCCTTTGATACGTCCCCACGCATTCGCTTTTTTCACTTTTTTCACCTTGTTCTCCACGTTCTGGGGCTCTCTAGCTTACTCCAAAATGGAAATAATATTCAGGTCAAAAAGAGAGTTTTCTGCTTAGAAAAGTGGAACATTAATGGGCTGTAGATTTTCTAGAGTACATCACCAGCTCTTTTTTCTTCTAAGGAGGGAAGACATCAGCATGCCTAGAAAAATATTTTGGGACTTCCCTGGTGGTCCAGTGGCTAAAATTCTGCACTCCCAATGCAGGGGACCCAGGTTTGATCCCTGGTCAGGCAACTAGATCCCACATGCTACAACTAAAATCCCGCATGCCACAACCAAGACCCAGCTCAGCCAAATAAATATTAAGAGGAAAAAGGAAAAAAATATATATATATTGCACAAATCTGTTCCCAACTGCCTCTTTCTGAATGTTTAAGGAATATTTTTTAAAAAGACACCTAAGCTGTCTTCCAAGAACTACCAAATCAAAAGTACAGGGTAAGAGTGGGTACAGAATCAGTTATTTTTAGAAGTTTCCCATAAGATTTTGTTTTTACTCATCTTCTGGAGCCATTACTAATCTGATATGGAAGGCTTCCCTAGTGGCTCAGTGGTAAAGAATCCATGTGCCAACGCAGGAGACACAGGTTCAATTCCTGGTCTTGGAAGATCCCACATGCTATGGAGTAACTAAGCCCGTGCACCACAATTACTGAGCCTGCACTCCAGAACCCGGGGAACCACAACAACTAAGCCCACGTGCCACAACTACTGAAGCCTGTGCACCTAGGGCCTGTGCTCCACAAGAGAGAAGCCACCACAGTGAGAAGCCCTTGCACCACAAAGAGAGAAAAGCACATGCAGCAACAAAGACTCAGCACAGCCAAAAGTTATATAAATATTTTTTTAAAAAATCTAGTGTGGAGTGTGTGATCATCTAAAGAAAGGGGAAGGTTCAATTTTGTTTCACTTCAGAGTCAGCCCAGCTTCAGGCTCAGCCAAGCAAGGCAGGGGTTCCCCAGAGACTCACTGGGGCAGATCCTGACTCCTGGAGGGAAGTGATCCTCACCCATGGAGAGCAGGTTCCTGAAGGTCTCCACCATCACGTCCCTGTACAAGGCCCTCTGAGCAGGGTCCAGGCATTCCCACTCCTTCTGAGAGAATTCGATGGCCACATCCTTGAAGGTCAACTGTGCCTGAAATGAAAAAACACATTTTCACTGAGGGACCAGGTGAAGAGTTCTTATCTTCACATAAAATGTGAATAGGAAACAGGCAGTAAGGATTGATTCAGTTGAGGTGATGGATCATTTTGAGTAAGGTTATTGTGAGTAACTATTTGTCCCTAATTTTATGGGGCTTCCCTGGTGGCTCAGACAGTAAAGAATCTGCCTGCAATGTGAGAGACCTGGGTTTGATCCCTGGGTTGGGAAGATACCCTGGAGAAGGGAAAGGCTACCTACTCCAGTATTCTTGCCTGGAGAATTCCATGGACAGAGAGCCTGGCAGACTACAGTCCATGGGGTTGTAGAGTCACACATAACTGAATGACTAACACTTTTACTTTTTCAGTTTTATTATATTTTTCCAGCAAAAGATATCAAATCCACTGAATCACTATAGATTTCCCATTTGTGAGGACAATAAAAGAAATACACAGATGAAAATTATCCAACACAGGATTGTTCATATGGAAGAGATACAGGTTATGCTTTATACACTACATGATATTCAATACCTGGAGGAGCCAGAGCATGAACAGTGTCTTCAAGCATGACAGGATCCACATATATGCAGAATCAGAGGCCACATATATGCAGAAACATAAATCTGTCCACTTAACTCAGGTATTTGAAAAGTGTTAGTCATGTCCTGCTCTTTGTGACGTCATGGACTGTAGCCCCCCAGGCGCCTCTCTCCATGGGATTTTCCAGGCAAGAATACAGGAGTAGGTAGCCATTCCCTCCTCCAGGGGATCTTCCTGATCCAGGGATCGAACCCCGTTCTCCTGCATTGCAGGCAGATTCTTTATCACTTGAGCCACCAGGGAAGTCATTAACAAAAGTCAGCTGGAGTTTACTCCACTAATTTTAAAAAATGATTCAACATTAAGGAAGTGTACTAATGTTGTACATTAATCTAGCAGATTCAATGAAAAAAAATAGAACTTATTACAGCAATAGACCTTTGAAGAAATACTAGATGATTTAGGGATAAGCAACAAAGTCCTAGTATAGAGCACAGGGAACTCTACTCAGTATCCTGTGATAAACTATAATGGAAAAATATGAAAAGAAATAGAGATAATTTTAAACAGGAAAGATTAGAACTGTATGGAAGACAGTGTTTTAAAATTATGCCACGTGAGGCCTTCTCAAGCAAGATCAGAAAGCACAGGGCAGGAAAGAAATATTTGTGTTTCACTGCAAAGACATGCTTGGAGAAGGCAATGGCAACCTACTCCAGTACTATTGCCTGGAAAATCCCATGGATGGAGGAGCCTGGTAGGCTACAGTCCATTGGGTCTCGAAGAGTCAGACACTACTGAGGCGACTTCACTTTCACTTTTCATTTTCATGCATTGGAGAAGGAAATGGCAACCCACTCCAGTATTCTTGCCTGGAGAATCTCAGGGATGGGGGAGCCTGGTGGGCTACTGTCTATGGGGTCACACAGAGTCAGACACGACTGAAGCAACTTAGCAGCAGCAGCAGCAAAGACATGCTAAACTAGGAAAGACACCAGGGCGTGTATAAAGAATTCAACTACAAAACATAGCTTAAAAAAAAAAAAAAAAAGCTATCAAAAGAGAACTGAGCAAAGTATGAAAATCATGTTTTATTTCCATAAAAGCATGAAACTGACTCACAAGTAGTTGGAAAACAGAGATACAAAGGATTGTGATTTTTCCCCAAATTTTCAAAAGATGAAAAGAATACAGCATCAAGCTTTGCTTATATTGAAGGCAATCTCACAGGTTGGCAGTGGGGATGGAACCTTTGCAGCTTTAGGGGAGGACATCTGACAAAATCTATCAAAATAAGAAATGCGCCATTCTTTTTTGTTTTGCTATGCTGGGTTTTCACTGCTGCACAGGCTTTTCTCTAGTTGTGGTGAGTAGGGGCTACTCTTCAGTTGCAGTGCACAGGCGTCTTATTGTGATGGCTTCTTTTGTTTAGAAGCACAGGCTCTAGGGTTCATGGGTTCAGTAGTAGCAGCTCCCAGGCTCCAGAGCACAGGCTCAATAGTTGCGTTGCACGGGCTTAGTTGCTCCAAGGCATGTGGGATCTTCCTGGATCAGGGATCGGTCCCATGTCTCCTGAATTGGCAGGCAGATTCTTTACCACTGGGCCACCAGGGCAGCCCAAAATGTGCAATTCTTGTCCCAGCAGTCACATGTTAAGACGCCCAAGAAATCTTCAGACATCTGCTGAAAAGTCAGTAGGCTCAGAGGTAGCCATTGACACATTCTCTATGTCAGCAAAAAACTGCAAAGGTCCCTTGTGTCTTCATTAAGAGAATGTCCTGGTAAAGGTCAAGGTGTATCTGTGTTTACTAATGTGAAAACCACTTTCAGCCACATGCTGTGGTCATTTTTAAAATGTGCATAATAAAGGAATACCACAAACATGCCTTGAAGAATTTTTCCTAAAAATCTCATAATGGTGTGAAATGCAGTGTTACAAGATTTGAGCTGAGTCTTGCCACAAAGCTGACAACAGCGGTTCCTCAATGAGACATGAGGCATGGTGACAGAGAAGAAGATGCCTCACATCTTAGCACCTAAGCCTCTGCTTTGTTGGAATTTTGACCACAAAAATATAAATAAATAAACATATCACATGATCTTAAAAGAAAATTTAATAATTTATTAATAATGGTGGAGCCAGAATTTGGCTATAGCCTCTCTGATGACAAAGATAAAGTTCTGCGCTCCGCTGTCTTTGTTTTTTACCTAAAACACTTGCTAGAAGGTAGTCCTTGCAGGAATACCATTAACCCTGTGGGATGAATATACTGAGAATAATTTTTTAAAATCTCCTGTTAGATACTTAGACTGACTCCATATTTTAAAACCAATTATTGAATGAAGCATCCTAAATCCCTGATGTCTGTTTTTGAACTTTCTTCTGCATTCTGAATCATTAATATTTTGAAACCAAAAACACCACGATTCACTTGCTTAGCTTTGAATGCATTATTAAATCAGGCAGAGCTGATTTCCTCTTATCACTTTTCTTTTCCAGAATTTTCCAACCATTCCTACACATTAGAATGTGACTTCCATCCTGGTTGACAGAGAGCAGACAGCGCATCCAGATGGGCCCTAAGCAATCCCTGCTGCCCAACAGCACTGAGACCCCATCTCCAACCCGTGGGTGAGAAGCCCTGCCCAGGACGGTGCCCAGGGGAGCCTCCTCACAAGGGCCAGGTCACCGGGTCACAGGGAGATGGGATCTCAGTGGAGACGACAGGTCCTGAGGGAAGGCCCCAGGTGAGTGTGCATGTACAGGACTCAGACAGGACACTTCAGAGTCAGACACGATTTGTGAGTCCAGAGAAGGGCATTTCAGGAAGGACAGGCTGAGAATCCACTGAGAAAATGACCCTATCTGAGAAAGAGCCATGCCTGACTCCTATTCTTTCTTCTTCCTCCTCTTCTAGGTTTCTTCCTCAGGCAAAGACTGGTCTTGAGAAGACAGTCCTGAGTGTCAAGAATATGCCGTTTAGTGCCTGGGATCAACACACCCCCTTCCTGTGCCTCAAACACACACACAGGGAGGACCTCACCACGTGGAATAGACAGTCCTCTGTGCCCACTGTCTCAGGAGGGACTCAGGACAGTCAACTCCTGCAGAGTCCCAACACGGGAGCTTTCTCACACTTTCCCTCAGATCATGCTACCCTCCTGGTGAGGAGTGGCAGAAGAATGCCATCCTGTCCTGACTTACAGCCCCTGCAGGTTCGTGCCCAGAGACCTGCCCCCAGCAGCTCCCCGCCAATGAAAACCCCTAGCACCTGACTCCAGTCCCCTAGACACTCCTACAAGCTCCCAGTGGGCCCCCCACAATATTACAGGATAGATACCCCTACTGAGTGCACACTCTGCCACAGGATGCCACAGCACGTCCCAAACGTCAATAGTTTTTGTTCTGGCAGGAGGACACCCACCAACCCAGGATCCATATACTCCTTCTTGGACTGTGTGCATTAGTCGCTCAGTCATGTTGGGCTCTTTCTGACCCCACAGACTGGAGTCTGCCAGGCTCCTCTGCCCATGGAGATTCTCCAGGCAAGAATCCTGGAGTGGGTTGCCATGCCCTCCTCCAGGGGATCTTCCTGACCCAGGGATCAAACCTGGGTCTCCCGCATTGCAGGCAGATTCTTTACTGTCCGAGCCACCAGAAAAGCCCTCCTTCTTGGAGACCCCACCCTAAAGTCAGGCACAGTCACAACATCCTAATGCAAGAGTAATGTCTCCAACAATCCATGTTTTCCACGGAGACTCTAATATCTTCCATCGTGGAAACATTCTAAGATGTCATCTGTTTCCTGCAGAACCCACATGACAGTAAAGCTTGGGCAGTATAATGAGATCCGCCCACTTAAAACACAGCGGATTACCCCCAAAATGGTCTGCGAAATTCTTCCCTTTAACCTCTTATGGGTCAATGGTCCTCACACTCATTAGAGACCCCACAGAGGTTACTACATAGAATAAACTTCCTCAGTCTGCCTCTCACGATTCAGACACGAACTCCTCCACAGCTAGGAGTTTGGCTGCCGAAGGCTCACAACTCAGTCCCGCCTTAAAAACGGGACTCAGCCACAGGGAGTCGCCTCCACAACATCATAGCACCTCGCTGGACAAGACAATGTCTGGTCAGCCCCGGATGGGAAGGCTTGTATCTTCCCTCAAATTGGACCAGTTCTGGAGGGTCACTCCATCTCCGGAGCCCCCTTCTGTAAAGTCCTACAGTGGAGTCTGGATTCTCATCCTCAGGGCAAAGGGAAGACATGGAAGGATGCAGGGATTAATACCAGAGAATTCGTCCCTGCTCTGTTTCCCCCTCTGCTTTCCCTGTTGCCTCTTTCCCCCTCTTTCTGTCCCAGGACCATTCTCTCTGTTGTCCAGGGCACCGATGCTTTTACTTCCTCCTCATTCTCTCAGTTCCAGGTACCTGCCCCTTGAGGTTCCGACATCTACCCTGATCAAGGTCTCTCTCACTCAGTTTGCTTCCCTTTGTCTTTTTGGAGGAGCCTTTCTATCTAGGTTTCTTCTGACTCACTCTTTTGTTCTGACTGTATCTCCACATCCACCTGGTCCATCGTCTATTTCAGCCTCTCTTTTTCACTCTTCCTTTCTCTGTCGGTCTTTCTCATCCCCTACCCTGTACATTCACAGGTACGGAAGAGATAGGGAGATGTCCCCTACCCACGAAATGCATTTTGCAGTGGAGCTTCGGGAATGTAAACACACCACGACAAGCACAGACAGTGGAATGCGTTTTGTGCAGAAGAAACACAAAGAATGTAACCAAATGGGTGCATGTCACCTCTTCCAGCGCGTGGGGCAGAGAACTCCATGGCGGGGAGTGCAAAGTGCAAAGGATGACTACGGAGGGGAGAGGCCGACTCCTGAGGCAATGTAGACAGGGAGGCTGTCAGGAGAGGGGTGATGTCTGCACGACCCGGAGGCAGAGAAGATGTAGCCTCCGGGTATACACGGCCTAGCGGCAGACGAGAATCCACCCCACGAGTGAGAGCTTTGCACAGCGCGGCAGAGAGAGAGAGAGAGGATTGGAGCCTGTGAAAGTCACTGCAGGCACTTCAAGCAGGCAAGAGGCGTCACCTGGATCCAAGGCTGAAAGGCCAGTGCGGAGACCCGCTTTATAGAGCGAAGACCCGCTTTATAGAGCGATTTTAACTCGAAATAGACTAGGACCTCCGATCCGCCCCGTAGCTGTCAGGCCTTGAATGTCTCGCTATGCTGCCGGGACTTAGCGAGGGCGGACGAGTGGATAAAGGGGATCTTAACGTACATGACGACGCCTGAACCTTGGATGTGGCGGATCGGGGTCGTGAGGGGCGTCTAAAATACCCAGTCGTGACAGAAAAACCAACGGCTTCGCCCCTCCCTCCGCTTCCGTGTTTGCGGAAAATTGCGCCTGCGGAGCGGGGGCGGGGCCGGTTAGGAGCGAGGCGTGGGCGGTGGCAGGGACTGAACTGAAAGCAAGAGGGGCGGGGCTGGATGGGGGCGGGCCTGACTGAGAGCGGGGCCTAGAGGAATCAGGATCTGGCTTCTGTCCCACTGTTTTTCTGCCCAGCAGGGCATGATCCTCTTCTTCAGAATTTTTTTTTTAATTTTTAAAATGTATTTATTTATTTTTGGCTGCTCTGGGAGTTCCTTGCTGGGCTAGGGCATCTCCTTACAGTGGCTTCTCTTGTTGCGGAGCACGGGNGAGGGCGCTCTGCTCTGAGTGGGACTGTGTGACCTGAAGGGCATCGTGGGGTCAGCATAGGTGCCCCCTACTGCTGTGTGCCTGAGGCCTCACCAGTAGGGCACTGTGATCCGAGGGAAAGTGTGGGAAAGTCCCATGTTGGACTCTGTGCGGGAGTTGACCGTCCTGAGTCCCTCCTGAGACAGTGGCCACAAGAGACTGTCTGTTCCTCATGGTGAGGACTTCCCTGTGTGTGTGGTTGAAGCTCAGGAAGAGGNCTCACCAGGAGGGCACTGTGATCCGAGGGAAAGTGTGGGAAAGTCCCGTGTTGGACTCTGTGCGGGAGTTGACCATCCTGAGTCCCTCCTGAGACAGTGGCCACAGGGGACTGTCTGTTCCTCATGGTGAGGACTTCCCTGTGTGTGTGGTTGGGGCTCAGGAAGAGGGTATGTTAGCTCTAAGCATTAAATAACATGTTTTCCGCTTTCAAGGCTGACTTCCAAAGTCTCACGATGCCTGAGGAAAAAACCCAGAGGAGGAGGAAGAGGAAAGAACAGGTAATGGCTCTTTCTCAGGTAAAGTCATATTCTCAGTTGATTCACCACCTGTCCTTCCTGAAATGCCCTTCTCCGGACTGGCAGATCTTGTCTGACTCTGGAGTATCCTGTCTGACTCCTGTACACGCACACTCACGCGGGGCCTTCCCTCAGGGCCTGTTGTCTCCACTTAGAATCTCATGACTCAGTGATGAAGAAACTTGAAAAGGCTCCATTGTGGTCATGCAGAGACAGTTCCTTTTATTTCAGTAAATTTAAGTGCCTATACACGTGTGCATGAATGCACAGGTGTGCAAGACTGTGGTTTTTATAAAATACATATCATTATGTCTATATAAGTTGTATGGTATTGAGCTGTGAAATGATATCTTATATATTTTTCATTGTCTTAAAATTTTTCCACACAGTGAAATTCATGAGTTAAATAAGAGTAATTAATGTATTTCTGCATGTGTGCGTGATGAGATTTTATGCGCTTCTAGGTCGTTAACCTTGAACTTGTTTCAAGCTTGCTCAAGAAACCCTCTGTCAATGTATCTTTGGTGATTTTATATGACTGAAGTGTTTTACATTTAATTCTAGAACCTAAACACCTGGGTTTATATGCTTGCTCTACCATCTTTAGCTGTTTGACCTGAGGCAGATTTCTTAGGATGTCTGTGACACAACTGTCGTTGCCTTCAGATGTATGGGACTAGATCTCTTTATTTTAAAAAAATTGTTTTTAATTATTTTATATTGGAGTATAGTTGAATAGCAGTGTTGTGTTAGCTTCAAGTATACAGCAAAGTGATTCCGTTACACTTACACGTGTCTGTTCTTTTCCCATTTAGCTTATTTCAGAGTATTCAGCAGAGTTGCTTGTGCTATGCAGTAGGTCCTTGTTGTTTATCTATTGTGTACATAGTAGTGTGTATCGGAGAAGGCAATGGCACCCCACTCAGGAACTCTTGCCTGGAAAATCCCATGGACGGAGGAGCCTGGTGGGCTGCAGTCCATGGGGTCGCTAGGAATCAAACACAACTGAGCGACTTCACTTTCACTTTTCGCTGTCATACACTGGAGAAGGAGATGGCAACCCACTCCATTATTCTTGCCTGGAGAATCCCAGGGATGGGGGAGCCTGGTGGGCTGCCGTCTATGGGGTCACACAGAGTCGGACACGACTGAAGCGACTTAGCAGCAGCAGCAGTGTGTATACACACCCCATTCTGCCCCCTGCCCATGCCACATTTTCTCTTTGGTAACTCTAAGCTTGTTTTCTATGTCTATGAGTCTGTTTCTGTTTTGTTATTCATTTATTTATTTACTTGCTTATTTGTTTATTTTGATATTTTAATTTTATTGGAGGATAGTTGATATACAATATTGTGTGAGTTTTGGGTGTGCAGAAAATTGAGTCAGTTATACATACACAAATATCCATTGTTTTTAGATTCTTTTCAGATCTTTTTAAATTTGCTATTATGTTGTTGTACGAGTTAGTACACGCAAAGCATTTAGAGGAATGCATAGCACCTGAGAAGTGTTCAAACACTTTATGAGATCCCTGTTGCTGTCATCACAGTTTCTTTAAAGTCACTATAGACACTGTCATCTCTAAAGAGTTCATTGCTGCTATAGTTCCTCTTAACATTGAATATTACTTGGTGTGTGGAACATACTCTCTCACATTTCTATACAGATAATCCTGTGTTGATTGTGTGTGTATGTTTCTTGTATTGTCTACAAAAATGGGAAATATATACTGATTTAGAGGCTGTCATAACCTCTCGTGGAAAAGTATAATAAACCAAAATCAGAGACACATAACTTGCTCAAAAGTACCTTCAGTGAATCTGTAACCACACCCCCTTTAGTCAAAATCAATCCTTACACCTCTCCTTTTCTCATTTTGTNGAATGCATAGCACCTGAGAAGTGTTCAAACACTTTATGAGATCCCTGTTGCTGTCATCACAGTTTCTTTAAAGTCACTATAGACACTGTCATCTCTAAAGAGTTCATTGCTGCTATAGTTCCTCTTAACATTGAATATTACTTATGTGAAAATAAGACTCTCCTGGTGGGCCCGTTGGTGAAATGTGTTTTTGTTTCAGGGACGGTTGACATTAAAAGATGTGGCCATTGAATTCACTCCCGAGGAGTGGGAATGCCTGGACCTTGCTCAGAGGGCCTTGTACAGAGAAGTGATGGTGGAGACCCTCAGAAACCTGCTCTCTGTGGGTGAGGATCACTTCCCTCCAGAAGTTGGAATCTGCCCATGGGTAGCTCTGCATTTTCCCTCCTGTGCCTCTTGGCGGCGCCTGCATTGCCTGGCTGAGTTCAGAGCCCTGTTGACTCAGACATGAAAAGCTTCCTAATGCAACAGGACTTTGAACTTGTCCTTTCTTCATATGACCTTCCCATTTCATGGTCGAGGGTGATTCCAGAGCTCAAATATGCATCAGACCTTATAACAAATAAAAAATATCCAGTTGCCTCTTTTCTACCCCTGAGCTTTTGATTCAGAAAGCTAGGTGTCTGTATATTATATACTATGCCCTATGCATTCAAAATCAGGCAGCCAGTGGCTGAATTTTTGGATTGTGGTGGGGGGAAGCTGTGTTTTGTGGCATGCAGGAACTTAGTTCTCCAACCAGGAATCGAACCTAGGCCCTCGGCATTGGGAGTTGAAAATCAACCACTAGACCATCAGGGAAGTCCCATGTAATGGTTTTTTAGCTTTATTGAGGTATAGTCAAATAAAGTTATAGTATATTTAAACTGTACAACACAGTGACTTGATATACATGTACATTGTGAATGGGTTTCCATGAAGTTACTTAACACATAAATTACCTCACGTTACTTTTATTTTTTGTTTTGGTGAGAACACTTAAGAGCTACTCTCTCAGCACATTTCAGTTTTATAGTATTAATATTATTCACTGTCGTCATCGTGTTTTATGTGAAATCCTCAGAGCTTGTCCATCTTATGGTGGAAATTGTGAGCCCTTTTATCAACCCCTCCTCGTTTCTGTCACCCGCAGTCCCTGGCAGCAGTTATTCTAGTCTGTGTTTCTTGGCCTGGTTTCTTCCCTCTTCATCACACTCCCTATCTTTTAAGTGCCTATACAGGTGTGCATGAATGCACAGGTGTGCAAGACTGTGGTTTTTATAAAATACATATCATTATGTCTATATAAGTTATATGGTATTGAGCTGTGAAATTATATCTTTTGGCCCCATGTCATACAGTTAAGAAAGGACAATTTCATACTACTTGCTAAGTCAGTTTCTCTTTTCTTCCCAGGTCAATGTTTTATGTGCCCAAGTACATTTATCTTCCCACAGATTGGCACGTACAAACACTGCCCACATGCCCTTTGCTCCCTACCCTCCAGTCTTCTTTTAAAATTATCTCTATTAATTTACGGGTACTTGATTTACAATGTTGTGTTAATTTCTGCTGCTCAGCAGAGTGATTCAGTTATACAGCTATCCATTCTTTTTCATGTTCTTGTCTGTTATGGTTTATCACTGTTTACTAATCTTCACTATAACCTATAGGTAATGATTTTTCAGGATGTATTTCACAGTATAACCGACTCACACCACTTGTTCATGTGGCCATTCTAAGTGAATGGCCATTCTAAGTGAATATGGTTTTATAAGTGGCATTCAGAGAATTATTTTATTTTTGTAACATTTTATTCTTCCTCATTTCCACAGGGCAGATATGGTTTTCCAATTCTAAAGTGCCATTTACTTATATTACTCACTAATTAAATTTGTTGTGGCTTATTTACCATTAGAGTACTATGCTTTAGCATTATTACTATACATTAAATATATAGTAAACATATATAATATGGGCTTCCCTGGTGGCTCAGATAGTAAAGAATCTTCTTGCAATGCAGGAGACCTGAGTTCAATCCTTGAATGGGGAAGATCCCCTGGAGAAGGGAATTGTTACCCACTCCAGTATTCTTGCCCAGAGATCAGTAAGATTGTTACTGTGTAATACTGTTCTTTCTTCAAATATGAAGCAGCCATGTTTTATGTGAAGTAATATGTGGGTTTAGGTCATGATGCCAAATACCCCTGTCAGGACTAATGTAAGTTTGCAGACTGAGGTTTTCAGCCATTGATTATTTAAAGTAGGCTTCCCTAAAATTAATTTGAATGACATGTAATCACCCTTTTTTTTTTCTTTTACTTTTTTAAATTGTGGTAGAAGTCACAGGACATAAACCATACTATCTTAACCATGTTTAACTATGCAGTTCAAGCTTCCCAGGTGGCACTAGTGGTCAAGAACCGGGCTGCCAATGCAGAAGAAGTAAGAGAGCTTTAATCCCTGGGTTGGGAAGATCCCCTGGAGGAGGGCATGGCAACACACACAGTATTCTTGCCTGGAAAATCCCAGAGACAAAGGAGCCTGGTGGGTTATAGCCCACAGGGTCACAAAGAGTCAGGCACAACTGAAGTGACTTAGCATGCATGCACACAACTATGCTGTTCAGTGGCAGTAACTTTCACCATCATCCATCTCCCAAATTTTCCACTTTCCTAAAGTGAAACTCTGTCCACATTAGNAGCCCACAGGGTCACAAAGAGTCAGGCACAACTGAAGTGACTTAGCATGCATGCACACAACTATGCTGTTCAGTGGCAGTAACTTTCACCATCATCCATCTCCCAAATTTTCCACTTTCCTAAAGTGAAACTCTGTCCACATTAGACATTAAGTCCCCATTCCTCCTCCCCACACCTCCTGCCCCCAACACACCCCTTCCCTGGCATTTTACCAGGGACTCTGTAACTGGAAAGAGTTTCTGACTCTGTAACTTTGACTATTTGACTCATAAAAGTAGAATCAAGCAATATTTGTGTGCACCTCCTGTCAATATTCCTGGCGTGTTTCCAGAAAGGAAAGATCATGGTTGCACCATTTCTTATCTGTCCAAAGCATGTAGTCCTTTCAGTATAATACCGTGTCCTTCCATGTGAAATATTTCTTTCCCAGCTATAATTAACAGGAGACATGCAACTCTGTTTGTCTTGCAGATACCTCTCCTAAACGTGTGTTGAAGGGATCAGCACCAAAACAAAGTGGTCACACAGGAGGGATCCTGCAGACAATGTTGTCGGAAGGACACAAAAGCCATGACACCAAGGATCACGGCTGCCGGAAAATCCAGAAAAACGTGTACCCGCGGGAAAGTGACCAAAGTAATCAGAAGGGTGTGCCTGCTACCCACCCAAAAAATCTCACTTGTCGAAGAGACGAAGGAAACGAGCCAACTGAAAGCAGGCTGGCACTAAGCTTTCCGTCATATCTGACTGGACTGCCCGTTTTCCCAGCCAAAGGGCAGTTTTATGTATATCACCAGGTTGAGAAGGCTGACAACACAGGAGCCTCCTTTTCAGTACTTCCAAGAATTGTTCCTCCTGTCCAAATCAGCGTTTCTAATGGATATGGGATCAGTTTCTGGCATTCTCCACTACTCATACAAGACCAGAAAGCATACGTTCGGGAAGACCCTTACAGACGCGACCAGGATGACAAAGCAGTTCATGACGGCTCCCAGAGCCCCAGCCATCAGATGACCCATGGAGGGGTGAGGCCGCACATGTGTAACCTGTGTGGCAAAGCCTTTCATCAGAACTCACATCTCACTCGACATCAAAGAATCCACACGAGAGGGAAGCATCACAAGTGTGAAGAGTGTGGTAAGGGCTTCAGTTACAGTTCACACCTTGTACGCCACCGCAGAATCCATACCGGAGAGAGACCTTACCAGTGCAACGAGTGTGACAAAGCCTTCAGTGTGCTTTCAAGTCTTATTTATCACCAGGTCGTCCACACTAGAGAGAAACCTTACAAGTGTAATGAATGTGACAAAGTCTTCAGTCAGAGTTCAAGCCTTACCAATCATCGCAGAATCCATACCGGAGAGAAACCCTACAAATGTGATCAGTGTGGCAAAGCCTTTAACCAGAGCTCGCATCTCACCAGACATCAGGTCATGCACACCGGAGAGAAGCCTTACAAGTGTGATGAGTGTGGCAAGGTCTTCACTCAGAACTCCAGCCTCGTAAGTCACCGGAGAATTCACACTGGGGAGAAACCCTACCAGTGTAATGAGTGTGGCAAAGCATTTGGTGTGTATTCGAGTCTGACTTATCATCAGGTAACCCACACTAGAGAGAAACCTTACAAATGTAACGAATGTGGCAAGGTCTTCAGTCAGAGTTCAAGCCTTCCCAGTCATCGCAGAATTCATACCGGAGAGAAACCCTACAAATGTGATCAGTGTGGCAAGTCCTTTATTCACTGTTCAAACTTCAATAGACATAAGAAAATCCACACTGGAGAGAAACCTTACAAATGTGACGAGTGTGGCAAGGTCTTCACTCAAAACTCAAGCCTCATGAGTCATCGGAGAATTCATGCTAGGGAGTAACCTGACCAATGTGATGAGCATCACAAAGTGCTTATTGTAAGTTCTAGCATAAATTGACGCCAGAGAGTCCATACTAAAGAGAAATTATATCAATATAACATATAGGACAGAGGACTTACACAGATTCATAGCTCACTAGACATCCAGAAGCATACACCTTTGATGAAGCCACAAAAATGTAATGTGTGTATAAAAATCAAAATTAAAGAACATCATGACATTCCTACTGGAGAGCAGCTTTACAAATGGAATGAATATGGGAAGGTTTCTTATTAAGCTTTCATGCCTTTGATGTCCTGAGAGTATTTAAACTAGGGAGAAACCAGACAGACTTACTGAGTGTGGAAAGGCCTTTCAGCAACAGTATCCCATCAGAATTCACCAAAGAATTCATTAATGGAAAGAAACCTTATAAACATAATGAATATTTTAAATTTCTTCATGACTTTTTATAACATTTTGCCTCAGAGCATTCACGTGAGGAATGACTAAGTCTCAAATTTAATCTGAATGAAGTCTTTCAGACTGCAGAAAAAATATGTTCAAACTTAGATAGGTCCTGAGGATATTATCTTACGTTTTTTTTTTTTCTGAATCTCTTACAGTGTAAAGTATGACGGTTTTACATTTCATGTTTAAAGCTATGACCAATTTTAAACTAATATTTGTACAAATGTGAAGTTTTGGTGGAGGTTCTTTCATATTTTTTTCCCTAGTATGGGAAATCAGTTGCTAGGGTATCATTTTTCAAGTTCTTTGTCCATCCGGTTTCCTTGGTACCTTGTCAGACTCAGTTGGAAGTACTTGTGTGGGGGCTGCTTCTGGGTTTTCTGTTTTGTTTCTTTGACCCATATGTCTTACTCCACAGACATCACAGTCTTGATTACTTTTTACCATGTTAGAAGTCTTGAATGAGAGTGACTCCAAACAATTTATTCTTCTTCAGATGTGTTTGCTATTCTAGTTCTTTCCGTGTAAGTTTTAGAAAAATCCTGTTTGTTTCTACAGAATATCTTGATAGAAAATGTCTTATCAGTTTGCAGTCATTTGACAGCGTTTCTGTGTTATGCCTTCCAATAAATGACTGTTGTATGTCTTTATTTGTCCGTTCTTTGGTTTCTTTCACCAGTATTTTATAAATATCAGCATCAAAATCCTGTCAACACTTTGTTTAGCACATTTCTATACTTTTTTAATAATTGGACATGTTATTTTTAATTTGTCTCCATGTGTTAATTGCTACTATATAGAAATACAGTAGCTTTTTGAATGTTGATCTTGTATCCTCAGAATTTACTAATCTCACTTATTCTAGAAATTTTTGTAGATTCTTTGGACTTGTGTATCTGTAATCATTTCAGTAGTTTCCTAGTGCAGCTTGCTGACAAAAATTCAGTTATCAAGAAGAAAAGGGAATTTATTCGAGCCAAACTGTGGATTGTAATACAGGAAGTAGATTCTCAAAAAGCTCTGACAACTGTTCCAACTGTTAAAGAGTTCAAGGTACAGTCACAAACATTTTTGAGACAAAGGATTGTACGTAAAAATGACATATTTTAAAGAATTGTCTTAACATTTTGTTTTTAACTGCTCTGGATTTTCATTGCTGCACAAAGGCTTTTCTCTAGTTTCAGGCTTCTCATTGTGATGGATTCTCTTGTTGTGGAGCACAGGCTCTAGGGCACGTGGGCTCTAGTAGTTGTGGCTAAGTTACCCTGTGGTATGTAGGACCTTCCTGGACCAGGAATTGAACCCGTGTCCTTTGCATTGGCAGGTGGATTCTTAACCTCTGTACCACCAGAGAAGCCCAGACCTACTGATATTTTACATGAAGTTCACCAAGGATACACGGTCCAGGTAAGTACATTCAAAGTGAACAGCAGGTCACAGGACCTCATATAGCATTTGGAAAAGACACCATTCTTTTAAGAAGTTAAATTGCTAGTTCCAAAAGAAAGGGAGAATACTAGGCCTTTTCTGTTGGTTGGGCAGGCACAGCCATCCCTGAGGAACTGTGGTTCAGGTATAACACAGGTGCACACTGCACATTAGGGAGGGAGGGAGGAGGCCCAAACAATATTTAATGTTTCAATTTTTTCTTGTCTTAAAATACACATTGTATTTCATCAGGCTATAAGAAATTACCACAAACTAAGTGGATTAAAACAGATTGTCTTCCAGTTCAGGTCAGAAGTCTAAAATGAGTATCTTAACAGAACTGGGAGGAATTTGTTTCCTTGCTGTTTCCAAGTTCTGGGGACTGCTTACATGCTTTGCCACTTCAAAATAAGCCAGGTACCATGTTTTTTTATTTATTTTTTTTAATTGCTTTTGGCCTCACTGTGGAATCTGGGATCTTAGTTCCCCGACCATGGATTGAACCTGTGCTCTCTGCAGAGGAAGTAAGGAGTCTCAACCACTGAACCTCCAGGGAATTCATATATATATATATATAAATTCACATCCACACACATACACATTATATATACATATATATGTTACAGAAGCCTGAATATATTGTTCATTGTTGAAACTCCTTTAAATTTTTTGGATCCTCAAATCTAGCGATCACAAATAAGGGTATATTCTAATCTTTGTGTATGATTGAGAAATTGTCCATTTCTCCCACTTTTTTATTCTTCTGCTTTGTTCCCTTGGATGTTTGCCTAAAGAAAAATCCATATAAATAAAAAGGCCATACACCCCACCCCATTTGTGTATGTTAGTTGCTCATGTCTGACTGTGGCCCCATGGACTGTAGCTCTCCAGTTTCTTCTGTCTGTGGGTTTCTACAATCAAGAATACTGGAGAGGGTTGGGATTCCCTTCTTCAGGGGATCTTCCCAACCCAGGGATCGAACCCCAGTCTCATGCTTCGCAGACAGATCTCTTCACCATCTGAGCCCTGACCCTGCTCCTCTGCTTTTCTAGAAATAGTAAAGGTTCCACCATAGATATATTTCCTCAGTGGAGGACAGGAGGAACAATGCCGGGTTGTTTCGAGGTTCATGTGAAATGGTGGCTATTAAGCATTTGGAACACTGCCTGGCACAAAGTAGGAGCTCAGTGATCTCTGTTGTTTAGTAACTAAGCAATGTCTTGCTCTTGCAACCCCATGGATTGTAGCCCACCAGGCTCCTCTGTCCATGGGATTTTTCAGGCAAGAATACTAGAATGGGTTGCCGTTTCCTTCTCTGGGGGATCTTCCCAACCCAGGTATTGAACCTCAACTCATGCATTGGTGGGTACTTTCTTTACCACTGAGCTACCAGGGAAGCCCATTAGAGGACGTGGGAGTTCAAACTGACTCCTCTCTTCCCTCAAATTTAACTGAGATAGCATTTAACAAAATATTTCAGCCTCTAAATATTCCAACATCCAATTGATATTTTTATTCTTTATAATATTTATTTGGCCACACCACATCTTAACTGTGGCACACAGTGTCTTCAGTCTTTGTTGTGGAATTTTTAATTGTGGCATGTGGGGTCTAGTTCCCTGAGCAGGGGTTGAGCCTGGGCCCCTGCATTGGGAGCACAGAGTCTTACCCACTGGACCACCAGGGAAGTCTTTCCAGTTGGTATTTTTGCTTGTTAATTTCCATCTTAAAAATATTTTACAATGAGATACCACCTCAAATCCATTCAGATGACTATTATCTAAAAAACAACATAAAATATTAATAACAAGTGTTAGCAAGGATGTAGTAAAACTAAACCTTAATCACTGCTGGTTGGAATGTGAAATGGTACAACTAATATGGAAATCTCATGGCAGTTCCTCAAAAAATTAAACGGAATTAACATATCCAAAAATTCTGCTACTGCTCAGAAAGAAATTTGTACAAGCATGTTCACAGCAACATTATTTACTGTAGCCGAGAGGTGGACACAACCAAGTGTCCATTGGCACATAGAGGAAACCCAGTGTGGTCAACAGTAAAATGCTGCTCAATCATGTCCAACTCTTTGCAACCCAGTGAATTGTGGCCCTTCAGGCTCCTCTGTCCATTGGATTTCCCAGGCAAAAATACTGGAGTGGGTTACCATTTCTTTCTCCAGGGGATCTTCCCGACCCAGGGAAAAACTTGCCCTTCAGTGCAGCGTCTGACACGTTATTCCCCCATCCAGATCCATCCTAGGTATGTAAATCAAAACCAAAGGCTCTTTCCATAAACTCTTCTCACATTTCACTGCCTCCTGAATTGTAGGGAAATTTTTATTAGATTGAAATACACATACTCAGAGAAAGTTTATATTATCTTCAAATAATTACAGGCCACACTTTTTACAACAGATTCCTTGTCTCTGAAGTCTTAACATTGAAACAGATCATGTAAACAAAATTAATGACATCTAACTTGGTAAATAGTTCAATGTCTTCAATATATTTTTATTTTTGTGTATGTTACTTAGACTTTTATTTTTTGCTTAATTTTTTATATTGGAGTATAGTTGATTTACAGTGTGTTAGTTTCAGGTGTACAGCAAAGTAACGCAGTTATACATATGTCCATTCTTTTCCAGATGCTTTTCCCATAGAGCTTATTACAGAACATTGAGTTCCCTGTGCTATACAGTAGGTCCTTGCTGATGATCTGTTTCATATATAGTAGTGTGTATATGTTAATCCCAAACTTAATTTATCCTCTCTGCCACATTTCCCCTTTGGTTACCATAAGGTTTTTTTTTTGACATCTGTGAGTCTGTTTCTGTTCTGTAAATAAGTTCATTTCTTTCATTTTTTAGAGAATCCACATATAATTGATATATGATATTTGTCTTTCTCTGAGTTAACTTCACTTGGTATGATAGTCTTTAGGTCCCTCCATATTGCTGTAATGGCATTATTTTGTTCTTTTTCATGACTGAGTAGTATTCCTTTGTACCACATCTTCTTTATCCATTCCTCTGTTGGACATTTCGGTTGCCTTGTGTCCTGGCTTTTATAAATAGTGCCACTGTGAACATGGGGACGCATGTATCTTTTCAGATTACGGTTTTCTTCAGATACATGCCCAGGAGTGGACTTGCTAGATCATATGGCAGTTCTTTTTTTAGTTTTTTTAAAGAACCTCCATACCGTTCTCCGTAGTGGTTGTACCAACTGATAGATTTTAATTTCTGAAGACAGTCTGCTGCTCACCACTCTGTGATGTGACAGCTCATTGTGGGACTGGACACAGCAAAAACTGAATGAATAAAGGATTTTACACTGTGAATACAAGTGGAAAATTTAGAGCTTTCTGACCCGATTAGGGACCGGGTTATTCCTTTTGCAGCAGGCAGAGCAGAGCCTGGATACATAGGTGTCTGGACTCATGAGAAGAAAGGGACTGACAGTAGGGAAACACGAACGTGTTAGTGAGGAGACGTTAATCAGCCACCAACTGGGATGATTGAAAACCAACATATAAGTCACAAAAATGGTGCAGAGCATGTAGAAAGATAGAAAGGTGCTTACCAGGGCAAGGATTCTTTGGGCAGCTCTGGTCTCAGGTGGGGATCCGGCTGAATGGTTGGTCCTAGGAATGTGGCGGACTTGCTGGTGATGTCTGTACAGGGTGAAAACCATGTATCCGCTGGCCAGGGTCATGAGTCCAAAAGACAGAGTGCTAGGAGGGCTTAAGAAAGCTGCCAAAAGTGTGGATGTTACTGTATCAAGACGAGTAATAAAGCAGTATCCCACATCTTTTTGCTTTGTGGTGTTCATGCCGCTCCATTTCCCAGACACATACGTGAACACAAATGTATTTACAAGTAAGTGCAAAATCCAGCATAGGTAAAGAATGAAGCCGGCGTACTTGGGAGCTTTTCCTTTAAGACTTGTCCATGTGGAGTTCCTGGGGCTGATCATGATGGCCTGTAAGACACTTAAGAGACATGTGGTGCTGAAAGATACCCCCGCAGCCACCCTGTGAACGTAGAAAATGAGTTTGCATCCAGGGTCACCGAGGAAATGTCTCCATCCAAAGGCTGCCGCCATCTGGGGAAGTCCTTTAGAAAGGAGGGCCAAGATGTTGGCGAAGATCAGGTGCCTGAGAATGAAATCAAGGGGTTTTAACCTGTGTCCCCTGAGGTGAATGGTGACATTCTGATAAAGAAACAAGAAATTCCCTAAGATTCCGACTACAGTCTGTGATAAGGAGATGACCCCTACTGCAAGATCCCTGGAGGCCACTCCGCCACCTCCCAGACCCCAGGGTTCGTGTTCAGAGTAAGATGGCATTGCAGGAGTATGTGAGCTTTGTGTTACTTGGTGACATGGCAATTGAAATTTGCTTTTCTTCACTCAGGCTTCCCAGGTGGCTCAGTAGTAAAGAATTCTCCTGCCAAGCAGGAGACCCAGCTTCGATCCCTGAGTCAGGAAGATCCCCTAGAATAGGAGATGGCAGCCCACCCCAATATTCTTGCCTGGGAAGTCCCATGGAAGAGGACTTAATGACTGAACAGCAGCTCTCATTCATAGTCTCCATTAACAACTGGTTGCATAAGTGGTATTGTTTCGTATGTAACAACATCGACTCAACTCTGAGATGTTATTATTTTTCAGAGGAGGAGTCCCTAAGTACAGATTGTAAGAACCATGCGAACTCGCAGCCCCCTAGGTGACCGAGGGAGAAATGGAACCTGTGTTTTCCAGCTGCAGACAAGCCTCTTCACACAGTCCTACGTGAAGAAAGGGTGTCAGTTTTATTNATCGACTCAACTCTGAGATGTTATTATTTTTCAGAGGAGGAGTCCCTAAGTACAGATTGTAAGAACCATGCGAACTCGCAGCCCCCTAGGTGACCGAGGGAGAAATGGAACCTGTGTTTTCCAGCTGCAGACAAGCCTCTTCACACAGTCCTACGTGAAGAAAGGGTGTCAGTTTTATTCTTTGTGTCCTCAAAACCTGTACTTTGTTGTTGTTGTTTTTTACTGATGTCCTTTGCTATATGGTAGCAATTTTATAATTATGTCTATAAGTTTATTTTTTATAGCCCAGTGTTGCCTATGAATAAATATTTAAAATGAACATCAGACGATAAAGCACCAACTACCATAAAACCCTGTAAAAATGATTATCCCAGATGAAGTGTTGGGTTTATAGGGGCAAGAATGGCTTAATATGATGTAACAGAGATGGATTTGTCCTTATGCCAAGAACAAGCATAAAATGAGAGTAACCACCAAAATCTTTGTACTGTAATATGATGGGCTAAACTCTAGACTTTGAAATAGATATGAGACAAAACACTGTAAAAGAGAGACCAAATTATTATTGATTACATAGGGCATAATTGATTAATAATGAAAGGATTAAATGAAACTGTAAGGAACAATGTAATAATTATTGAAATAGACTCATATACAAGTATTTCAAATGACATGCAGGAGGCAGGGAAACAAGTGCAGTGAATAAATTTAAATCGGAGATTTGGTATGAATTTAGGATTGACATTAAATTTTTTCCCCAGACCTTGTGGCATGTTCAATCTTAGTTCCCTGACCAGAGCTATAACCTGTGCCCCCTTCTTTGAAAGCAGAGTCCTAACCACTGGACAACCAGGGAAATCCCTAAAAACATTTAACAGAGAAGTATCAGGAGAACACATCTGAAGCTTCAAACTGCCAAGATCATTTTGCTCTGAAACCCACAAACAAATGTTTTTTCTGAAATAGTCTTTGACTAATTTCTTTTTTGGGGGTGGAGGGGTGGTTAAGTGTGATCTCTCATTGGTTTTCCAATTTTCTACACAAAAATCCACAAGAAAGACTGCTAAGGTGGATAATAATGTCTTTGCTGATGCCTTCCACTTGCTCTAAGAGCAGAGGGAAAAAATTCCACACGAGACTGAGTTTATCTTTCTGACTCAGGCAAGATGCCTACGTGGGTCCTGAAAAAACCCAGAGAGGAAAACTCTGGGGCCGCCTCCTTGGAACCAGGAGAGGAGCCTGAAGGCACTAGGACTGAGATATGTGTCTCAAACCGACCTAGGATACCAAAGAACTGAACTGGGACTCTCTCTTCCTCTGGAAATGTGACTGAAGTAAGCTCCCTCATCCTTAGTGCTCCTGGAAAAAGGGGAGCGGTCAGGCTCATTCGCCCATTAATCAAGAGACTACTGCGCCCTACCACGGCAGTAAGGTGCTTTGAAATCCCCTGCGAATCTCCGGGGAGAAAACAAAAGGGTCTGCGAGGGAGAGTGGAGGGGCGAGCATAGGAGGGGAGAGGTGCGGTGGGAGCCAGGGAGCGTGTGCCCTGGGAAGAGAGGACGAGCAGAGAGGGCAGAGAAGGGCAGGAGGAGGGATGGGGCGTGTGGGTGTCCAGCCTCAGGAAGAACAAAACAGAAAAAAACCACGCCTACCAGTGGCTGTTGGCTGCAGGGCGCCCTAAGCCCGGCGTCTCCCAGGCAGCCCTCAATTTGTCAGTCTTGGCCTAACTTAAAGAGGGATAACAGTTTCACCATAATTAGAGCACAGGGAGTTTCTGTTTGGGTGTTTTTTTAAACCCACATGGAGATAAAATTACTACATCCATCTGAAACAGGTAATGTGCTCAGCTTAAGATAGAGAAAAGATCTTTATGTTGTAGCGTTAAAGAAGAGTTAACCAATGACAACTTTACCAGCCAAACAGAGTTTTGAAAACTGTCCTGGGTGAGGTCAGTTTACATGTGATTTGTGGGAAGGGGCTGTGAAATCCCCNGAGAAAAGATCTTTATGTTGTAGCGTTAAAGAAGAGTTAACCAATGACAACTTTACCAGCCAAACAGAGTTTTGAAAACTGTTCTGGGTGAGGTCAGTTTACATGTGATTTGTGGGAAGGGGCTGTGAAATCCCCTCTGAAATCCCTGGTCAAGCATGCCTCTTGGTGGAAGGTTGCTGCTGGTCACCAGGAGCAGACACCCCAGGGAATGGTTTCAGTGCTTTTCTAAGAATAGGAAGATGCAAGGACCCAGGTTCATGAAAACATTTCTCCTGGAAATATCTCTGTCTCTGAAGGCCAGTTCTGCCAGTTTTCCCAGAATAGAGTGTGCTTCATCCTCTCAGGGCAGCAGTAGGTCAGTGACCGCGGTGACTGACATGGTTCTTGTAGAACTGGCTGGTGGGCAACATTCTTTATTTTTACAGTCCCTTCTCTTTCGGTCTTAATTTCAAGGTTTGGGAGGCATTTGTGACCAATTTGTCCCCCAGTGCTAGGAGCTGAGAATGCTCATTCCTAGGTCCGCCAAGGATTTTGTTGGTGGGCTACTCAATGTGCCATCACTAGTCTAGACCCTGTAACAGTAAGTAGCCAAAGGTTTCTGGACCTTCTGTCTTACAATCCGGAAAATGATGGCCCTTGGTTATTTCTTTCCATATCTGGAGTTACACAACTACAGTCATTGATCTTAAAAGACTAGGTATTTGGACAATGGTTCCAAGTTATCTAATCAATTTGCTCA
>SJYA01002423.1:0-93594 GCA_006410615.1 Neotragus moschatus
TCCCCAAGAAAAAGAAATGCAAGAAGGCAAAATGATTGTCTGAAGAGGCCTTACAAATAGCTGTGAAAAGAAGAGAAGCAACAGGTAAAAGAGAAAAGGAAAGATATACCCATTTGAAAGCAGAGTTCCAACGAATAGCAAGGAGAGATAAGAAAGCTTTCCTTCAGTGATCAATGCAAAGAAATAGAGGAAAACAATAGAATGGGAAAAAATAGAGATCTTGTCAAGAAAATTGGAAATATCAAAGGAAATTTTCTTGCAAAGATGGGCTCAATAAAGGACAGAAAAAGTATGGATCAAACAGGACAGAAGATATTAAGAAGAGGTGGCAAGAATACACAGAAGAACTATACAGAAAAGATCTTCATGACTCATATAATCACAATGGTGTGATCATTAACCTAGCACCAGACATCTTGGAATGAGAAGTCAAAGGGGCTGCATGAACAAGGCTAGCGGAGATGCTGGAATTCCAGTTGAGCTATTTCAAATCCTAGAAGATGATGCTGTGAAAGTGCTACACTCAGTATGCCAGCAAATTTGGAAAACTCAGCAGTGGCCACAGGATTGATAAAAGGTCAGTTTTCATTCCAATCACAAAGAAAGGCAATGCTAAGGAATGTTCAAACTACCACACAGTTGCATTCATCTCACACATTAGCAAAGTGTTGCTCAAAATTCTCCAAGCCAGGCTTCAACAATATGGGAGCCATGAACTTCCAGACATTCAAGCTGGATTTAGAAAAGGCAGAGGAACCAGAGATCAAATTGCCAACATTTGTTGGATCATCAAAAAAGCAAGAGAGTTCCAGAAAAGCATCTACTTCTGCCTTATTGACTACACTAAAGCCTTTGACTGTGTGGATCACAACATTCTGTGCAAAATTCTTCAAGAGGTGGGAATACCAGATCACCTTACCTGCTTCCTGATAAATCTGTATGCAGGTCAGGAAGCAACAGTTAGAACTGGACGTGAGAGAACAGACTGGTTCCAAATTGGAAAAGGAGTACATCAAGGCTGTATATTGTCACCCTGTTTATTTCACTTCTGTGCAGAGTACATTNCAAAAAAGCAAGAGAGTTCCAGAAAAGCATCTACTTCTGCCTTATTGACTACACTAAAGCCTTTGACTGTGTGGATCACAACATTCTGTGCAAAATTCTTCAAGAGGTGGGAATACCAGATCACCTTACCTGCTTCCTGATAAATCTGTATGCAGGTCAGGAAGCAACAGTTAGAACTGGACGTGAGAGAACAGACTGGTTCCAAATTGGAAAAGGAGTACATCAAGGCTGTATATTGTCACCCTGTTTATTTCACTTCTGTGCAGAGTACATTATGTGAAATGTCAGGTTGGATGAAGCATAAGCAGGAATCAAGATGGCCGGGAGAAACATCAATACTCTCAGATAAACAGATGACACCACCATTATGACAGAAAGTGAAGAACTAAAGAGCCTCTTGATGAAAGTGAAAAAGAAGTGAAAAATTTGGCTTAAAACTCAATATTCAGAAAACTAAGATCATGGCATCTAGTCCCATCACTTAATGGCACATAGATGGGGAATCAATGGAAACAGTGACAAACTTTATTTATTTATTTTGGCTCCAAAATCAGTGCAGATGGTGACTGCAGCCATGAAATTAAAAGATGATTGCTCTTTGGGGAAGAAAAGCTATGACCAACTAGACAGCATATTGAAAAGCAGAGACATTACTTTACTGACAAAAGTCCATCAAGTCAAGGCTGTGGTTTTTCCAGTAGTCATGTATGGATGTGAGAGTTGGACTATAAAGAAAGCTGAGCACAGAAGAATAGATGGTTTTGAACTGTGGTGTTGGAGAAGACTCTTGGAAGTCCCTTGGACTGCAAGGAGATCAAACAAGCCAATCCTAAAGGATATCAGTCCTTAATATTCACTGGCAGGACTCCTAATGAAGCTGAAACTCCATTGCTTACCTGATGCAAAGAACTGACTCATTGGAAAAGGCCCTGATACTAGGAATGATTGAAGGCAGGAGAAGATCACGACAGAAGATGAGATGGTAGGGTGGCATCACTGACTCAATGGGTATGAGTTTGAGTAAGCTTGGGAGTTGGTGATGGACAGCGAAGCCTAGTGTGCTGCAGTCCATGGGGTTGCAACGAGTAGTACACAACCGGGCGGCTGAACTTAACTGATATATGTATGGTCTATGTGCGTCCTCAGTCACTTCAGTCGTGTTTGACTCTTTGCGAGCCCATGGATTGTAGCCCACCAGGTTCCTCTGTCCGTTGGATTCTCCAGGCAAGAATACTGGAGTGGGTTGCCATTTCCTCCTTCAGAATATCTTCCTAACCCAGGCATTGAGCTTGCATTTCTCATATCCCTTGCATTGGCAGGCAGGTTCTTTACCACGAGCTCCATCTAAGGAGCCATGCATACTATAGATATGTGATTTTTTTGTGAACCTTTCCCAAAAGGTTCTATTTTATTGATTAAAGACAAACAATCATATGCTCAGAAATACAGACATTAACCCAAATATTTTCTAAGTTATTTTGATCTCGGATAATTTTCACAAATTAAAGCTATCTTAAATTTTTTGGTTTAATTAAAACAGGTGTATCTTTAGAGTTGTCAGCATTAGATACATTTTTACCTGTGTTTACAAAAAGTCAAATAAGTTCATGATAGCTCAAGCAATAGAATCTGTCAGCCAGAAAGATTATTGAAGATAATAGTTAGCTGTTTAAGGTGTCATGAAATTTTCATGACTAATCTAAACACACCTGTAAAGATGAAGGAAATAGCAAAACGAATACAGTATTGTAAAGCAAAACAAACTAAAAAATAAAAATTTAAATTAAAAAAAGAATATAATAAAAACAAGATGAAGGAAGCTAAATAAATGTGAGATAAAAGTTGCAATAAAATGTTCAACAAGTTATGTTTTATGCTATCTCTACTTACAAAGAGTCTCCAAAAAGATTTTAGGACTTCTTGGCCTCCATAATCATGTGAGACAATTTCTTGCTATAAATCTTGAATTTGGACAGAAATCTGACAAAACATGGGAAGATTTCCTTAGAAAACTGGGAGGTGAAGGAATAGCTGGAGGCCAAGCATAGAGGTAGGGAGCCTGGGAGGCAGGAAGATGTTTGCAGTTGGGAGCAAAAGCTATAAACATTTACTAACCACTTTCTAAATGCCAGGCACAGGATGAGCAATTTCACAGACATTAGATAATTTCATCCTTATACTTATGTACATATAAAGATTCCTAGAGAGCATAGAATTTTGCCTAGTTACCAGCTATACACTCAATATAGAAAACATACAAAATACTGAAACTCTCTGCTGAGGAATAAATAAAATAATGGAGAAGCAGTATCTCTAAAGCCCTGGGAACACAATTCGACTCTATGGCAGAAAGACGGCATTTTCCACTTTATCCTCATCAGAAGGATGAATTTTGAGAACAAATGTTGAGGTTAGAACTATTTTGGCTTGCAGAGTTTTTGTTTTGATTGCTTTGTTTTATAACTTAAAATTGTATTTGTTTATTTTTGCCTTTCCATTCTGATTCAACACTTTTGGAGGACTTGTACTGACTGTCTAGAAGTCCACACAAGAGAGAGAGAGGCAGGAGGCAAAGCAGGATAAGGAAAGCAGAGCTTTTCATTCACAGGCATGGAGCCTGGAAGTTAAAAAAAAAACCAAAAACACCCTGATTCCCTCAGGGACAGATATAGAGGTTGGTGGGGTGGGGGCAGCCACCAGTCCCATTTTCTCCTATATATTTTATTTGATTCCTCTCTAGTGGTTCATAAACTGAGAAACAGCCAGTGGAAACAAAACAAGAGAAAAACAGTACTTGGAGCTCAATGAAGGACACACAGCAACTTCTGTTCTATGCCAAACAGCTTAGGAGAGACTGGGTCTGTTTTTAGTGGTCAGGTATTCTGCTCACCAAGGAGTGTGGGATTTCATTTTCCAAGGGATAGGGTATAATAGTTTTTCCAGGGACAGTAAGTATTATTTCAGGTCAGTGTTGAGTCTTTGCTGGATTGCTGAAAGCTCCCAAGTAGGAGTTCTCACTACACTGTGTGGCTCCTGTTGGCTTCCAGCTACTTCAGGCTCTTGTAAATAGCATTTGTTTTCCATCAAGCTAGGAAATACGCCTGGGCAGCCAAGGTTCTGGGTCTCTGGAGAGCGGAGGCCAGGGAGCCCGTTTCCTCACATCTCATTTTAGTTTGCAACTTGCTGGTGGGGTTGAGTAATCACTGAAGTTCTGCGTCTTCACATCCTATTCTGTTCCACTAACTTATGAAACAGCCAGTGACCTGCTGGATCAACCAGATGTTTCCTGAGCAGAGAGAGCACACACAGCATCTTGCGAGAGGGAAGGCTGGCGGGCACTCACCCCTCTGACATCACTGGGTGAGGTAGCCTATGGGGAATTTCAAAGCAGAGCATCCTGGCCAGGGAAGAGCTCAGCTGGCCGCTCTGTGCTGAGGTTAACTGACCCAGACAACTAGGGAGAAGGAATCAGCAATTTAGGTGTGTTTATTCTCCAGGAGTGGCTTCCCAGGTGGCGCTAGTAGTAAGAAACCCAACTGCCAACGCTGGAGAAAAAAAGAGACACGGATCCAGTGTTCTTGCCTGGAGAATCCCATGGACAGAGGAGCCTGGTGGGCTGCACTCCATGGAGTCGCAAAAGAGTGGGACACGATTGAGGCGACTTAGAATGCACACGTGCAGTTTCCAGGAGTTAGACCCTGCAAACCCTGAATATCCTAGGGCTCTTGGAGACTCTCTGCATGGCTCCCCATGCATGGACAGGAAAAAATCTCANACTTTATCCTCATCAGAAGGATGAATTTTGAGAACAAATGTTGAGGTTAGAACTATTTTGGCTTGCAGAGTTTTTGTTTTGATTGCTTTGTTTTATAACTTAAAATTGTATTTGTTTATTTTTGCCTTTCCATTCTGATTCAACACTTTTGGAGGACTTGTACTGACTGTCTAGAAGTCCACACAAGAGAGAGAGAGGCAGGAGGCAAAGCAGGATAAGGAAAGCAGAGCTTTTCATTCACAGGCATGGAGCCTGGAAGTTAAAAAAAAAACCAAAAACACCCTGATTCCCTCAGGGACAGATATAGAGGTTGGTGGGGGTGGGGGCAGCCACCAGTCCCATTTTCTCCTATATATTTCATTTGATTCCTCTCTAGTGGTTCATAAACTGAGAAACAGCCAATGGAAACAAAACAAGAGAAAAACAGTACTTGGAGCTCAATGAAGGACACACAGCAACTTCTGTTCTATGCCAAACAGCTTAGGAGAGACTGGGTCTGTTTTTAGTGGTCAGGTATTCTGCTCACCAAGGAGTGTGGGATTTCATTTTCCAAGGGATAGGGTATAATAGTTTTTCCAGGGACAGTAAGTATTATTTCAGGTCAGTGTTGAGTCTTTGCTGGATTGCTGAAAGCCCCCAAGTAGGAGTTCTCACTACACTGTGTGGCTCCTGTTGGCTTCCAGCTACTTCAGGCTCTTGTAAATAGCATTTGTTTTCCATCACAAGCTAGGAAATACGCCTGGGCAGCCAAGGTTCTGGGTCTCTGGAGAGCGGAGGCCAGGGAGCCCGTTTCCTCACATCTCATTTTAGTTTGCAACTTGCTGGTGGGGTTGAGTAATCACTGAAGTTCTGCGTCTTCACATCCTATTCTGTTCCACTAACTTATGAAACAGCCAGTGACCTGCTGGATCAACCAGATGTTTCCTGAGCAGAGAGAGCACACACAGCATCTTGCGAGAGGGAAGGCTGGCGGGCACTCACCCCTCTGACATCACTGGGTGAGGTAGCCTATGGGGAATTTCAAAGCAGAGCATCCTGGCCAGGGAAGAGCTCAGCTGGCCGCTCTGTGCTGAGGTTAACTGACCCAGACAACTAGGGAGAAGGAATCAGCAATTTAGGTGTGTTTATTCTCCAGGAGTGGCTTCCCAGGTGGCGCTAGTAGTAAGAAACCCAACTGCCAACGCTGGAGAAAAAAAGAGACACGGATCCAGTGTTCTTGCCTGGAGAATCCCATGGACAGAGGAGCCTGGTGGGCTGCACTCCATGGAGTCGCAAAAGAGTGGGACACGATTGAGGCGACTTAGAATGCACACGTGCAGTTTCCAGGAGTTAGACCCTGCAAACCCTGAATATCCTAGGGCTCTTGGAGACTCTCTGCATGGCTCCCCATGCATGGACAGGAAAAAATCTCATCATACTGCTTCTCATTCCAGCTCCTGGTTCCCCTGACTTTGTCTGAGGCAGAAGAGGAACAAATTCAACTAATTACAAAACAATAATTAATAATTATTAATAATAAATCAACTAATCCTTCCTGCCAAAACATAGAGGAGCTCAAATCCTAGGGGAAAAAAAAATATCTGATTTCAAGTCATTTCTCTATAGATCACTAACTTGTCAGATTCAGGATATTAAGAACTAGTAAGATGACATACTTTTTAAATATAGAAAATAAAGACATGAAATGGTCAGTTGTCTCTTAGTTGTTTTGTTCACCACTAAGTAGTGTTCTAGTCTTTGAGACCCCCATGAACTGCAGCATACCGGGCTCCCCCATCCTTCACTATCCCCCAGAGTTTGCTCAAATTAATGTCCACTGAGTCCACAATGCTATCCAACCATCACAGACTCTGCTGCCCTTTTCTCCCCCTTCCCTCAATCTTTCCCAGCAAGAGAGTCTTTTCCATTGAGTCAGTATTTCACATCAGGTGCCAAAAGTATTGGAGCTTCAACTTCACATCAGTTCTTGCAATGAATATTCACGACTGATTTTCTTTAGGATTGACTGGTTTGACCTCCTTGCAGGCCAAGGAACTCTCAAGAGTCTTTTCCAGCACCACAATTTGAAAGTATGGATTTTTTGGCACTCCTCAGCCTTCTTTATGGTCCATCTCACATCCATACATGACTACCGGAAAAACAATAGCTTTGACTATATGGACTCTGCCAGTAAAGTGATGTCTTTGTTTTGTAACATGCTGTCTAAGTTTGTCAAGCTTTCCTTCAAAGGAGCAAGAGCCCTTTATTTTCATGTCTGAAGACACCATCCACAGTGCTTTTGGAGTCCTAGAAAATAAATTTTATTACTGTTTCTACTTTTTCCCCTTTTATTTGCCATGAAGTGATGAGACTAGATGCCATGATCTTAGTTTTTTGAATGTTGAATTTTAAGCCAGCTTTTTCACTCTCTTCTTTCACACTCATCAAGAGGCTCTTTATTACCTCTTCACTTTCTGCCATTAGAGTAGTAATATCTGCATATCTGAGGTTGTGGACATTTCTCTCAGCAATCTTGATCCCAGCTTGTGATTCCAGCCCAGCATTTTGCATGATATACTCTGCATATAAGTTAAATAAACATGGTGACAATCTACAGCTTTGATGTACTCCTTTCCTAATTTTGAACCAGCCAGTTGTTCCATGGAAGGTTCTAGCTGTTGCTTCTTGACCCATAGACAGGTTTCTCAGAAGACAGGTAAGGTGGTCTGGTATTCCTTTCTCTTTTAGAACTTTCCGCACTTTGTTGTGATCCACACAGTCAAAGGTTTTAGCATAGTCAGTGAAGCAGATGTAGATATTTTTCTGGAATCCGCTTGGTTTCTCTATGATCCAATGAATATTGGAAATTTGATCTCTGATTCTTTTGTCTATTCTAAACCAAGATTGTACATTTGGAAGTTCTCAGTTTACTTACTGCTCTAGTATAACTATTAAAAAGCAAAGATTATTTTGTCAACAAAGGTCTGTCTAGTCAAGGCTATGGCTTTTCCAGTAGTCATGTATGGATGTGAGAGTTGGACTATAAAGAAAGTTGAGTGCCAAAGAATTGATGGTTTTGAACTGTGGTGTTGGAGAAGACTCTTGAAGGAGATCAAACCAGTCCATCCTAAAGGAAATGAGTCCTGAATGTTCACTGGAAGGACTGATGCTGAAACTGAAACTCCAATATTTTGGCCACCTGATGTAAAGAACTGACTCATTTGAAAAGACCCTGATGCTGGGAAAGACTGAAGGCAGGAGGAGAAAGGGACAACAGAGAATGAGATGGTTGGATGGCATCACTGACTCAATGGGCATGAGTTTGAGTAAAGTCTGGGAGTTGGTGATGGACAGGGAAGCCTGCAATGCTGCAGTCTATAGGATCGCAGAGTCGGACATGACTGAGTAACTGAACTGAACTAGTCTAACTTGAAGAATTTTGAGCATAACCTTACTAGCATGAGAAATGAGTGAAATTGTATGGTACTTTGAACATTCTTTGGCATTGCCCTTCTTTGGAATTGGAAAGAAAACATTTGTTCTGGTCCTGTGGCCACTGCTGAGTTTTCCAAATTTGCTGACATGTTGACTAGAGCACTTTAATAGCATCATCTTTGGAGATTTTAAGATGCTCAGCTGGAATTCCATCACTTCTACTAGCTTTGTTTGTAGTAATGCTTCCAAAAGCCCGCTTGACTTCACACTCCAGGATGTCTGGTTCTAGGTGAGTGACTACACCATCATAGTTATCTGGGTCATTAAGAAGTTATTTTATATAGTTATTCAGTGTAGTCTTGCCACCTCTTCTTAATCTCATCTGCTTCTGTTAGTCTCTTTCTGTTTCTGTCCTTTATCATGTCCAGCCTTGCATGAAATGTTCCCTTGCTATCTCCAGTTTTCTTGAAGAGTTCTCTAGTATTTATCATTCTATTGTTTTTCTCTACTTGTTTGCATTGTTCATTTAAGAAGGTCTTCTTATCTCTCCTTACTATTCTCTGGAACTCTGTATTCAGTTGGAAATACCTTTCCCTTTCTCTTTTTATTGTTGCTTCTCTACCATCTTCAGCTATCTGTAAAGCTTATTCAGATGACCACTTTGCCTTCTTGCATTTGTTTTTTCTTTAGAATTGCTTTGATCACTGCCTCCTGTACAATGTTACAAACCTCTGTCCATAGTTCTTCAGGCACTCTGTCTACCAGATCTAATCCCTCAAATCTATTCACTACCCCTACTGTATAATCATAAGGGATTTTATTTAGGTCATACCTGAATGGCCAGTGGTTTCCCTGTGTTCTTCAATTTAAACCTAAATTTTGCAATAAGGAATTCATCATCTAAGCCACACTCACCCCAAGGTCTTTTTGTTTTTTTGCTGACTGTATAGAGATTCTCCATCTTTGACTGCAAAGAATATAATCAACCTGATGTCGATATTGACCATTTTGTGATGTCTGTGTACAGAGAAGTCACTTGTGTTGCTGGAATAGGGTGTTTGCTATGACCAGTGTGTTCTCTTGACAAAATTCTGTTAGCCTTTGCCCTGCTTCATTTTTTAATCCAAGACCAACTTTGCCTGTTACTCCAGGTTATCTCTTGACTTCCTACTTTTGCATTCCAAGCCCATATGATGAAAAGGATATCTTTTGTTGGTGTTAGTTCTAGAAGGCGTTTTAGGTTAGCATAGAACAATTCAACTTCAGCTTCTTCAGCATTCGTGGTTGGGGCATAGACTTGGATTACTATGATGTTGAATGAGCTGCTTTGGAAATGAGCAGAGACCATTCTGTTGTTTTTGAGATTGCAGCCAAGTACTGCATTTTGAGCTCTTCTTCTGACTATGAGGGTTACTCTATTTCTTCTAAGGGATTCTTGCCCACAGTAGTAGGTTTAGTGGTAATATGAATTAAGTTTCAGTTCACTGATTCCTAAGATGTTGAAGTTCACTCTCGCCATCTCCTGCTGGACCATGTCTAGTTTACCTTGATTCATGGACCTAACATTCCAGGTTCCTATGCAGTATGGTTGTCTAGAGCATCAGACTTTGCTTTCACCACCAGACACATTCACAACTGATCATCGTTTCTGCTTTGGCCCAGCCACTTCATTCTTTCTGGAGCTGTTAATAATTATCCTCCAGTCTTCTCTTGTAGCAAGCATACTGGACACCTTCCAACTTGTGGGGCTCATTTTCCAGTGCCATATCTTTTCATACCGTCTATGGGGTTCTCATGGCAAGAAGACTAGAGTGGTTTGCCATTTCTTCCTCCACTGGACCACATTTTGTCAGAATTCTTCACTATTGCCATCTGTCTTGGGTAGCCCTGCACAAGATCGCTCATAGCTTCTTTGAGTTTTGCAAGCCCCTTCGCCACAATAAGTCTGTGATCCCCTCAGAAAGGTCACTAAAAGTAACTAGAAACAGACAAATAAATGAATATAATGAAGGTGCTATTTGCTATCACTGTGATCTCATTAAAGCAAGATTAATTTCACTTCCTTTACTCAAATCTCTTAAAGGACTTTTCTTCACATTCATAATCAAACCCAAACTACTGAGACCTAAAACGTTCCATATGCCTAGGAATTGACACCGCCTGGTTTATAAGTTCCACCTCCTCCTCTTCTTATTTCTCTCCCACCTTTTCTCTGTCACTCAAACACACCCTTGTCTTTGCATTTGCTCCTCCCCACAGCAGCGTGCTCTTTCCCTAGATCGAGGGACAGCGCCATCGTGTTGTCTGCAGCTTTCTGGCTGGGCTTCCAGGGATCTACCTCCTGGGATTCATGTCTGTGTGATGCCGTCCCTTCTGTGTGACTTCTGAAAAATAGACCTGCACAGACCTGCTGTCAAGAAGAGCAAGAGTGATGGGATGGCCCCCGAAGATTAGGCTGTAAAAGACTGTGAAGTCTTGCTCACTCTCTCTCTTTGATGCGGCTCACTTGCTCTGTGAGTTACCATCTTGGGGCTGCTCTCTGGAGAGACTAATGAGACAAGGAACTGGAGGTGATCACTTCACCAGGAGCCAGGCAAGAGCTGAATCCTCCAACAGGTTGGGAAGAATTGAGTCCTGCCAGCAACCTCCTGAGTGAGACTGAAGAGGATCCTTTTCTGTCTTGCCCATCTTTGCAAGGACTGCAGTCCTAGAGGACTCTTGACTGCAGCCAAATGAGAGACTCTGAGCTGGACACCAGAAACACTGAAAACCTGCGATAAGAAGGGTTATTTTCAGCCAATAAGCTCTGGTGTACTTTGATACAGCAATAATTGATGAATCTTCCACCTCACTTTGCTCAGGTCTCTGCTCAAATGTCTCCCTGTCTAAAATAGTCCTTCACCTCCCAAACCAAATACACCAACAAAATACGACCACACATTATTACTTTTCCTTTACCCACCTCCATTTTTCCTTATGAAAATTATTGCTACTTACATTTATATTACATATTGTTTTTTAGCCGGCTTTCCTACTAGAATAAAAATCCAAGAAACACTATGTCTGTCATTTTCCTGTTAAATAAGATGAAAATATATTTGTCCTAATGGTACTTAGGTTCATTTGCCAGATTCTTATTGTAGGGCTACTGTATACCAGGGACCACAGATTTATTCCCACTCCATGTCACATAATATAAAGAGCACAAAGTGAAGGTGGACTAGGATCCCAGCATTAATGACTTTGTGCACCCTGATAAGCCTCTGAGGTACCGTTTTTCTTATCCATAAAATAGGGTAATAGTCACATCGTAAGTTGTTCATGACTGAGCAACTGAACTGAACTGAAGTTGTTCAGAAAAGTAAATAAAATTATGTACATAATCACTTAGTTTATTTAAAATGTGTCTGCCCCACTTTCACTGTTTTCTCTGCTTAGCCATCTTGCACATAACTATTGCTTCTTTTTTTTTTTTTACAAATCTGAATTAGTCAATTCACTCTTTTTCCTTCCTTTACTTTTTGAAAAATAAAACTCTTAGAAAGACAAATCTATAGCATATTATTAGATGCTTCTGTCTACTAATTTTGGTGTTAGAAGATGTGAGTTCACCCATCACCTTCAAGTTTCTTCTTGTTCAGATATGGGATTAATGTTAAGAAAGTGCCTTTCTTATCCTGGCTAGGCGGTTAGAAATTGCTACTACTTTGGTTTCTTTAGGTAGATATACTCCTAAGTACTTAATTCTTTTCGTTGCAATGGTGAATGGAATTGTTTCCTTAATTTCTTTTCCTACTTTCTCATTATTAGTGTATAGGAATGCAAGGGATTTCTGTGTGTTGATTTTATATCCTGCAACTTTACTATATTCATTGATTAGCTCTAGTAATTTTCTGGTGGAGTCTTTAGGGTTTTCTATGTAGAGGATCATGTCATCTGCAAACAGTGAGAGTTTTACTTCTTCTTTTCCAATTTGGATTCCTTTTATTTCTTTTTCTGCTCTAATTTGCTACTACTTTGTAAATGCTTTATTGCCAATGTGTGTCTTGATTCAGCAAGTTTATGCTATTATTGTCCGTGTGTACTGATTCCTCTGCTTACAGTGTTAACTTCCCTTTTTGAATGAGCAAAAACCTTGCACTTCAGAATGAATTCATTGCTGCATCCTTCACTGAAAGCTTTCTGAATCCCTTCTTCCAGCCTTTACTCATGTGTTTCCAGTGTAGTGTCTCATATCTCAACACACCTTGTATCCTTTGCTGCTAAATGGTCAGCACCATGCAGCCAGAGGAAAGTGCTCTTTTGTCTTTCTATTCCCAGCTGATAGGACTGGGAACAGCCAATAGGCACTTGATAGAGATAGCCGATGAATGCCTGTGTTGATAAATGCTTAGAGTTCATGGGCTTTGGGCATCAGGTTTCATCCTCTAAAAAATGAGAGTTAGCCAGGGGCCTTATTAAGCACATTTAAGCACCAAAATGTAAAGTTTCTTAGCCTTTATATTTTGTTACTGAAATAAAGTATGTTTTTAAATTTCAAGTGTTTGTCTTAATGCCAGAGATTTCTGTGTGGTCAGAAGCTTTATGATTTTTTGTTTTGTTTTGTTTGGGGCCATGCTACACAGCATACAGGACATTATTTTCCCGATCAGGGATGGAAACTGCACCCCCTCTGCATTGGAAGCCTGGAGTCTTAACCAAAATTCCCTTGAATTTTGAGCAACTGAGATTTGAAAGCTTATACAGCTCCTGTCACGGACTCTTTGCCTATAATTGCACCAATGGTGTGGCTGAGTTATCACTTCCTGACAAAGCCCCTACTCCAAACAAACAAAACTGCGTCTCTTCATTTCCTTCACCTCCATCTTCCAGATTGCCGGGCTTAGCCCGTTCCTTCAGTTCTGCGAAGGTTTAGTGGATTCACGCATCCTGCAGGCTGCTGAGTCTCTACGTAAGTATTAAGATAATCTGGGCTTTCTAGGTCTCAGATCATTTAATCTTCCAGCAGCTACTGGGTCCAGTTGCTTGGAAAAACGTTTAAATTCTAGCCTAACATACTGTGAGCCTCCACTAATTATTAGAGAGAATGAACACCACTAGGGGTGAGGAGAAATGCTGTGTGTGCTTATGTGCTCTGTTACTTCAACTGCATCTGACTCTTGGCAACCCTACAGACTGTAGCCCACCAGGCTCCTCTGTCCATGGGGCTCTCCAAAAAAGAATGCTGGAGTGGGCTTCCATGCCCTCCTTCCAGAGGATCTTTCCAACTCAGGGATCAAACCCGTGTCTCCTGCCTTTTCTGCATTGCAGACAGATTCTTTACCACTGAATCACTGGGGAAGCCAGGAAGAATATTAGGGAGGTGCCAAACCTAATATTTCACCCCTCCCTCCTCACTATTTAATTACCAGTCATGCAGAATATATTTAATATTGACTGCTCTACACTGTCATTCAATCCTTTACTTCTACTTGACACAGTTGTTGACCCTTCTCTAACTTCTGTGTCTCCTAAAGCTTATTCATCCCCTGGGTCTTAGTTGAAAATATCACTTCCTACCAAAGGAATCTCCTAATTCTCCTACTATAACNGAAGTTATTTTATATAGTTATTCAGTGTAGTCTTGCCACCTCTTCTTAATCTCATCTGCTTCTGTTAGTCTCTTTCTGTTTCTGTCCTTTATCATGTCCAGCCTTGCATGAAATGTTCCCTTGCTATCTCCAGTTTTCTTGAAGAGTTCTCTAGTATTTATCATTCTATTGTTTTTCTCTACTTGTTTGCATTGTTCATTTAAGAAGGTCTTCTTATCTCTCCTTACTATTCTCTGGAACTCTGTATTCAGTTGGAAATACCTTTCCCTTTCTCTTTTTATTGTTGCTTCTCTACCATCTTCAGCTATCTGTAAAGCTTATTCAGATGACCACTTTGCCTTCTTGCATTTGTTTTTTCTTTAGAATTGCTTTGATCACTGCCTCCTGTACAATGTTACAAACCTCTGTCCATAGTTCTTCAGGCACTCTGTCTACCAGATCTAATCCCTCAAATCTATTCACTACCCCTACTGTATAATCATAAGGGATTTTATTTAGGTCATACCTGAATGGCCAGTGGTTTCCCTGTGTTCTTCAATTTAAACCTAAATTTTGCAATAAGGAATTCATCATCTAAGCCACACTCACCCCAAGGTCTTTTTGTTTTTTTGCTGACTGTATAGAGATTCTCCATCTTTGACTGCAAAGAATATAATCAACCTGATGTCGATATTGACCATTTTGTGATGTCTGTGTACAGAGAAGTCACTTGTGTTGCTGGAATAGGGTGTTTGCTATGACCAGTGTGTTCTCTTGACAAAATTCTGTTAGCCTTTGCCCTGCTTCATTTTTTAATCCAAGACCAACTTTGCCTGTTACTCCAGGTTATCTCTTGACTTCCTACTTTTGCATTCCAAGCCCATATGATGAAAAGGATATCTTTTGTTGGTGTTAGTTCTAGAAGGCGTTTTAGGTTAGCATAGAACAATTCAACTTCAGCTTCTTCAGCATTCGTGGTTGGGGCATAGACTTGGATTACTATGATGTTGAATGAGCTGCTTTGGAAATGAGCAGAGACCATTCTGTTGTTTTTGAGATTGCAGCCAAGTACTGCATTTTGAGCTCTTCTTCTGACTATGAGGGTTACTCTATTTCTTCTAAGGGATTCTTGCCCACAATAGTAGGTTTAGTGGTAATATGAATTAAGTTTTAGTTCACTGATTCCTAAGATGTTGAAGTTCACTCTCGCCATCTCCTGCTGGACCATGTCTAGTTTACCTTGATTCATGGACCTAACATTCCAGGTTCCTATGCAGTATGGTTGTCTAGAGCATCAGACTTTGCTTTCACCACCAGACACATTCACAACTGATCATCGTTTCTGCTTTGGCCCAGCCACTTCATTCTTTCTGGAGCTGTTAATAATTATCCTCCAGTCTTCTCTTGTAGCAAGCATACTGGACACCTTCCAACTTGTGGGGCTCATTTTCCAGTGCCATATCTTTTCATACCGTCTATGGGGTTCTCATGGCAAGAAGACTAGAGTGGTTTGCCATTTCTTCCTCCACTGGACCACATTTTGTCAGAATTCTTCACTATTGCCATCTGTCTTGGGTAGCCCTGCACAAGATCGCTCATAGCTTCTTTGAGTTTTGCAAGCCCCTTCGCCACAATAAGTCTGTGATCCCCTCAGAAAGGTCACTAAAAGTAACTAGAAACAGACAAATAAATGAATATAATGAAGGTGCTATTTGCTATCACTGTGATCTCATTAAAGCAAGATTAATTTCACTTCCTTTACTCAAATCTCTTAAAGGACTTTTCTTCACATTCATAATCAAACCCAAACTACTGAGACCTAAAACGTTCCATATGCCTAGGAATTGACACCGCCTGGTTTATAAGTTCCACCTCCTCCTCTTCTTATTTCTCTCCCACCTTTTCTCTGTCACTCAAACACACCCTTGTCTTTGCATTTGCTCCTCCCCACAGCAGCGTGCTCTTTCCCTAGATCGAGGGACAGCGCCATCGTGTTGTCTGCAGCTTTCTGGCTGGGCTTCCAGGGATCTACCTCCTGGGATTCATGTCTGTGTGATGCCGTCCCTTCTGTGTGACTTCTGAAAAATAGACCTGCACAGACCTGCTGTCAAGAAGAGCAAGAGTGATGGGATGGCCCCCGAAGATTAGGCTGTAAAAGACTGTGAAGTCTTGCTCACTCTCTCTCTTTGATGCGGCTCACTTGCTCTGTGAGTTACCATCTTGGGGCTGCTCTCTGGAGAGACTAATGAGACAAGGAACTGGAGGTGATCACTTCACCAGGAGCCAGGCAAGAGCTGAATCCTCCAACAGGTTGGGAAGAATTGAGTCCTGCCAGCAACCTCCTGAGTGAGACTGAAGAGGATCCTTTTCTGTCTTGCCCATCTTTGCAAGGACTGCAGTCCTAGAGGACTCTTGACTGCAGCCAAATGAGAGACTCTGAGCTGGACACCAGAAACACTGAAAACCTGCGATAAGAAGGGTTATTTTCAGCCAATAAGCTCTGGTGTACTTTGATACAGCAATAATTGATGAATCTTCCACCTCACTTTGCTCAGGTCTCTGCTCAAATGTCTCCCTGTCTAAAATAGTCCTTCACCTCCCAAACCAAATACACCAACAAAATACGACCACACATTATTACTTTTCCTTTACCCACCTCCATTTTTCCTTATGAAAATTATTGCTACTTACATTTATATTACATATTGTTTTTTAGCCGGCTTTCCTACTAGAATAAAAATCCAAGAAACACTATGTCTGTCATTTTCCTGTTAAATAAGATGAAAATATATTTGTCCTAATGGTACTTAGGTTCATTTGCCAAATTCTTATTGTAGGGCTACTGTATACCAGGGACCACAGATTTATTCCCACTCCATGTCACATAATATAAAGAGCACAAAGTGAAGGTGGACTAGGATCCCAGCATTAATGACTTTGTGCACCCTGATAAGCCTCTGAGGTACCGTTTTTCTTATCCATAAAATAGGGTAATAGTCACATCGTAAGTTGTTCACGACTGAGCAACTGAACTGAACTAAAGTTGTTCAGAAAAGTAAATAAAATTATGTACATAATCACTTAGTTTATTTAAAATGTTTCTGCCCCACTTTCACTATTTTCTTTGCTTAGCCATCTTGCACATAACTATTGCTTCTTTTTTTTTTTTTAACAAATCTGAATTAGTTAATTCATTCTTTTTCCTTCCTTTACTTTTTGAAAAATAAAACTCTTAGAAAGACAAATCTATAGCATATTATTAGATGCTTCTGTCTACTAATTTTGGTGTTAGAAGATGTGAGTTCACCCATCACCTTCAAGTTTCTTCTTGTTCAGATATGGGATTAATGTTAAGAAAGTGCCTTTCTTATCCTGGCTAGGCGGTTAGAAATTGCTACTACTTTGGTTTCTTTAGGTAGATATACTCCTAAGTACTTAATTCTTTTCGTTGCAATGGTGAATGGAATTGTTTCCTTAATTTCTTTTCCTACTTTCTCATTATTAGTGTATAGGAATGCAAGGGATTTCTGTGTGTTGATTTTATATCCTGCAACTTTACTATATTCATTGATTAGCTCTAGTAATTTTCTGGTGGAGTCTTTAGGGTTTTCTATGTAGAGGATCATGTCATCTGCAAACAGTGAGAGTTTTACTTCTTCTTTTCCAATTTGGATTCCTTTTATTTCTTTTTCTGCTCTAATTTGCTACTACTTTGTAAATGCTTTATTGCCAATGTGTGTCTTGATTCAGCAAGTTTATGCTATTATTGTCCGTGTGTACTGATTCCTCTGCTTACAGTGTTAACTTCCCTTTTTGAATGAGCAAAAACCTTGCACTTGTTCAGAATGAATTCATTGCTGCATCCTTCTCTGAAAGCTTTCTGAATCCCTTCTTCCAGCCTTTACTCATGTGTTTCCAGTGTAGTGTCTCATATCTCAACACACCTTGTATCCTTTGCTGCTAAATGGTCAGCACCATGCAGCCAGAGGAAAGTGCTCTTTTGTCTTTCTATTCCCAGCTGATAGGACTGGGAACAGCCAATAGGCACTTGATAGAGATAGCCGATGAATGCCTGTGTTGATAAATGCTTAGAGTTCATGGGCTTTGGGCATCAGGTTTCATCCTCTAAAAAATGAGAGTTAGCCAGGGGCCTTATTAAGCACATTTAAGCACCAAAATGGAAAGTTTCTTAGCCTTTATATTTTGTTACTGAAATAAAGTATGTTTTTAAATTTCAAGTGTTTGTCTTAATGCCAGAGATTTCTGTGTGGTCAGAAGCTTTATGATTTTTTGTTTTGTTTTGTTTGGGGCCATGCTACACAGCATACAGGACATTATTTTCCCGATCAGGGATGGAAACTGCACCCCCTCTGCATTGGAAGCCTGGAGTCTTAACCAAAATTCCCTTGAATTTTGAGCAACTGAGATTTGAAAGCTTATACAGCTCCTGTCACGGACTCTTTGCCTATAATTGCACCAATGGTGTGGCTGAGTTATCACTTCCTGACAAAGCCCCTACTCCAAACAAACAAAACTGCGTCTCTTCATTTCCTTCACCTCCATCTTCCAGATTGCCGGGCTTAGCCCGTTCCTTCAGTTCTGCGAAGGTTTAGTGGATTCACGCATCCTGCAGGCTGCTGAGTCTCTACGTAAGTATTAAGATAATCTGGGCTTTCTAGGTCTCAGATCATTTAATCTTCCAGCAGCTACTGGGTCCAGTTGCTTGGAAAAACGTTTAAATTCTAGCCTAACATACTGTGAGCCTCCACTAATTATTAGAGAGAATGAACACCACTAGGGGTGAGGAGAAATGCTGTGTGTGCTTATGTGCTCTGTTACTTCAACTGCATCTGACTCTTGGCAACCCTACAGACTGTAGCCCACCAGGCTCCTCTGTCCATGGGGCTCTCCAAAAAAGAATGCTGGAGTGGGCTTCCATGCCCTCCTTCCAGAGGATCTTTCCAACTCAGGGATCAAACCCGTGTCTCCTGCCTTTTCTGCATTGCAGACAGATTCTTTACCACTGAATCACTGGGGAAGCCAGGAAGAATATTAGGGAGGTGCCAAACCTAATATTTCACCCCTCCCTCCTCACTATTTAATTACCAGTCATGCAGAATATATTTAATATTGACTGCTCTACACTGTCATTCAATCCTTTACTTCTACTTGACACAGTTGTTGACCCTTCTCTAACTTCTGTGTCTCCTAAAGCTTATTCATCCCCTGGGTCTTAGTTGAAAATATCACTTCCTACCAAAGGAATCTCCTAATTCTCCTACTATAACCCTTACTGCACTGTTGGGCAGTTTTAGTTGTGTGTGTGTTCTCTTAATTGCAATTTGCCAATGAAATAAGATGCTATCTTTTTGTTTACTGTTTTATCCATAAAGCTTAGCACAGTGTCTGACACACAGGAATACTTCATCCTATGAAAGTGAAGTCACTCAGTCGTGTCCGACTCTTTGCAACCCCGTAGATAGTAGCCTACCAGGCTCCTCTGTCCATGGGATTTTCCAGGCAATAGTACTGGAGTGGATTGCCATTTCCTTCTCCAGGGGATCTTCCCAACCCAGGGATTGAACCCGGGTCTCCCGCATTGTAGACAGACGCTTTACCATCTGAGCCACCAGGGAAGTCCCTTACCTAAGGAATAAATTAATGAATGTAGGAGTCCCCACTCTCATAGGGACTGAAATGTTATAGAATGCACAAAATAAGCACACAAATTGTCAATATTATATTCATGCCTATTGTTTATTTTTCCCAAGGAATCTGGCATTAGCATTATTTCTCCTATTTGCATAAAGGAAATTTTAGACTTAAAAGATGTATTATTACCAAAATGACTTTACAGCTAGAAAGTGGCGCAAGTGGATTTGAATTCTAGTTTTGTGATATCATGTTAAGTGTTCTTTACATAATGCTACAAAGATATGCAGCAAGTGGGAGAAATTGGTGCAAAAATCTACTGCTTTTCAGAAATGGGAGAATTCCTTTCTCCATAAAGTATTTGAGTTTGAATCTGAATGATAAATCAGTTTTTTTTAAAACGTAATTATTTTCAACTAACAAAACAATCACCCAACTCTTCTGCATGCTGAATCACTTCAGATGTGTGTGACTGTTTGCAACCCTATGGACTGTAGCCTGCCAGGCTTCTCTGGCCAAGGGGTTTTCCAGGCAAGAATACTGGAGTAGGTTTCAAGCCCTCTTCAAGGGCATCTTCCCAAACCAAGGATCAAACCTATGTTTCCCGTGTCTCTTGCATTGTAGGCAGATTCTTAACTGATGAGCCACCTGCGTAGCCCTTTGTATTAGAATAAATTCAACTATAAAGACAAATTGATTAAGAAAAACTTTGGCCCACTCTTGCTTTAATTACACTCCCAAAACATAGCCATCATAAAACATACTGTGTATGTATACATGATATGCTGGTTTTATTTGCTTTAAAATTAATCATACTACAAATACCGTTTGGCAGTGCCCCACCTTTTTAAACCCCAGTATAACTTGTACAGCCTTCTACCTATTATCTTTATATTTATCTACTGTACATTTGGAGAAAGCAATGGCACCCCACTCCAGTACTCTTGCCTGGAAAATCCCATGGACAAAGGAGCCTGGTAGGCTGCAGTCCATGAGGTCACTAAGAGTCAGACATGACTGAGCGACTTCACTTTCACTTTTCACTTTCATGCATTGGAGAAGGAAATGGCAACCCACTCCAGTATTCTTGCCTTGAGAATCCCAGGGATGGAGGAGCCTGGTGGGCTGCCGTCTATGGGGTCACACAGAGTCGGATACGGCTGAAGCGACTTAGCAGCAGCAGCAGCAGCACTGTACATTTAACTTCTATATTTCTTTTCTTTATGAGAATGTTTCATAATTTGCTTACCCAATCTGTTATTATGGATGATTTCCTATTTTTTTCTTTATGAATATTTCTGGAATAATTCTCTTATATACACATCTCATATACAATGACTCTTAAAAACTCATTAAAGACTTTCTGTCCATTAATTCCTAAACAAGAATTTTTTATGTCCTGGCTTCTATTCCTAAACAAGAATTTCTTATGTCCTGGCTTATATACCATTTTAGTTGTGAACACAACTGCGCATACGGTTGTACATTCTGTGAATACAAAAATGTGCAGAATGTGAAAGTTTTAATTGGGGAGCAAAAAGCATTCGAGGTGGGGACAGTCACAGAAGTAAAGGTATTGAAAAGCACTAGTCGCTTTCCTTTATTTTTCCCAAGAAACTTCAGCATTCTGACACTGTGTGTGAACCCAAATGACAAATTCCAGCTCCTGCCAATTGACCACAGCTATTTGTCAGTTTCCCTTTCTCCTGGCCTTTCAGTGATGAAGTTCCCAGAGGTTAAACTCTCTCATTAGTAATCTCACCACTAGAACTCCTGAAAACCAGTGTTTGCTGCCCTTTTTAAAATTTTAATGACTCTGCACCACACACAGACCCTTCATTGTGCTTTTGGAACTTTCCAAATGAAACCAAAGACTTGATTCAACTGCAAGTCAAAGAAAAGGAATTCTGCAAAATTTCACACACATACTCACCCTCCATTTTCTACCAGCAACTAAAACTTAAAATTGAATGATCATGATGTGAGATGTTTCTAAAGAGCTCTCTCCTTGCCTTCAGTTTTATTAGGGCCCAAATGTGCAGCCACATTTAATGATGTTTACCTGGAAGAGTGCACGCTTACCTTTGGAAATCTATTATGTATCTCTCAACTTACCATAAGCAAAGGGGCATTGTTACTTCATGTATTCTGACTGCTTGCTTAAATTTATGTCTGCACTCAAATGAGAAAAATGCTTGTGTATCAGTCATCTTGGAATCCCAAGGACTTATTCATAGAGCATGTGGGGCTCTATTCATAAATGATTTATGTCTTTGCATAGGGTGGGGGCTGTGTGTGTATGTATCTCAGAGAACCATCAGTTGCCTCTCCTGAGTAATTTATACAAGATCAATATTTATCAAAGTGAAGCAAGAATTGTGCCCTACTCATTGAGAGCCGGATACTTCATTTTCAGTTCCTTCACCCGTGGAAGGGAGCATGACAGATTGAAATGTTTGCATAAAAACCAAAGTGGTCCTTCCTATTGCTTTATATGCAGGCTAATTCTTTGGTTAGATTGCAGATTTCTATGAATAATGCTCATAACTAGTACGTAGTAGATAGTCAAAGTGTATTTGTTGAGCAAATAACTAAAGAAAAATAAGCAAACATCGCTGGCACTGTTCCCATAGGAAAAAGAGAGTTGCTCGCTGAAATTACTATTTTAATATATGTTAACTGAGCACCTACTAGACATTTTGCATTGAATGAGAACACTGTTTTTAACAGAAATGCTCTCCCAGACAAATACGTAAATAATTAAAAACATAATAGTGAGAAGTGCTATGTTCTCAATTAAAGATTAGAAAGGTGTTCCGGAGATTTAATTCTGCTCAGAGAAATTTAGAAAAGAATAAAATCAAAATCTGAGTTAAGCAGGCTTATAGTGAAAAGGGAAGATAAAATGCCATTTAACACAACCAGTGAGCAGATGCCTTTTTTGTAAGCAAGAGGAGATTCTTAAACATGGACGTGACATAATCAGATTTCCTGCAGTGATATATCTCTGGTGGCACAATTTATATTGTATACTGACCATCTGGTAGAGAAGGACAGAGAGGAGATGGTTTCAACTTGCTTGTCAACTCTTAGTGTTTCTAGGGAATGCTGCTTTGAGGAAAACTTCAGAATTGCATCTGGACTCCAGTAATAAAGTAATAGAGTGTCTAGTAATAAAAAAAATAAGCTTGTCTTTAGTGAAAGAAAGAAGAAGATTGTGGAAGCAAACATAAGGCAGGTATTTGCCAATCTCTGAATTAGTAGGATGTTGGGAAAGTCTAGGTGAGCAATTGTGAGTCCAAACTTAGGCAAACCCAGTGTGTAAGTGGGAGTTAAAGGGAGCATACTTGAATATTTTATACTAGATATATTTAATATATATCCTAAATATATACTTTTATAAAATATCATATATTATATCTACTCATATAACGTACATGATGAATCATGCAAAATTTACAATAAAAGGATAGAGGATAGCTTTAAGTAGTTTATACTGAGCAACTTCACTTTCACTTTTCACTTTCATGTATTGGAGAAGGAAATGGCAACCCACTCCAGTAGTCTTGCCTGGAGAATCCCAGGGACAGGGGAGCCTGGTGGGCTGCTGTCTATGGGGTCTCACAGACTCGGACACGACTGAAGCGACTTAGCAGCAGCAGCAGCAGCAGTTTAAGATAGGATACTGGGGAAAGCAACCGCCATTAATTAAGACAGGGAATAGAAGCAGAAAAATAAATTGAGAGCAGTGAGGTGAAAATTAAGACAATGGTTTCATTACTGGACATTCTGCATTCTAGGAGCACAGAAGATGTCCAGAGAGCGGTATTCCACAAAGTGTTGAAATACTGGGGTCAAAGCCAAGATGAGTGTTCTGGAATGGGTTTATAAATTTTAAGATTCATCAGAGTTAAGGCAGCATATCATGCTTTGTATGCACAGTTCCACTCAAGGAGAAATACTGAGGAATACCAACATTTAAATAATGGGCAGGAGAAAATGAACATCCATGTGGATGATTAAAACAGCCAAAAAGAATATTTACAGTTTGAGAAAGATGTGAAATTGCCTCTCAATCTGTCAGTATCACACACATAGAAAACAGGAGGCATTTCCATTTCTGGAAATGGAAGCTATCCATGATAGGGTAACTTGCCTCCACAAACCATTCTGCAGAGAATAACTAGAAAAGATAGATTAATTAAAAAAAAATGTTTGAAACCATGGGAAAACTACAAATAAAGTGGTGACTTAGGAGCTACAAAATCCAGACAAGAGTGGAGATACACAAATGAGATACTAAACCTTAAAATGATAATTTCTCTTGAGATGTTTGCTTATTTAGTCAAGGCAAGAAATTAAGAAGCTCAGCAGATCTTAGAAAGTCTAAGATGTGAGGGAAAATCAGGATTCAGAACCTGTCAAGGAAAAAATTGCTTGGTAACTAGCACAGATTTTCAGTTCCTATCAGGACCAAGACTAAGAAGGTGCAAATCAAGCATTTATGGGGCAAAATTTTAGGCAGCGCTCATGTATTAACTTTTGTGCCTTACGTGTCTCACTTTCCTCACCCTAGTCCTGATTTTTTTCAGAAACATGAAAGTTTGCTTCAAACAGTATATACACTCATGGTTGATGCATGTCAATGTATAGCAAAATGAATACAGTATTGTAAAGCAAAAAAAAAAGTAAAAAAAAAACCAAAAAACTAGACTGTGTTTGACAAGGACCAGATCTAAAATAGATCAATGCTAACTTGATTTGTGACTTGCCTCTACCATAATCACCTGATAGAAACAAAATTTTATCCTCTCTGGAGGAAAAGCATATCATACACAAACATATTACCACCATATCTTTTTCTGACAAGATGACTTCCAAAAAAATTTACCAGACATGCAAGGATGTAAAATATAATAACTGATAATCAAGAATAAATTCAGGTAAGAGTAGCAGGCCTGAAAGATATTTAGATCATCTTGTATTTATAAGATTTAAACTTTTTTAAATGGGAGGTTTATATGTCCAAAATATTAGATTAGAACATGAAAGATTTAGTGAGAACTAGAATATATTTTAAAATCAAATAAAATTGTGAAGCTGAAAAAATATAACTGAAATTAAGAACTTAATATAGGAACTTAACAATAGATTAAACACAAGTAAAGGGGGATTAAAGCATGTGAAAATATATAGAAATATTCATTGAAATAACAGAAGAATGGAAAATACTGAGCAGTTGAAAAGATATGGAATAAAGTGTTAAAATTAAATTTGTGTGTTGTAATAATACCATAATAGTGAGAAAGTAAGGTAAGGCAGAAGCAGTATTTGAAGAGGTAGTGGTGGAAAACTTTTTAAATTGCTAAAGAACATCAAGCTGTAGATTCACGATGTGTTACAAACAGTAAAAATATATAAATAAAACCATATTTTAAGTCATCACAGTATTAACTGGTGAAACAAGATAAAGTATGAAAAACTATTGGTGGGAAAAAAGAAATGCTTTATTCTTTAAAACCCTCCTACTAAGCCTNAACTTTTTAAATTGCTAAAGAACATCAAGCTGTAGATTCACGATGTGTTACAAACAGTAAAAATATATAAATAAAACCATATTTTAAGTCATCACAGTATTAACTGGTGAAACAAGATAAAGTATGAAAAACTATTGGTGGGAAAAAAGAAATGCTTTATTCTTTAAAACCCTCCTACTAAGCCTTACAGGTGACTTCTCATCAGAAATTACAGAAATCAGTGAAAATTGATTGGCATCTTCAACATATAATACAAATAAAAACCTGTCAACCTAAAACTCTCTACTACAAAATATGTGAAAAATATATGAAAAATTTGACATATTAAAAGCACTTCTTGGGACTTCCTTGGTGGTCCAGTGGGTGAGACTTCGCCTTCCAATGCAGGGGGTATGGGTTTGACCCCTGGTTGGGGGGCTAAGATCCCACATGCTTGGAGGCCAAAACAACAAAACAAAAAGCAGTGATGATATTGTAACAAATTCAATAAAAAACTTTAAAAAATAAAATCACTTCGGGAGAGAATGGTTAAGACGGCACAGTCAGAGGTCAAGTGCTTATCTCCTCCTGCAACTGAAGTCACAACAGTTGAACAATCATTGACAGGAAGATGCTTCTTGTTGCTGTTCACTCACTAAGTCATGTCTGATTCTTTGCAACCTCATGCACTGCAGCATGCCAGGCTTCCTTGTCTTCATTATCTCCCAGAGTTTGCTCAAATCCACATCCATTGATTGAGTCAATGATACTATCTGACCATCTCATCCTCTCCAATACTTTGGCCATTTGATGCAAAGAGCCAATTCGTTAGAAAAGGTCCTGATGCTGGGAAAGATTGGAGGCAAAAGGAGAAGTGGGTGACAAAGGATGAGGAAGATGCTCAGTTCTGAACTGAACACAGTTGCTCAGTCATGTCTAACTCTTTGCAGCCCCTCTTTGCATGCATGGTCTGCAGCATGCCAGGCCTCCCTATCCATCACCAACTCCCAGAGTTAACTCAGATTCGTGTCCATTGAGTCAGTGATATGCCATCCAACCATCTCATCTTCTGTCGTCCCCTTCTCCTCCCTTGGAGTTTCAGCTTCAGCATCAGGACTGATTTCCTTTAGGATGGACTGGTCGGATNAACCCAGCATTATAATGGGAGGCTTTAACATACCTATTTCAAGAGGTGAGGGACAAACTTATGTATTCAGTAAGAATACAGTTCTGCACTTTACAGTTAGGAAATTTGTATTCTTTTCATACCAGATTTGCCTGTGTTTGGTTTCGCTTCTGAGACAATATATAATAAGCCTAGCAGTGTTTCTGGTGTTTCTCTCTTTCTGTGTGCGTTTGGGAGGGAGAGAACGCTTTTAGAGAAGTCTCTTTGGTCTTACTGGAAAGAGTGATACATCCTGAATAAGGCCTGAATAATGAAAATGCTTTTATTTTCCTTCAAGTGCAAACAACAGGTGGTATTTGTGGTAAAGAACTCACCCACCAATGCAGGAGACAAGGGTTCGATCCCTAGGTCAGAAAGATCCCCTGAAGGAAGAAATGATAACCTGCTCTAGTCTCTTTGGCTGGAAAATCCCATGGACAGAGGAGCCTGGTGGTCACAAAGAGTCCAGCATGACTGAGTGACTGAGCGCTCTTTGGTCTTATTGGAGACAGCGACCCAACTCTGACTAATGAAAATATTTTTGTTCTCATTCAAGTGAAATGAAGTAGGCTATTGTGTTTCTAGGGAGTGGTTCTCCTTACCATTCTGAAAGGATGAACAGGAAGCCACGGTTTGGGTTCTTTCTAAAGGCCATTAAAACAGACCACTGATTCCTTTTATTAGAACACAGAAGGACAGTGAGAGTTTTGCAATCAGGAAAGGGAACTGAGAGAGAAGAAAGAAGGGAGCAGGACTCAAACACATTCCTAGATGCTCTGTCTGAGTGGGCTCTTCTAAGGAGAGTGCAGAGGCAGTACATCAGGACAAGAATCTCATTGTAGGGCTGTGCTGCAACTACTGGCTCATCCTGTCTCCGGAGAACCTTTTGTGTGCATCCCTTCCCAGCTCTAAGTTCTGTAATATCACATTAATAGAATAAAATCACCTGTGATAGGAATATTCACACCATGAAAGTGAAAGCCACTCAGTCACGTCTGATGCTTGGTGATCTCATGGACTCTCCAGTCCATGGAATCCTCCAGGCCAGAATACTGGAGTGGGTAGCCTCTCCCTTCTCCCGGGGATCTTCCCAACCCAGGGATCAAACCCAGGTCTCCCACATTGCAAGCAGATTCTTTACCAGCTGAGCGACCAGGGAAGCCCTTTTCACTTTCACTTCACCGTAGGCATTGGCAAATGCTGCAAGTCAAGACTTTTTGAGGGAAGCTAATGAGGAGACATNGGGATCTTCCCAACCCAGGGATCAAACCCAGGTCTCCCACATTGCAAGCAGATTCTTTACCAGCTGAGCGACCAGGGAAGCCCTTTTCACTTTCACTTCACCGTAGGCATTGGCAAATGCTGCAAGTCAAGACTTTTTGAGGGAAGCTAATGAGGAGACATTTATCACTATAGCACTGCCTGAGGACTACCATCTGATGCCCCGGACTAAACAGGACCAGGAAAAAGAACTCCAGTCTCTCAATCACATGACTATTTGACAGGGTAAATTACCCACTGGAGACACAACCCATTGGGAAAATGGACCCAATACTAGCCATTATTTTATTCAGTCACTGTATAATTGGAAACATCATTCTACCTGTATCCATGACCTACTATTCTGTTCTGCAGAAGGGTAGGAAGCAGTACCCTTCCCTATGAAGATGACTCCCCTCATACATGAAAGTTAAGTAAGTAGCAAGGTTCCTACCTCAACCTGAAGACTGGACAGGAATTTGTTAATACACTCAGTTTTGGATGGGGTGTTAATATTCCTGCCATAGTGTTTGTGTGTGAGTAATATAAAGAATATCTTGCATTTTGTATCTTTTATGGAATGGGAAAATATTTTCATTTTCATCATTAAAAATATGTTTGTGGAAGAGACAGTGACTCCTCAGTTGAGTCCTAAGTAGTGGCCTTCTGTGTTCCTAAGTTATCCATAAGTTATGGATAAATGCTACTCTGTTGATGACTCAGGAGACATTTGGTGCACTTTTTCCTGAATTGAAAATAAAATTTACATACATGTATAAGAATACAAGAGATATCAAGAATAGCCGTGAGTGGAACAGTGATTTTGAAGGTGAAATTCCTTCTTTATTTTCAGAACTTTACTTGGATGAAGGAGTTAGGCAGCGATGGAGTCTACAAAACTGAGCTGTGAACAGTAGTCTAATCCTTAGGGCAATAAAATGATGTCAATGGATTGTGATGGTTTTTTTTTTTTTTTTTTCTCGTTCACCATCATCATCATGACTGCTACTTGGAAACCACTCGGTTTATACCAGCTGCCTTCATGAAGGGCTGAGCTCTCAAGAGTTTATAGAATTAATACATCTCAGAGATTTCCACTGTCAGAAACTAGTCATCAGTGTTCTGGGCTGTTTAGTTTCTATATTCCTGTCTCAGATGAGGCTTGACAAGACTGACACAAGTGTCAGGACTATGCCTACAGTTTTGAATTAAGATGGACTTTCTTCTTTTCCTTCCCATCTCCTCTGGCACAAAAAGAATCCTTGGATCCTTATAGTTTTTCCCCTTTATTTGTAAATTTTGGAGAACCTTTTCTTATATAAGATAGTAAATCTCTGATACCCTGTCCATTTTTATAAAATGCACTGTAGAAGATGTGACTGACCTTATTGTTAAACTTTCTGCATGAAACCCCTGATTAAATGAGTGAAGCTTCAATACTTTGGCCACATGATGCAAAGAGCCGATTTATTGGAAAAGACCCTGATACTGGAAAAGATTGAGGGCAAGAGGAGAAGGAAATGACAGAGGATAAGATGGTTAGATGGCATCACCAACTCAATGGACATGAGTTTGAGCAAGCTCGGGGATGTAGTGAAAGACAGAGAGGCCTGACGTGCTGCAGTTCGTGTGGTCGCAAAGAGTTGGACATGACTTGGCGACTGAACAGCGAAGCATACAGCTGACCTTTATAAAGGCAAATATCACAGTCTGGAGAGACTGGTGACATGTGTTTCATTTTTCACTTTGAATCCTCTTTTAGCATTCTCCAGAGTTAAAATCCAGAAGTAAGGTGAGAATAAAGACAATTGTTAAATGCACAACAGTTATGTTGAATTCAATGTAATCCATTTGGAGATTATATTTCTCAACTCCCTCAGAGTAAAATAAATTTCAGCAATTTTAAACTATTTACAACTTTTTATTTTTTTCAGTAGGAAGCCTCTCCATTATTTTTGGTGGGACGTCTATCTGTGAGTGTCTATATTCCTTATTACAACCTCCTAAAATGCTGAGAGTGATAAGGTAGGATTGGTGATAATGATACTTAACAGTGTTGGTGAGAGCACTGGTTTCAATAATGATGATGATACTTCCTAAGTTCTAGGTCTTGTGATAGCTTCTTGACACATTCCACATCATTTAATCCTTCCAACAGAATTTATGAGGCAGAGAACTCAAACCTAGATATGTGAAGTGATTTGTTCAGGTCACATAGCCCATAGATACTAGAACACATTTTGGAATCTAAGAGTTTTGTCTTCTGGCTCAGGCTCTTTCATGTACTCATGTACTTATCGCCAAATCTGACGCATAAAATATCTTTCCTTCTCCTGATGTGATGCATCTCACTTCAGTCAGAACTTGGATGAANATACCTGGAGAGATAGCGCTGTCCAAGAAATACCAAGTTAGAGCAAAGGGGGCAAAAACTCAGCCATATTTGAATGCCACATCATCAGTTTTCTCCAACTGTTGCTTTTAAAAGATATGTTTGGTAAAAGACTATGGAATATTACTTTTTCTTTCAAAATAATGCTATTTTTCTTCTCTATCTCCAAATAAGAAAATACAATTCTGACATGAAAAAATAACATTTAGAATCTTCCATGTATAGTTCTAAGTGTTTGCTTTTTTCATTTTTTTCTTTTCCTCCCATAAGAGTACTCTTTTTTCCTTAAAAAAGGAAGATATAAACTCTTTATTAGTTGAGACTGAGTTCAGTATGTTTTTCTTTTATTTAGAAAGGTTCTCTAGGTATGATTGTACATCTGTTGTCTCCTGGCACTATGATACTCCTTAGGGTAAATACAGCTACTTTCACAATCTTTATTTTATAATAGGGAAGGAAGCTTAGAAGATTTTGTGACACACCCAGATGTCTCAGCTTGTAAGTTGTGGGTCAAGGACTAGGACCTATAGGTTCTGAGTCTGGTTTCCAAAGTCAGATGCTCACAGAGCTTCTGTTTACACCTTTGCTACTATAGCTTTTGCTGTGATGGTGTGTGCTTCCTCCATAAATACCAAACATAGAGATTCATTATGCTTAATCATTAAAAAAGGAAAGAAAGAAACTCCAAATAAAGAATACTAAAGGCTTCTGGGAATAGGTGAGGATCCACCATTCTATAATACTCACATCCCTGGTTTTCCCAACTGCTGTCATAACCAGGGGAAAGGGGATTGTCTCACTGAGTACTCTTCACTTTTAGGAAGTTCTGTCATTGAATGTGTTTTTAATAAGCTTTCAAAAAAATTTTTTTTGATGAAGTATAGTTGATATACAATGTTGTGTTAGACTCTGCTGTACAGCAAAGTGATTCTCTTATACATATATATTATTTTTCATATTCTTTTCCTGGATCTTGAATATCGTTTGCTGTGCTATACAATAGAATGTTTATCCATTCTACATATAGTAGTTTACACCTACTAATACCAAACAATCAATCTATTCCTTCTCGAATCCCCTCCCTCTTAGCAACCATAAGACTCTTCTCAAGAACATGGGATAGCTTTCCATTTCTTTGTATTGTCTTCAGTTTCCTTTATTAATGTTTTATAGTTCTAAGCATATAAGTCTTTCACCTTTTTGGTAAGGTTTTATTCCTAAGTATTTTATTGTTAATATGATTTTTGAAAAAAATTGTTTGCATTCCCTTTCTGATATTTCATTGTTAGTATAAAGAAATGCAGTCAATTTCTACCTGTTAATCGTATATCCTACTACCTTACTGGTTTATCAGTTCTTGTAGTTTTTTGTGTGGAGTCTTTAAGGTTTTCTGTATATAGTAGCATGTTATCTGAGTGTAATGACAATTTTGCCTCTTCCCTTCCAATTTGGATATCTTTTCTTTCTTTTTTCTTGCCTGATTGCTGTGGCTAAGACTTCTGATTCTATGTGGTGAAAGTGGGCATCCTTGTCTTGGTCCATATTTTAGCAGGAAAGTTTTCAGCACTTTACTGTTGATTATTATGTTGGCTGTGGGTAAGCACCTTTTTGTTGATTTTGGCAAGAATTATTATCATGAATGGATNTGATTCTATGTGGTGAAAGTGGGCATCCTTGTCTTGGTCCATATTTTAGCAGGAAAGTTTTCAGCACTTCACTGTTGATTATTATGTTGGCTGTGAGTAAGCACCTTTTTGTTGATTTTGGCAAGAATTGTTATCATGAATGGATGCTAAATTTTATAAAGTGCTTTTTTTTGCATCTATATGGATGATTATGTGGTTCTGTCTTTTCATTTGTTGATGCAGTGTGTCACATGGACTAATTGGAGTATGTGGAATCATCCTTGTGACATTGGAACGAATCCTACTTGATCATGGTGAATAATCTTTTGTATGTGCTATTGGATCTGGTCTGCTAATACTTTGTTGAGAATTTTTGCATCTATATTCATCAGAGATATTGGCCTGTAATTTTCTTTTTTTCATAGTGTCTTTTTCTGGTTTTGATGTTAGGGTGATGGTGACTTCTTAGAAGGACTTCGGGAGTGTTCCTTCCTCTTCAGTCTTTTGAAAGTGTTTAGAAGGCTCAATGTAAGCTCTTTGTATCTTTGGTAGGATTCCTCAATGAACCCATCTGCTCCTGGAATTTTGTTTGCAGGGAGTTTTCTCATCACAGATTCTATTTCACTTCTAGTGATCACTCTATTCAAATGATCTTTCTTCTTTCTTCAGTATTGGTGGGCTGTATGTTTTTAGAAACTTGTCTATTTCTTCCAGGTTGTCCAGTTTGTTGGTATATAATTGTGCATAGTATTTTCTTATGGTTTTTAGATTTCTGAGGTATCAGTTGTTATGTCTCCCATGTCATTTATTATTTTGTTTATTTGTGTTCTCTCTCTCTCCTTCTTATTGAGCCTGTCCAGAGGTTTGTTCATTTTGTTTCCCCTTTCAAAGAGCTAGCTCTTGATTTTATTGATTTTTTTTCTTACTGTTTTTTAAATCTTTATGTATTTTTTCTCTGATCTTATTTCCTTCCTTCTGCTGCCTTTAGGTTCTGTTTGCTCTTCTATTTTCTAATTCCTTTAAGTGGTAAGTTAGGTTGTTTGAGATTTTTCTTGGTTTCTAAGGAAGGCATATATGAACTTCCCTTTAAGAACAGTTTTGGCTACATCTCACAGATTTTGTAAGGGTGTGTTTTCATTGTCATTTGTCTCAAGCTATTTTTTTTTTTTAAATTTCTTCTTTGACTTCATAATTGAACCATTGAGCTTTTTAAAGTTTCATTTAATTAATTATTTTTTGGCTGTGCTGGGTCTTAATTAAAATTTCATTTAACTAATTAATTGATTGATTTTTGTCTGCATGCAGGCTTTCTCTAGCTGTGGTGAGCAGGGGCTGCTCTTCGTTGCAGTACACAGGTTTCTCATTGCTGTGGCTTTTCCTGCTGTGGAACACAGGCTCCAGGTGCATGCTTCAGCAGCTGCAGCATGTGGACTCAGTAGCTGTGCTTCACGGGCTCTAGAATTTGGGCTCAGTAGAGGCAGCACATGGGCTTAGCTTCTCTGCAGCATGTGTATTCCTCTCAGACCATGGATTGAGCCCATGTCCCCTGCACTGGTGAGCAGACTTTTGCCCACTGTGCCACCAGGGAAATCCAACCCATTGGTTTTTTAGTAGCATGCTGTTTATTCTTCTTGTAATCATTTCCGCCCCCCCCCCTTTCTCTTACTGTGGTTGATTTCTAGTTTCATGCCTAGAAACTAGGCATCTTTGTGGTCAGAAAGATGCTTGAAATAATTTTTATCCTCTTAAATTTCTTGAGGCTAGTTTTGTGTCCTGTATGTCATCAATATTAAAGAATGTTCCATGTGTACCTGAAAAGAATGTGCATTCTGTAATTTTTAATGTAATGTCCTAAGATTATTAGCTATGCCTCACTGTTCTGTTGATTCATTTAGGATCTCTGTTTCCTTATTGATTTTTTTTTTTTTTTCATCTAGCAGATCTGCCCATTGATGTCAGTGGGGTGTTAAAACTCCTACTATTATTGTATCCCCATCACAATGTGTTCCTCCTTTTTTTTCCTCTTAGCATTTGTTTTATGTATTTGAATGCTCCTATACTGGGTGTATATATCTTAATGAATATAATATCTTCTTCTTGTTTTGATCCTTATATCATTATACAGTGTCCTTTTTTTATCTTTCTTTGTGGCCTTGTTTTAAAGTCTATTTGGTCTTTTTTTTTAATTTAAATTTATTTATTTTAATTGGAGGCTAATTACTTTACAATATTGCATTGGGTTTTAATGTTTTTTTCTAATTTTTATTTTATTTTTTTACTTTACAATACTGTATTGGTTTTTCCCTACATTGACATGAATCTGCCACAGTTGTACGTGAATTCCCAACCCTGAGCACCCCTCCCACCACCCTCCCTGTACCATCCCTCTGGGTCATCCCAGTGCACCAGCCCCAGGCTTCCTGTATCCTGCATTGAACCTGGACTGGCAATTAGTTTCTTATATGATATTATGATATGTTTCAATGCCATTCTCCCAAATCATCCCACCTTCTCCCTCTCCCACAGAGTCCAATGAGGACAGCTACTCCCACTTTCTTATCATTTCCACTTTCATAAAATATTGTTTTCCATTCTCTCACTTTCAATCTATGTATGTCCTTTGCACTAAAGTGAACCTCTTAAAGGCTGAATATTGCAGGCTCTTATTTTTTACCCAATCTGCCACCCTAGACTTTAGATTGGAGCAATTAGTCCATTGATATTTAAGGTAATTATTGTTAAGTATGCATTTATTTTCATTTTACATCTTGTTTTCCAGTTGAATTGTATTTCTTCTTTGTTTCTTTGTTTTCCTTTTTGTGGTTTGATGGTTTCCTTTTGTATTATACTTGTGTTCTCTTTGTGGAATTTGTAAATTCATTATGTTGTTGATTTGTGGTTATCCTGTTTTTACAAGTACATTAACCCCTTCCTATATCTACTTTCTTCGACTGGTGGTCATATGGACTCAGACATGTTTTTAAAAATCTGTATTTTCTTACTCTCCTCCCTCATATTTTAGGAATTTGATGTATTCTTTTACATCATCATGTTTATCCTTTTGCTGTTCATTGCAGTCATCACTGCTTTCACAGAACTTTTGATTGTTTGCTTATAATTTGGGAACTGGCTTACTTCAGTGGTTTGCTTTCCTATGGTGCTTTTGTCTTTCCCATGGATTCTTGCTTCTTTTTTATTTTGAGAAGATCTTCTAATATTTCTTTTAGGATAGGTTTAGTATTGCTGTATTCTTTCAGTTTTTGCTTGTCTGAGAAATTCTTTATCTCTCCTTCTAATGTAAATGATAATCTTATCGGTTAGGTATCCTAGGGTGCAGGGTTTTCCCTTTTACAACTTTGAATATATCTNTCTTCTAATATTTCTTTTAGGATAGGTTTAGTATTGCTGTATTCTTTCAGTTTTTGCTTGTCTGAGAAATTCTTTATCTCTCCTTCTAATGTAAATGATAATCTTATCGGTTAGGTATCCTAGGGTGCAGGGTTTTCCCTTTTACAACTTTGAATATATCTTGCCAATTCCTTCTAGTCTGCAACATTTCTTGAGAGGAAATGAGTGGACAGCCTTGTGGTTGTTCCTTTGTAATTAACTCTTTGTTTGTTTATCTTTAGATTCTTCTATCTGTAAATTTTTCCATTTTAATTACAAAATGTCTTGGTGTCGGTCTGTTTGGGTTCATCTTCTTTGGGACCCTTTGTGCTTCNGTCACTATCTATGTTTTACAAATGTGGTAATATATTCAAATGTGCTAAGTACTTGTCAATGTTATTCAGCTACTAGGATGGATGGGATCTAATTCCAGGTTCCCTGTCCTTGCCACTCCATCAGGTGCTTCCAGCCTCACTTTGTGATGAAGAAAGTGAAGAAGGGCAGGTGAATATGATAAAGACAATGATAATAATAGTAAACATCACTGCTAACCTTTATTGAGTTCTTATCATGTGCAAGTCAACCTGGGAATATTTTACAAGTATATTTTCATTTCATCTTCACAACAACTATGTGAAGCAGGCATTAACTTCCCTCATGTTACCAAGTAGGAAAATGATGCTCAGAGATGTTAAGTCGCCAGTCCAAGATAATAAAAAATAGCACCAAGGTTTCACCCAGGCATTTTGTCAACAGCTTGTTTTAATGGTTATACATAAACATACAAAGTAGAGATTCTAGATTGAATTCTTCCCCTAGTCTGGGTCTTCAAGGTGAATACCAAGAGAGAGATGAGATAAGCACTTTGAAAAAACAGGCATGACAGCTAACATCACCAGCAGTGATAGTTAAGGTCTCAATTCTCAATATTTAACTGTGTTCTAAGGCTGAATTAAATAAAGCACAAGCAGACTTTGGGGCAGAGAATGGAGTTATGGAGATGTAGTATCATCTGGTTTGGAGGTTGGGACGCCCAGGCCAGTTACTTGTGCCAGGAAAACTTTCTTATCCCACCAGATTGGGAGTCAACTGAAGAGGAAATTTGGGTGCCTTGCTTAGTATTTGAAAATTCACAACCCTGTCGTTGAGATGCGAGAAGCACCTTAGGTTAGTAGCACTTTGACACCCCTTCTGGAAGAGATTCAGCCACGTGACTCTGTTGCCATAGGGGTTGCCACTCTGCCTGGTGAAGGCAGTGGAACCTCTTCTCAGAGTGACCGAGAACAGAGTTATGCCTGCCAAGGAAGAAAGGGAGAAAGGAAAGGAATGGCAAATTGAGGATTAGTTTTATATCCAGCTGTTAACAAATTATACCCAATAGAGGCAGGATTATTTTGTGTGTGGGCACTATCTGTGATACATTTTCCTTTCCCTCCTCATTAAAAAAATCATTTAAACAATATTATAGCACATTAGAAGTTAACAGAGAAAATATTCACATTCTTCTTTAGTTCTTTATGATCCTTGCTGCTCTTTGTTCATATGCTATCCATTTTTATGTGACTGTGATCAGGGACTAGACTGAGTGTTATGCCATGGTGTCCCATAGTCTCAAAAACAATTCTAATGAGAAGATAACTTAATGTGTGGGGTTACCCAAGCCTATTACTTCTTTCCGTCTTCTATGCACTGACAATGTTCAAGTCTGCATCTTCATTCTAGAGTGTAAACATTCATATCCATTTCAGAGGGTGCAGAAGCCATGAAAATCCAGGGAAATGTGAATTTTTCTATTCTGTCATGTAGTCATGACTCTCACTAAAAAATAAGACAGCTGTCAGAAAGATGTTTATAGAAGGAAAAGAAGGGTGAGAACAGTTTATTAAAACTAGCTTTCATTCTAGCTATTTTCAAGTTATGAAAACTGAAGGTGAAGAAATTCACCAAAAAGCTGAGAAGCAGCTCTGCACTCTGTAGGCTTGGCAGTGGCCTTGCAGCTACACCTAGGGAAGGGCGTCTCTGGCTGTGGCAATAGCCTTGCCAAGGCTGGGAGAGGGAAAGAAAAAATGCCTCACATTCCTTTGTCTCTGTTTAGTGTCGCTAACTCAGGAAATAGGTCTGTTTCACTCATCTGGTAGCTTCACTACCTTTTCCTGGGAGGCCAAGGGTTCAAGGCCCACACCAGAAATTTGACAGCTTCCCAAGGCCAATACTTGCTTTGCCGTGGAAGGTAGATGGAGGCATGCACTGGGAAAAGGAGCTCTTTCTCTTTGGTTCTCCCAGGGAAACAGGGATCAGTTTGACCCACAAACTTCAAAGATCTGCAGCATGAAACCAGCACACATATCACCCAGTTGTAGGCACTTCTAAGAGAAGGGAAAACATTGAGCTCCCTGCCTCATGTTCCACTCTCTTCTTAATTCAACACTCAACTCAGCCTTTTTCCAGCGACAAGAATGGAAGGACTAGAACAGCATAAAATGGTGGCAGATCCTCATTGCCAGAGTGAGGAAGTAGAGATCCAAGCTGCAAAGAACACTGGACCCGGAACTCAGTGTCATACTCTTGCAGAATAATCTCTTGATCAGCTTTTTCTTTAAAATGCTCACATACAACACTGCTTGGCAGTTTATTATTACATAAAAATGCAATTTATCACTTATTATAATTCGTCTAAAGTTTTAAAAAGTATAATCACATTTGAAATTATTTGGCTGTATTTATATTAAATGTACCTGATAATCTCACTTTTGAATAAATTTTGAAAATTGAGAGAATAAACAAAAATGGTGGCTGAGTGGGTATACGGTAAAGGTGACAATAGAGACTGATTCTTTTGAACAAAGTAAGCCCACACCAACAAAAACTAAATCCCTTACACATGCATAAAATATCTTTGTCTGCCTGAAGAATTTCTACGGCAGCCTGCAGAATAGGTTAGTGTTGCTTGTGTATGTGGCAATATTTAGGCTTCTAAGTTGCTTCAGGGCTAATTCTTGTTGATTTATTTTGTGGACAGCCCTGATTCCAGAGCCTTTTCCCTAGGAGCACGGGAGGCTGGATGAGAGCAGGGATAGTGATCTGGGTAAATTTAGAATGGAGAGGCCAGGTATAGTAGACCCCTCTTAGGTGAAGAAATGTCACATTCCCCTACTCTCCCCCTTTGAATGAGACATGTTCTCTCCACCGGCTGCCCAGGAGGTAGGACCTGCCCTGGGGCGACACCAAGAGGCTCAGCTCCGGTGTATCTGCTCCCAGGACATCTTTGCCATCTTCTCCTTGGTTTCATTGCTAGTTATATTTATTAGAAACTCTCCTCCTGCTCCTGTAAGTCTCTCTCTCCCACCCCCCAGACCTAAACCTGTGCCAAGAGAGGTTGTGACCACTCCAGATGAAAGGAGAACCCAAAGCTGGAAGAGAGCTGTGCTGTGTGGATCTCTCTCAGCCCCTATGGAACCTGACTTTAGTTCTTCTTGCTTCTACCTGAGAGCATTAATGTCTTTTCTCTCTTTGTGAGGGCAAGATTTTGTGGTTTTTTAAAACAACTTCACTCAGTGTAATTCACATTCCATACAATTTGCCCACTCAAAGTATACAGTTCAAAGGCTTTAGTACATACACAGGCTTCCCTAATAGCTCAGCTGGTAAAGAATCCACCTGCAATGCAGGAGAACCCAGTTTGATTCTTGGTTCAGGAAGATCCCCTGAAGAAGGGATAGGCTACCCACTGCAGTATTTATGGGCTTCCCTGGTGGCTCAGACAGTAAGAATCTGCCTGTAATGCCGGAGACCGGGATTCAATTCCTGTGTTGGGAAGATCCCCTGGAGGAGGGCATGGCAACCCACTCCAGGATTCTTGCCTGGACAATCCCATGGACAGAGGAGGCTGGTGGGCTACAGTCCATGGGTTGCAAAGAATTACACATGACTGAGCACCTGGGCACAGCACAGAACATACACAGGGTTTTGCCACCCTCACCACAATTAATTTTAGAATACTTTATTACTCCCAGAGACACCCCCACATCTTTTGAGCCAGTTCTCCATAATCCCCTCATCCTCCCAAGTCTAGGAAACCGCTAATCTTTGTCTCTATTGATTTGTTTGTTCCAAATGTTTCATAGAGATAGAATCAATGATCTTCTAAAGCATTTCACTATTTTCCCACTAAGTCTGGGANCCCAGAGACACCCCCACATCTTTTGAGCCAGTTCTCCATAATCCCCTCATCCTCCCAAGTCTAGGAAACCGCTAATCTAATTTTTGTCTCTATTGATTTGTTTGTTCCAAATGTTTCATAGAGATAGAATCAATGATCTTCTAAAGCATTTCACTATTTTCCCACTGAGTCTGGGAAAAAAAAAAAAAAGAAAGCAAGACCCAAAGCTTGAACACAGCAAGTGAATTAGTTAAAGTATCTACTTTATTAGGTATCTTAGATTACCTGGTTTTAAGATTAATATAACTCATTAATATTTTAATATAATATAAATCCATTAATATAACCCATTTCACCTTGGACTATCTGGAAACTAGTTAGTCCAAGATGAAAAGTCTCAAATGCTATACTCAGAGTCTGCTCTGGATATTATCAAAATGTAAGGACAGCCTATCGATTCACAGCTTTCCCTAAGTTGGCACCCACGGAAATGGCCTTCTGTGCTGCCAGCCTGTTCAACTTTACAACAGAGACACCATAAGCTCAACAATTAAGAAATTGGTTCCTTAGCAGAATGGCATTCTCTCACGAGCTGGCACACCACTCTGCATTAACAGGCAATAGCACTAAAATGCACTAAAGACCACGTAATTTATTCCCAGCATGCTGCTATTCTTTCCAAAACATTAGCTTTGGAGCAGAATATTTGCTAAATGTTGTCTTTATTTCCAAAGCTTGGGGGTAAAAGTCATATGCAGCCAATGGCTGAGAGATCATTGGCCCCTGTATAGTTTCAACCTCAAATGAACTCCCCTGTCTGAGTAAATTTCCTGGTAAAAGATCCTATTTTAATAGAATGTGCAAGCTTCAAGAAGGATGGAGGTTAAAGATCACAGCATGGTCTGTTTGATAAATGACCAGGAATGTATTTCTTTAAACCATATATATATATATATATATATATATTTTTTTTTTTTTAGAAAGAGTTAACAGAAAACCTAGGGGAAAAAAATTACTGACTGGTTCAGCATTCATGCTTAAATGAAAATAACACATGTGACTCAGCCCAAGATGTGCCAGGACTTGGAGGGAAATTGGCAAGAACTGATTCCAAGAGACCTTCAGGGGCTGTTAGGCATTGCAATCCTGGGTCTGACCTCCAGCCTTCTCTCTGAGAAAAAAAGCCAAAGGTGACAGGCTACATTAAAGCTTAGCTCTCAGAGTTGTGACAAAGGATCCAGAAATATCTTCTCTTGCAACTGGTTTCTTTTCATGGAGCCTGGCATTGAGTTAGATGAAATGATCATTTTGCTCAATAACCGAAGACAGAATATCTCGTGCTTTTCAAGCTAAATGTGGTCCCTTGGATGTTGAGAAGTATCTAAGAAAGTCAGAGTGCTCTTGCCCTGTGTTTAAAGTGAGACCTTTAATTTCTTCCTTTGAATCATCATATTTCCTGAGACGTGCCTCATGGTGACCTGATGGCCATGAGTTGCGCTTTGCAGAATGGAAAGGTAGTTTTACTTGTTTAAATTAAAATGTCAGGGGCTTGAACCACAGTTTGAAGATTCAAATTCTCCATAATGGAAGAAAACATGCAAATGTCCAAGCCATTCCTTTACTTGGGTAGAGAGGGCGTCTGTCAGTAGGATCTCATCTTGAAGATTAAATAAGTTATTCAAGAAACACTGGACTAGAAACTATCCTGAGTGCTGGGAAACAGGGGAAAACTAACCATGCCCGCTGTTTTCAAGCTGCTTGCGACCTATTGGCGACTGGCTGTTGGGGAGAGAGAGAAATGTGGTGAGCATTATGACAAAGGTGAGTATGTAATATGATGGAGTGTAGCCTGCTACAGATCAGAAAGACTTCCCGAGGGTAGTGATTCCTTTATTGGGTCTTGAAGAGTTAGCCAGGCATTCTAGAAGTTGGCAGTTGAGTGGAAGAGACAGGCAGAGACACATCTTATGAAAAAAATACAGCAATAGAGAAAGTCTAACATTTGTTTTTTGAAAGATGCGGCTGGGCCAATAGGCAAAAGCCAGAGAAATAGAACCCTTGTATTTGAAATAAGATGCGCTACTTTCCTGGATTTTCCTGGCTTTTTAAACAGGGCAACTGGTTTCATGAGTTCTATCTTAGCAGTTATGACTGTACACGTGTATTTTTCTTTTTTAACCTCAGACAAATTAGCCACGTGGAACCTCTGTTTTCTCTTCTGAGAAAGAGGAAACTTGTATCATGGGGTTATAGTGAGTGTTCTCAGGATCAAACAAGCACAATTCCTGGCACTAGAAGTTAACATAAAATATTTGTGGAATTAAACTGGGCATATGAGTGAAAAAGGAAACTAATGCCTGGAAATATCCTTTAGCGCTCCAAACACCAGGAACTGCCAATGCAGTCTAGGACACCTGGAAAGAGGTAGAAAGAGGATCTGAACACTGAAGAAGAGTGACAGGAAGCTGGTGACCCAGCAGCAGGAGACAGCAGGTCAGAAAAGCTGATCAAAGTGGAGGGATGCAGCTTGCACCAGAACAACAGGGCACTTCAGGGAATGGATACACAGAAGTCCATGGCTTCCTCTTTCCGGATGCCAGACTCTGGAAAGAAATCAAAAGAGGAGAGAAAAAAAAGAAAATAGAACAGTTGCATTTTTGTATAGTGATAATAACATTCTTTCATGATAAATACAGTCAACTAACTTGGAAAGAAAAGGAACTTCATCAGTTGTATGAAGACTGTTCACGAACAGACAACAGCTAACCTCATTTTAATGATGAAAGATTTTTTTCCCCCTAAGATCAAGAACAAGACAAAATTGTCTTCTCTTGTGATTTGTATTAAAAATTATAGATGGGAGCTCATATACACTCGTGGCTGATTCATGTCAATGTACAGCAAAACAAATACAGTATTGTAAAACAAAACAAACTAAAAAATAAAAATTAAAAAAAATTATAGTTGAGGAAAGTAAAAGGAATAAAAATTATCCAGATTAGAAAGGAAGAACTAAAAGTATCTCTGTTTGAAGATGGCATGACCTTGAATATAGAAAAACAATCTTGGAAAAGAACAAAATTTTGAAGATTTACAGCTTCTGATTTCAGAATTTAATGCAAATCAACATTAATCAAGACAGTGTGGTATAGGCATGAGGACAGTTATAGATCAATAAATGGGAATTGAGAGTCAGAGATAAATCTCGTTTGGTGATCTATTGGTTTTTGACAGGGGATACCACAAAATTCTAAGGGGAAGGTATAATCTTTTCAACATGCAATACAACTGGGTATCCATGTACAAAAAAATGAAGTTGAACTATTACTTCGTGATATATCTAAAAATGAAATCTAAATGGATCAAAGACATAAATATAAGAGCTGAAATTACAAAAGGATTAGAAGTAAACACAAAGGAAAATCTTCATGATCCTGGATTTCACCATGATTTCTTAGACGTGAGACTAAACGCACAAACAACAAATAAATAAATTGGACTTCATCAAAGGTTATACATTTTCGGCTTCAAAGGATACTATCAGGAAAGCAAAAATGACCCAAAGAATGAGAGAAAATGTTTTCACATTAAGTATATATTTATATTGAAGTGAAGTGAAGTTGCTCAGTCGTGCCCGACTCTTTGCGACCCCATGGACAGTAGTCTGCACCAAGCTCCTCCGTCCACGGGATTTTCTAGGCAAGAGTACTGGAGTGGGTGGCCATTTCCTTCTTCAGGAAATCTTCCCGACCCAGGGATCGAACCCAGGTCTCCCGCATTGTAGACAGACGCTTTACCATCTGAGCCACCAGGGAAGTCCCATATTTAGATTAAGTACTNGCATTCTAGAAGTTGGCAGTTGAGTGGAAGAGACAGGCAGAGACACATCTTATGAAAAAAATACAGCAATAGAGAAAGTCTAACATTTGTTTTTTGAAAGATGCGGCTGGGCCAATAGGCAAAAGCCAGAGAAATAGAACCCTTGTATTTGAAATAAGATGCGCTACTTTCCTGGATTTTCCTGGCTTTTTAAACAGGGCAACTGGTTTCATGAGTTCTATCTTAGCAGTTATGACTGTACACGTGTATTTTTCTTTTTTAACCTCAGACAAATTAGCCACGTGGAACCTCTGTTTTCTCTTCTGAGAAAGAGGAAACTTGTATCATGGGGTTATAGTGAGTGTTCTCAGGATCAAACAAGCACAATTCCTGGCACTAGAAGTTAACATAAAATATTTGTGGAATTAAACTGGGCATATGAGTGAAAAAGGAAACTAATGCCTGGAAATATCCTTTAGCGCTCCAAACACCAGGAACTGCCAATGCAGTCTAGGACACCTGGAAAGAGGTAGAAAGAGGATCTGAACACTGAAGAAGAGTGACAGGAAGCTGGTGACCCAGCAGCAGGAGACAGCAGGTCAGAAAAGCTGATCAAAGTGGAGGGATGCAGCTTGCACCAGAACAACAGGGCACTTCAGGGAATGGATACACAGAAGTCCATGGCTTCCTCTTTCCGGATGCCAGACTCTGGAAAGAAATCAAAAGAGGAGAGAAAAAAAAGAAAATAGAACAGTTGCATTTTTGTATAGTGATAATAACATTCTTTCATGATAAATACAGTCAACTAACTTGGAAAGAAAAGGAACTTCATCAGTTGTATGAAGACTGTTCACGAACAGACAACAGCTAACCTCATTTTAATGATGAAAGATTTTTTTCCCCCTAAGATCAAGAACAAGACAAAATTGTCTTCTCTTGTGATTTGTATTAAAAATTATAGATGGGAGCTCATATACACTCGTGGCTGATTCATGTCAATGTACAGCAAAACAAATACAGTATTGTAAAACAAAACAAACTAAAAAATAAAAATTAAAAAAAATTATAGTTGAGGAAAGTAAAAGGAATAAAAATTATCCAGATTAGAAAGGAAGAACTAAAAGTATCTCTGTTTGAAGATGGCATGACCTTGAATATAGAAAAACAATCTTGGAAAAGAACAAAATTTTGAAGATTTACAGCTTCTGATTTCAGAATTTAATGCAAATCAACATTAATCAAGACAGTGTGGTATAGGCATGAGGACAGTTATAGATCAATAAATGGGAATTGAGAGTCAGAGATAAATCTCGTTTGGTGATCTATTGGTTTTTGACAGGGGATACCACAAAATTCTAAGGGGAAGGTATAATCTTTTCAACATGCAATACAACTGGGTATCCATGTACAAAAAAATGAAGTTGAACTATTACTTCGTGATATATCTAAAAATGAAATCTAAATGGATCAAAGACATAAATATAAGAGCTGAAATTACAAAAGGATTAGAAGTAAACACAAAGGAAAATCTTCATGATCCTGGATTTCACCATGATTTCTTAGACGTGAGACTAAACGCACAAACAACAAATAAATAAATTGGACTTCATCAAAGGTTATACATTTTCGGCTTCAAAGGATACTATCAGGAAAGCAAAAATGACCCAAAGAATGAGAGAAAATGTTTTCACATTAAGTATATATTTATATTGAAGTGAAGTGAAGTTGCTCAGTCGTGCCCGACTCTTTGCGACCCCATGGACAGTAGTCTGCACCAAGCTCCTCCGTCCACGGGATTTTCTAGGCAAGAGTACTGGAGTGGGTGGCCATTTCCTTCTTCAGGAAATCTTCCCGACCCAGGGATCGAACCCAGGTCTCCCGCATTGTAGACAGACGCTTTACCATCTGAGCCACCAGGGAAGTCCCATATTTAGATTAAGTACTGATAAATCCTACAATGTGGTTGAGCCTTGAGAAAATTATGTTATGTGAAAGAAGTCAGTCACAAAAGAACGTATACTGTATCATTCCATTTATACGAAATGTCCAGAGAAAGCAAAGCCACAGAGACAAATAGTGGTCTAGCGGTCACCTAGGATTGGGAGGTAATGGGGAGTGGCAACTAACGGATATGGAGTTTCTTTTAATGTTAGTGATTAAACATCCTAACGTTGATTGTGGTAATGATTGCACAACTATGTGAATATACAAAAGCCACTGAATTGTGCACTTTAAGTGCCTAAATTGTGTGATATGTGAATGATATCTCAAAAATGCAGTCATAAAAATTGCCAATAATGATACACACATTTGTCATTAACTGAGTGTTTTCCAAATGACAGGCACTGTGCTAAGCTCTATAATCTTATCTAAGCTACACAATATGTATGCCAGGAAAGTTTGATTATTTTAAATACAATGAAAAAATGTAAGTTCAGAACATTAATGAACTTGTCTGTGGTCATAAACCAGTAAGTACCTTAATAGCTAGGAGTTAGGACTTTGAACCACTTTTGTCTCACTTTGAGTGTCAGAGTCTTATTAAAAGGTCTTAGGCAGATCTTGTGAGCCCTCTTGTGCTCCAAGACCAGGGTTTGCAATTTGACCAAACGTCAAACAGCAGGAGTTAGTGAGACCTCTGCTTTCAACTTTCTCACCAGGCAACTGTGATGAGCTGTTGGGTCCTTGGTGCTGCTGCGTATGAGGTGGTGAGGGCTCTGTCCTCAGTTAGCTGTGTTCCCTGGCCTTCTAAGGACACATTTGTTCTAGAGATGCCCTCAACTCCCCCCTCAGAGGTGTCACAGCTATAATTCTAGAAGTGAGACTCTTGATCCTCCACCTCAAGACCTGCTTTTACAGATTATGTCTTGTGTGTGAAACTGAGTCCTGTTACTTTTGACTTCATCTGCTTCCTAGTTCCAAGAAATAAAACATGAGAAGGAAGGTTTTAGGTCTTCTAAGGCAAAGTCACCAAGTCGCTTTCACCAAGGAAAATTTGAATTAATATTGGGAAAATGAGTTTGGAGTAGATGGATTCCAGGTTCCCTTTAGGCTCAGCAATTAGGAAAAAACAAGGACCCAAGCCAAACATGCTTGAGATCTTGCCCAATTCCCAGTGCTGGAAGATATTTCAGGGTGTTTGACTGAGCCTGGTAAAATCAGTACCTTGACCTTGCCTCTTTCTTCTTAGACAAAGGCAGCAGAAGAGTTTACAATGATCCAGGTCCAACAGAAGCCACCAGCATGATCACCCTTTAGTGAGAGGTGGCACAGTGACACCTTCTATCAATGGAAATTTCACTGGGGTATTAACTAAGAACATGGTTGTAATAGAGTTTTTGAGAAAGTGTGAAAATCTACTGAAGTATCAGAATTTAAGTCCTAGATGGAAGTGGTGTATCCTTCCATTCCACTCTTTGTGATCAAGAGCAGAGGCTGGAAGGGGGATTGTCTTTCCGTGACTGTCCCCAGCACCTTTCTTGTTCTGAAATATTTCCAGGCATTTCTGTAGCCTCATCTCATCCTTTGGTTTCCTTCATTGGATTCTTGAGAATCAGAGCAGACCAAAATGGAAGCTCAGGATGAAAGAGCCATCCTCTGGCTGTCAGTAAACTCAAACCCTCCCTGATAGGTTGAGTGGAAGGAAAGGGAGAGCAAAGCTGAGGTCAAGGGGAGAGCTGAGTCCTTGTTGAAACACTGAAAGGGATATGAGACAGTTCATAGGCTGGTATGATGCTTTCAAATAGATTTCTGCCATTGATTCACAGGATTTGCTGGGTATTTCTCATGTTCAATGCATTAGAAAGACAGCAGTAAGCAAAAGAGGCAAAATTCCATGCCCTCCTGGAGTTCACATTCCAATGAATAAAAAAGAAACTTCATTTTGGAGATATAATATTAAATTACTAAAGTTCTTAGTCAGTTGCTGAGCTGTCAGAGGGAGTTAGAAAGTCTTTTTTTCCTCCTCTATGCAGCTGTAATCTTCTGTCAGAATTTGTACCTTAGTACTAGAAATATTTATTGTATTTTTCTGATAAAATTTAATCCACCATTACTCCAGATGGAATATGTTTTCTTCACCATTAACATAGTATTTTATGTCCAAAGCTAAATTTTCTAAGAAGAGGCAACTAGATGCATCTTTAAAATTTTTTTTTCTCCCCAAATGATAAAAAAATAGAAATTGGAAAGTGCTTATACCTTCTTGGATATCTCCTTTATATGCTTATTTTCTCATAACTGCACATTTTTTATGCACTGAGACAGCAAGACTTGAAAGTAAAGATATATATAAAAAAAGAGTCTTATGAAAAAATTACCCAGGAGCCTTTTATTTTTGCTTCAAAGTGAAAGAATGGTTCCCAGTCTCCACTTCTTTCCATTTCTTCATGTCAATGTCATGCATGAATCCTCTGTGACAGGAACTCTTATTTTTAGTAGATTCCAGTCCAGGCAGTTATCAGCAGAGCTCCTGTATGGTCCTCACTGTGAGCATGTTCACAGGAACAGCTTTTTAAGTGCTGCATCACCCCAGCCTTGCTTTCACTGCTTCTGAGTTCCAAGCTGGTCACAGCTGCTTCTGCTGATGTTCCCTAGCTACAGATTCAGCCCTGTCACATATCATCCCAGACCTAAGATTCATGACCCAGATGACTGAGGGGCTCCCACCCTGCTTGCCTCTAATCAGATCTGATATCTATTAACTGGACCGGTTACCAGGCAGAATGGGTAAGACTTGGTTGCAGCTCATTGCTTCTACTTTCTTCCCCTCCATTCACCCAGCACACAGCCTGTAGAGGCAGCCCTGATGCCCTCTCTGTACCCAGTCAGTCTACACCTCTTTTCCTAATCCAAATTCTAGCTATAGTGGTGCATTTACTTACCTAGATGTTCTTGCTTTGAACAAGACCTTGCAGAGGGTGCCCACCTGGCTTGTTAGGGCTTGTCCTTGTCCACCAGTCTAATTCTCATTGCACTGGCTGGATGAAGCTTGCTGGGACAGTCTTTTCCTAAATGAAGATGGAAGCAGGGACCACCCCAGCAGCACTAGGCATAGCCTGACTTCTAGCCCCTTTGGAAGTATCCCTTATCTCACCTCCACACGCACATCTAAATTCTGCTCCATTCCCAGATGACCTAATAATATTATCGGTACCAGTGCAAAGTTTCTAAGGCCCAAATCTCAAGCAGTGATCATTTATCATTGGAGCTCCCTCAGAGTAGGAAGGGAAGCTTTTGGTGTCAACGTTTATTAGCTGTTAGGCATTCTGTAAGGTCACTTGGTCCCTGATCATAGAAATAAACAAATTGGGGTTTCATATTTATTCCAGTTCCTTGAAGAGGGTCAAGGCTTTGGAAGTAAGAGTGACCTGGAAGTTCTCTGAAACTAATTCAAGTTCCCAATAAACACCGGCCTGGAATATCTAGAAATTCATATTCCAGGTTCCTTAATACACCCAGAGTATGATATGGATTTAAATCATCACCCGTCTCTTTGAATGTTTCCACTTTTTTTCTTTCATGCCTGTTCTAATGATTCCTTGATAAAAGACAACTTTGTGTGTATGAATGAATCTTGGAATGGGAAGGAGGAATCTAGGAGAAAAGTGAAAGTGAAGTTAAGAAGAAGCTTCCTTAGGAAAATCAGCTACATTCCCACCAAGTGCATAAACATTTTTGTAGCCTTTTAAAAAACTTATTTAAGAAAAAGAGCAACTGGGCTAAATATAGAACCCTTTGTCAAATGCAAATGGTACTAGACGTGTATATTTTTGTCTGTGTTCAGACAAGGGTTGTTGTTGTTCAGCTGTTAAGTCATATCCAACTCTTTGGACCTCATGTACTGCAGCACATCTGGGGCGATCCGCTGGAGACAGGATAGGCCAACCACTCCATTATTCTTGGGCTTCCCTCGTAGCTCAACTGGTAAAGAATCCGGCTGCAATGCGGGAGACCTGGGTTCTATCCCTCAGTTGGGAAGAAAGCCAATTGGAGAACGGAAAGGCTACCCACTCCCGTATTCTGGCCTGGAGAGTTCCATGGACTATGTAGTCCATGTGGTTACAAAGAGTCAGATAGGACAGAGAAACTTCCACTTTACTTCACTTCAGATGTCCACTGAGTCATTGAAGTCTCTTAATATGAACTCTGAGAGCCCAGTCAGAAGCCTGTTCTTACAGTTTATGGAATGGCCATTCCCTTTTTTTAAAAAAAATAATTCTAAGATTTTGCACATCAAGTGCTAAGTAATGATGAGACAAGTTTAAGGCTGCTTCTGTTTTCTGTTGAATGAATGTTTGCTTGACATAGAGATGCAAAAGTTAAAAAAAAATGTTTTTAAAATGAAATGTTTTGATGCGTTTATTAAGTGTTGGATGTTACTGCCATCTAGTGACGACTTAATATCTGGCTGCCAGGGGAAGGCAAGAATCATATTTTTGCTACAAAGATAGGGGCATCAAATTATAGTCTATCATAGCTTTCTAGGTTCTGGAATAGAAATGACATTGGGGCAAAATTCTAAATACCAGAGGAAGGTGCATGGTGAAAGAGTCTTCTCTTTACAGCTCTGAGAACAATGTGTGGCCTTATATGAAATCCTAAATCTCTCTATGATATTTCTGCTTCTGTTTTTAAAACTTCATTGAAACAAGAACTTGGCTTCTTTAAATACAACTCATATTTCCTCACACATTTTACATGTTGCCAGACACCAAGTTCTATAGCACCCCTCCTTGTGTCATCCACAGTCTTATCTCTTTGAGAAGCGTTGTTAAAGCTCTGTCTATTGAAGGCAAAAGGGAAAGGGAACAGCAAAAGATAAGATGGTCTAAGGACAGCATTAGCAGTCCCTCTAGTGTTGAGGGGACTTCCCAGGTGGCGCTAATGCAGGAGACGTAAGAGATGTGGGCTCAATCCCTGGGTCGGGAATACCCCCTGGAGGAGGGCATGGCAACCCACTCCAGTATTCTTGCCTGGAGAATCCCAAGGACAGGAGCCTAGTGGGCATGACTGAAGCAACTTAGCAGCAGCAGCTGGTGTTAACAGGAAGAACACCGAATTTGGTGGACCAGATAGAGCATGGGATTGCTGCTGTCTTGGAATTTGGGGTGAAGCCTTACAGATAAGACTATGGAAACAAACTTGCTTCATTTTCTTTGTTAGCGCCAAAGAAGCTACCCTTTGCATTTAGATAGTGAAGGAAATCTGAGCCAAGTTCAGGCCGATAGGAATGATGTAAGACAGGTCTGACCTCTGAAACCCCCTAGCTACCCATTTCACTCATTTTTTTTTTTTCCCCTCTCACCTGAAGTTACATATTTCTGAGCTTTTAAAAGAAGGTGGAGTCAAATCTGGGACCTTGAAAAATTACATAGAGCAGAGATACTTCTCTCCAACACACACCAGCCTTTATTGGACTGGGTTGTTAACAAGAAAAAAGGCTACTGAGATGTTTGGCTTGTTTGTTACAGCATTTAATGTAATGACTGCATTAGCTAGACTGATACACAGCCCATTTATGCTAAGTATCCTTCCAGTGGGAAATTGCAAAATACAGCCACGCTTCACTGTTCCTTGCATCAGGGTTTTGTCAATCAGGCTTTGCTCTTTCTCGCACTAAAGAGATGGAATCTATTTCCTTCCCTTGACTCTGAGTGAACTGTGACTTCCTTCGACCACACTCTTTGTGGAACTGAGGCCGTTAGAGGTTTTGTCCTGCTTCTGTTACTCTTAGGTTCTTGCCCACCCACTGCGACAGCCACTCAACTTGCCGAATGAAGAGACAGATATGAGGTCCAGGCCCCCAACTAACCCAAGATTTGTGGATGAGGCCATCATGGTCCTGCATTCAGCCAGCCCCCGGCCCAGCCATCTCAGCTGACCACAAGAGCAAAAGTACTCAGTTGAAGTCAGCAAAACCTGGCCCGGAGCAGCAAGAACCCCAGGAGACAGTATTGTGTGGATTAGTAAACGCTTATTATTTTCAGGTGCTGAAGTTTGAGCCGCTTGTCATGTGGCATTAGCTAACTGATACAACTGATTTTTACCATCTCACAGTGCTGGAGGCTGAGCCAGCTGAGATGCCCTGCTCCCTCTGAAGCTCCCGGCGAAGCCTGCCTCCTTGCCTCTTCCAGCTTCTGGTGACTCCAGATGTCCCTGGGTGGTGGCAGCCTGACTCCCAGCTCTGACTCCATTTCTCCATGACCATCTTCCTTCCGTGTTTTCACACGGCATTCTCCTCCCTTTGTGTGTTGGTTTCCAAATTTCCCTTTTCTTCTAAGGACACCTATCTCTGGATTAGAACCCACCCTAATGACTTCATCTTAACTTGATTCCATTTGGAAATACCTTGTTTCCAAATAAAGTCGCCTTCGCAGTACTGGGGGTTAGGACTTGGTAGGGGAAGAGGATGGAGGAGGATGATCCAACCCAAACCATTGTCCGAAAGGTTGGGTTCTGGGTGAGGGAAACCAGCAGTAAGAACTGCAGAGGTTTCTGACTTTAGGAGCCAAGGTGGGGAGTGAGACGAGGCCCTGCTGCCCTTCAAGGCTTCCAGAAGAATGCACAAAGGCACCACAGGAAAACCAGCAGGGGAACTCTCGCCTCACTTCGGGTGGTGTCAAGAGAGGGCCACTAACAGCTGCAGTCAAGTCAGAGGACGACTGCCGCCTTCCCTCCCAGCAGCAGGCCCTGCCTGCGGGAGGTGGGAGAAAAGCAGGAAACAGAGGCCCTGTCCCAGGAGTGAAAGATCAGGCCACAGTCGCACTCCCCACCGAGGGCCCTTGAGCCACAGGAAGAGCCACACAGAGGGAAGGGAGTCATAAGAAGGACTGGGCCTTGTATGAGCTGGATTAGACTGAACGAGACGTACAGTGCTGAGATTTGCCCAAGAAGCGATCGAGGAGCGGGGAGAGGAGCTTGAGGAATAATAAGTGGGAAAACAAGCCCTGGTGCTGTGCCTGAAGGCTGGGTTGCTTCCTTTTCATCTCTTTAGTTTTTTGTTTACATCTGACAGCTGCTATGCTGATGAAAAAAAATCACAGTGTTCATCAATAGACTAGGAACATGTTGATTTGGGTCTGATTTTTTGGACCCAGTGATTTTTTTTTTTTCACTTTGTTTTTGTCAGGATTGTTGANTTTTTTTTTTTCCCCTCTCACCTGAAGTTACATATTTCTGAGCTTTTAAAAGAAGGTGGAGTCAAATCTGGGACCTTGAAAAATTACATAGAGCAGAGATACTTCTCTCCAACACACACCAGCCTTTATTGGACTGGGTTGTTAACAAGAAAAAAGGCTACTGAGATGTTTGGCTTGTTTGTTACAGCATTTAATGTAATGACTGCATTAGCTAGACTGATACACAGCCCATTTATGCTAAGTATCCTTCCAGTGGGAAATTGCAAAATACAGCCACGCTTCACTGTTCCTTGCATCAGGGTTTTGTCAATCAGGCTTTGCTCTTTCTCGCACTAAAGAGATGGAATCTATTTCCTTCCCTTGACTCTGAGTGAACTGTGACTTCCTTCGACCACACTCTTTGTGGAACTGAGGCCGTTAGAGGTTTTGTCCTGCTTCTGTTACTCTTAGGTTCTTGCCCACCCACTGCGACAGCCACTCAACTTGCCGAATGAAGAGACAGATATGAGGTCCAGGCCCCCAACTAACCCAAGATTTGTGGATGAGGCCATCATGGTCCTGCATTCAGCCAGCCCCCGGCCCAGCCATCTCAGCTGACCACAAGAGCAAAAGTACTCAGTTGAAGTCAGCAAAACCTGGCCCGGAGCAGCAAGAACCCCAGGAGACAGTATTGTGTGGATTAGTAAACGCTTATTATTTTCAGGTGCTGAAGTTTGAGCCGCTTGTCATGTGGCATTAGCTAACTGATACAACTGATTTTTACCATCTCACAGTGCTGGAGGCTGAGCCAGCTGAGATGCCCTGCTCCCTCTGAAGCTCCCGGCGAAGCCTGCCTCCTTGCCTCTTCCAGCTTCTGGTGACTCCAGATGTCCCTGGGTGGTGGCAGCCTGACTCCCAGCTCTGACTCCATTTCTCCATGACCATCTTCCTTCCGTGTTTTCACACGGCATTCTCCTCCCTTTGTGTGTTGGTTTCCAAATTTCCCTTTTCTTCTAAGGACACCTATCTCTGGATTAGAACCCACCCTAATGACTTCATCTTAACTTGATTCCATTTGGAAATACCTTGTTTCCAAATAAAGTCGCCTTCGCAGTACTGGGGGTTAGGACTTGGTAGGGGAAGAGGATGGAGGAGGATGATCCAACCCAAACCATTGTCCGAAAGGTTGGGTTCTGGGTGAGGGAAACCAGCAGTAAGAACTGCAGAGGTTTCTGACTTTAGGAGCCAAGGTGGGGAGTGAGACGAGGCCCTGCTGCCCTTCAAGGCTTCCAGAAGAATGCACAAAGGCACCACAGGAAAACCAGCAGGGGAACTCTCGCCTCACTTCGGGTGGTGTCAAGAGAGGGCCACTAACAGCTGCAGTCAAGTCAGAGGACGACTGCCGCCTTCCCTCCCAGCAGCAGGCCCTGCCTGCGGGAGGTGGGAGAAAAGCAGGAAACAGAGGCCCTGTCCCAGGAGTGAAAGATCAGGCCACAGTCGCACTCCCCACCGAGGGCCCTTGAGCCACAGGAAGAGCCACACAGAGGGAAGGGAGTCATAAGAAGGACTGGGCCTTGTATGAGCTGGATTAGACTGAACGAGACGTACAGTGCTGAGATTTGCCCAAGAAGCGATCGAGGAGCGGGGAGAGGAGCTTGAGGAATAATAAGTGGGAAAACAAGCCCTGGTGCTGTGCCTGAAGGCTGGGTTGCTTCCTTTTCATCTCTTTAGTTTTTTGTTTACATCTGACAGCTGCTATGCTGATGAAAAAAAATCACAGTGTTCATCAATAGACTAGGAACATGTTGATTTGGGTCTGATTTTTTGGACCCAGTGATTTTTTTTTTTTCACTTTGTTTTTGTCAGGATTGTTGAACTAATTGACCATGTTCAGTTTGCAACATGAACATGCATCTGTCATCTTAAAAAAGAAACTTGGTTGAGAAAGGCTGAATTCTGATAAGAAAAATAACATCACTCTCATGAATCCGAAGGAGAGCTTTCTTTCCACTACAGAAACAATTGCTTTTATATTTAGAATAATCTCCGGCATCTTGGGAGGGCCATGGTTGCACTGTAGGATAACACACAATATGAATAAATCAAAATAAATGCAGTTGTGCAAAACACCTTCAGAAGTGCTGAACAGAAAAAGACAAAGAAGATCAATTATTTGGGGCGGGGGAGGTAGATGAAAGTGCCCATGATGAAAGAAGATTTCTGGAAGAGGGTTTAAACACATCTAGGAATGCATGAGCTCACTCAGGCTGCTGTGAAACTGCCCTATAGGAAATAGCACAGACTTTAGAAAGGCGTGGTGAAAAGCTTCGGTCAAACACTGATGCTACAGAGGCAGGGATATTCTTAGAAAACTTTCTTGTCAACTGTGAGCGGCTTCTCTTCCCGTCCAGTTTGTAGGGCAAGGGCAGCAGGCTTCTTCTCCTCAGCCTAAACAGGAGAAGAGTTCATTTAATTGATTACAGGCTGTCCAAAGAGAGCTGAGACCAAACAGTTTTCTCCTCCTCCTCCTGCTTCTGCCCTAGAAGGCACAAGAATGAAATGCCAGAATTCAAAAGCAGCTCAGTTACTGACAGTTCCTGTTAATACTCCCAGTCTCAGCTGTTCTCCTAACTCCAGGGGTGTAATTATCCTGGTACTTAATTGGAGGTTCAGGAGAGCTTATTAACTTGTTCTGTTGTTGCATAATTCAGGAGTTTGGTTCAGGCTTCCTCAAGAGCCTTTTCTTTGCTTTTGGTCTCACAGGACCATTTTCCAAATGGTCCGTTTGGCAGGAAACTTCAGGATGGAGGGAGAGCTGCAGAAAGCCGTGCAAGCAGCAAGGCTAGAGCCCCAGGAACGGGAGACCTGGTCCCATCCCTGCTCCGCTGCTGATTCACTGGACGGTGCCAGCCAAATGGCCACCTCTCTGGACATTCGTTCCTTCCTCATCAATGAGAAGGCAGAACTCGGTCAACACTTCCAAAGGCGTGTTCCTTGGAACACTGTCTCTCAAGGTGTTTCTGAAGTAGATGGTTCTATGGCCGTAAATAACTTCTGGAAATGCCGTGTAACCAGGCCTGCCTGTGGTGCGGATGATAGATGGCCTCACTGTATCACTGCCCCAGCAGCCCTCTAGCTTATTCCTGTAATACTACATTTCCCAAACTCTTTTGCACTGGAGTCCAGATATGACTTAGGCTTCTGGTAAGATACATTTGTGCATTAGGGACTCAAGGAACTAGGCAAGGAGGCCTCCGTTTAACTGGCATCGTGTATGGTTTTGGTGGCAACTTCCTGAATGCTCAGCTTCCTGACTCTGCCTGGGTTCCCTCAGCAAGCCGAGCTTCTGCTGTGGCTCTGAATGTTTTCGCTGGAGCCCCAGTATGGAGCTTGCTTTGCTAGCATTCGGGCAGTATTGTAAGTTCCCAACTTCCTGTATCAAGTCTCTTGCTGATTAAAATGGCAGTAGTGGTTGTGTTATCTTCAGCTGAGTTTAACTGAAACACAGCTTCTTGGATAGTCACAAGAAACATAAAATCTGTTAAATGGTCTAAGATTTTTGGCAGTGAAGACATCTATTTTACCTTCTACATTTCAAGTCGAATAGGTCTGTGTTGACTATTCCCATACACTATATAATTCAAACACTCATGCTGTTAAAATTCATTATGGAAAGCAATATATTTTTTTCTTTACGTCTAGCCATATGTATTTTTCTTTATTGTCTTATGCAAATTCTGCTTCTAGCCTTCTTGATACCGGTTATACAGCTGAGAGATTGATGGAGATAAATGCTCATGATCCTCCTTTTTCCTTTCCATGTCTCACTTCTTTGCAAGAATTCATTCTCCTGGACAGTTTATGACTCTTTGGAATATATTGAGGGGTCCAAGACGCAAGTCATTAGCAAACACCCCTGGTGATTTTGCTGCAGCTGATGTGTGCACCACTCTTGCAGAATAACAGCCCAGGCCTCAGAATGAAATAAGCAGGTGCTCATGGCTGTTTGCTGAGAAGCCCTCTCCCAGACACACAGAAATTCAGCCTGAGAGCAGCTGTCTGGGCAGCCCCTCCCATTCCAGCACGTTGAGCTGGGTTATGAGAGGAATATTTTGCATCAGATATTTGCCATCAAATCGGTCACACTCCAAGTAGGCTAGGTCCCTTTCTTTCCTCTCTGCATGTATGACATGCTGCAATGCTTTCATCATTATGGTCCTGGAGGGCTGTCTCTAAATGTCTCTCTCCAGTGAGGATGTGAGATCTTTGAGGACAAGGCCTATGTCTCAGTCATCTGTGATTCCCTAGTGTGAAGGGCATCGTCTTGCACAGAGGACAAAATTATTGCTATCATTCGTTGTATTTGTTTATTTTTAACATCCATCTTTTCTAATATACTTACTGCCTCAGGATATTGGAAGAGGGAAAGAGAAATCGAAGCTTCTAGTCCAGGAAGACTTGGAATGAAGAACAAACAGCAAATTGTTTTCCTCTCCATTGCCCCAATCTCAACTCTTAGAAGTCTCTTGCCTGCATGAATATGTGTCTTGTCTCTTCACTTTGTGAGTCTTTCAAAAGCAAAACCTGCCAGGTTGAACAGCGTGGACTCAACCTGAGTGCACTTTCTAAACGCTCCTGGGCCTTTGAGGACTACCCTGTGCACTTCCTAAGAATATGGCAGATTCGTGCTTGTATCAAATTACATCTTGTCTGAGCCATGTGGGCACAAAGGAATAATCCTTTGGTTGATAGGTTTGATGGGATGGCAACATTTTGCTGGATATCAATTATCGCTGTGTTCTGCTGGACCCAAGCCATTGCAGAGTGATTTCCAACAGCCCACATGCTTTAATCAGGGCCATCAGCTAAGCTACGTTCTTGAGGAGCTCTAGAGAACTATAACAGCTTCATCACAATTCAATGTAAACGGTTCAAGAGTTTGAAGAGACGACTGTTACCCTCTGGGAACATTTCCTCTTGGTTCTACTTTTATGTCACACATTCCCCAGAGACTACTGCACCATGTACACGCTTCCCACAATGACTGCCACTCTGGCCCTCAGCAGGGCGAGGACTGAAGCAGTTAGAGTTGGTTTCTGGATTGGTCTCTTAGGAAGGATCACTTATAAGAGTTTTGGAGCAAACCTGAGCAAACTCATGGGTCTGAGGACCTAGAAGATAAAATAATTCAACACCTTTATTCAAGAGTAAGAAATCTAAGACCCAAAGACATATATACATAAACTTGGAAACCAGCAGTCTTTTCTGAGTACCATCAGAACCATCCAGGATTTTGTGTTTTACTTTTAGGAATAATCAGAGAAGGCACTTAAATCATGCTTCCTACATACCTCCTCTAAATTTCTCCAAATGCTTTTTGTAAAAACAAACACCACTTGCTCTGCAACACTGGTCCATGTAGGGGAGGAATCCTCCTACATTGGGTTGCCTCACACCCCCAACCCTGGTACAGCATCTGGCTCTGAAGAAATGCCAGATTTCACAAGGAGTAGTTCTCAAAATGGAGTCCCAGCATCACCTGGGATACTGTTAGAACAGTGAGCTCTCACATATCACCCCAGACCTAAAAATCATAAACTTAGAGGTGGTCCCAGCTCTTTGAATTTTTACAAGTCTTTCAGGGGGGTCTCTCATGTATGCTCAAGTTTGCAAATCACTAAACAATTCTGGCCTCTCCTTACACAATGTGATTTTAGTAGCAGTTAGACTACTCCCCATCCTCCAAAAGACCCAGCCTCCTGCCTGCTGTGGCCTAGAATTTCCACTCCTTAGACTTATATATTTGGATTAAGACGTCTAGCTCTAGGTTATCCTGGAATATAAAGCATGTTGAACCTTTACATGTCAATATGTAGATGCTTATCAAAATTTTCTTTAAGATTATATTTTGATAGAATGCATTTATAATATATTTATAGCTAGTTTTGGCACCCCACTCCAGTACTCTTGCCTGGAAAATCCCATGGATGGAGGACGCTAGTAGGCTGCAGTCCATGGGGTCACTAAGTCGGACATGACTGAGTGACTTCCCTTTCACCTTTCACTTTCATGCATTGGAGAAGGAAATGGCAACCCACTCCAGTGTTCTTGCCTGGAGAATCCCAGGGATGGGGGAGCCTGGTGGGCTGCCGTCTATGGGGTCACACAGAGTCGGACACGACTGAAGTGACTTAGCAATAGCAATTCCCTGGTGACTCAGATGGTAAAGCGTCTGTCTACAATGTGGGAGACCCAGGTTCGATCCCTGGGTTGGGGAGATCCCCTAGAGAAGGAAATGGCAATCCACTCCAGACTATTGCCTGGAAAATCCCATGGACAGAGGAGCCTGGTAGGCTACAGTCCATGGGGTTCCAAAGAGTTGGACATGACTGAACGACTTCATTTTCACTTTCTATCATTGAACCTAGCAGTTAAGAAAAAGTAGAATTTAGTATAATGGAAGAGATGAGTATCTACCAGGAACTGGAATGCCCACAGCTGCCCTGCTTGTCTCTCATCTCTGCTCTGTTCCAGGAACGTTTCTTTTTTGTTCTCCTTCCTGAATACTGGCTTTCTCTGCTTCTCAATTCACACGGGAGATGATGGGTACAGGCGGCAGCTCTCAGATGGAACAAGTCCAGCCACCAGCAAAGAGCCTGACTGTCTCTACCAGCCTCAGTTTCAAGTTTCAGAATGGAGCTTTCAGCCCAGGAAGGATCAAGCTCTTCACCTGAAGTCAATCACCTGGATGGTGGGTGCAGGAACATAGACTTTGGGAACCCCACACCTGTAATAGTATGGATGGTAACTGGATAGTTTGCTGGGAAAAGGGAATGGCTGTTAGTTACCCTAATAGAGTTTGAGGGCCCTGAATTGGAAGGAAATTTTCTATTAAAAGGTAAAGAGGACATGGAAAAGGGAAATAGAACAAGGAAATGCAAAGAGTGAACTTCCAAAATGATAGTTATAAAAGCATTTGTTACAGAATAAGTTGTGCCTCCACCCCCTGCAAGATACACTGAAGTCTCAATCTCTAGTACCTCGGGATGTGACCTTATTTGAGAATGGGGTCATTTCAGATGTCCTGAGTCAAAGGAAGACGAGACCACACTGGTGTAGGGTGGATCCCAAATCCAGCATGATGATTGTCCTTAAACGAAGAGGGAAATATGGACACAGACACCAAGGGAAGACAATCATATGAAGCTGGAGGCAGTGATTCTAGTATGACCACAAGCCAAGAAATATCTGAGGCTACCAAAAGCTGGAAGAAGCAAGGAAAGGGTCTTCCCTAGTCTTCAGAGTGAGCAGGGCCCTGACAACACTTTGATTTCAGACCTATATCTCCAGAAATGTGAAACAATTGCTGTTTTTTTTAATATAAATTTATTTATTTTAATTGGAGGTTAATTAGTTTACACTATTGTATTGGTTTTGCCATACATCAACATGAATAAGCCACCCATTGTGTGGTATTTTGTTACGGCAGCCCTTTTTATCTTGTGATCATCACTCAGTTGTGTCTGACTCTTTGCGACCCCACAGACTGTAGCCCGCCAGGCTTCTCTGTCCATGGAATTCTCCAGGCAAGAATATTGGAGTGGATTGCCATTCCCTTCTCCAGAGGAACTTCCCAACCCAGGGACTGAACCCTGGTCTCCTGCTTCACAGGCAGATTCTTTGCCATTTGAGCTACAGGGAAGCTACACGGCGGCCCTGGGAAATTAATTTGCTATTGTTGTTGTTGCCTAGTTGCTAAGTCGTGTCTGACTCTTTAATGAACCCATGGATTGTGGCCCTCCAGGCCCCTCTGTCTATGTGATTTTCCCAGCAAGAATATTGAAGTGGGTTGCCATTTCCTCCTCCAGGGGATCTTCTCGTGCATTGCAGGTGGATTCTTTTCCACTAAGCCACCCGGGGAATTTATACAGTGTTCTTTAGCCCTTGCAGGTCTGCTGACCTGGCACCCTGCCCCCGTATTCCAAGTGTCAGAATACTACAAGCAGTGGGTGGTAATAGCAAGATTTTAAACAAATAGCAACCCAAATTGATCTGCACTGGTAAAGGCTATTCTGTGTCTGCGTGCATAATGGATGGTGGAGAGGCAAGAATTGTACAGAAGATTCTTACAGTGCACTCATGGGATCTTTTGTATCGATAAAGATACTTGTCTTTGGTAAAATGTGCATCTTGGATCACTTAGAGGATTAAAACTCAGCATATATGAAAACTACGTCGTAATGCTCTTCAGTACTGCCCTCCTTCCATACAATCCCAAACCTGGGTTTCATGTTTTCGCAAACAGCATGAACATTCATTTGCTTTTGCAATCCAGAATCCATGAATTTCTTTTTCTCTGTCACCTCCCACTGCAAATCTTTCACCAAAGATGTCTCTGCACCCCTACCCCCACAATAGTCCTCAAATCCATCATATCTCTACATCTCTGTCACCACCCTCTGCCCAAGCCACCTCTTGCCTGGAGGACTGCTGCCTCTTCCCTCATTTACTCATGGTCACTCAACAGAACTCTCCTCCAATCTGATCTTCACACCAGAGTCATCTCAAAATGCACATTTGATCCTGTCACTTCCCTGCTTCACATCTTCTAACAGCTTTCTTTGCTCTCAACATCAGACAGAATCTGTTAACACGGCCTCCAAGTCCCTTCAATGGTTAATCGTAAACCCTCCCTTGGCCTCATCTCTCTCTCTGCTTCAGTCAAAGTAAGTTCTATGAGTCCCCTGACTGCATCAAACTTCTCCTGATACAGGATTTTGTCCCTGCTATGCCCTCTGCCTATTCTCTCCACCTGGTTAACTTATATTCCTACATTATCTCTCTGTTCAAGGGTCACTTGACCTTGAATGACCTCAATGAACTTCTTCTGACTTCTTTGACTAAGTCAGATCCTCTTATAGCACCTTCCAGCTCCATGTTGGCGCCTGTTGCCATTGCAACTTTGCATTTGTCTCCAGTTTGTTATTTTCTTTTTCACCCACTAGGTTGCAAATTCCATGATGGAAGTCACTATTTTATTCACCATGTAGCCTAGAGCTTCATAGAACCTCAATGGTATTTGTTGAATGGAAAGTAACTAAATAAACACATACCAAATGGCATTTTTTGTTGAATATCAGTTGTGGACCAGGCACTTTACACACATTATTCCAGACTTTATCAGAATCCGGAAAACTAGCATCTTTTAAAATTTAAGATAAGGAAAACTTCAGGTTAGAGATGTGAATTTGTCAGAGATAACAGAGTTGATGATGGTATCTATCTAGGATTAAAATTCAAGTCTAGCTATTTCTATAGGTGGTGTCATTTCTAATATAGCATATAGAAGGTTAAGACTAGAGAGAACCTGGAAACACTGAGAGCATCTGGGAACAAAACCACCATCATCTTGGTGAGAAGGAAGCTGAAATGCAAAGTTAAGAAAAGAAAAAAAGCATACAAATTCACATAAAGCATCCACTACAGATCACAGAAATTGATTGTGTTTGTTCTATTATTGACTGTGTTTGTTCTATTATCATATGCCATTTTAACCCTTTGAAGAGTAGGAGCCATAAGTTAATAGACTTTAGCCTATTTTGCACCACCCATAACTGTTGCAAGTGGCCACCCAGATCAGGGTCATATACGGTAAATTCTACTTGTAGGAAGGAATTCTGGGTCTAGGGACTGCAGAAGGGGAGATGAAGGGAGTGTGACTGAATGGTAAAACCAAGCAATTTTCTTGATGCTGATTTTCTTGTGACTTAATATAAAGCCATAATCATTACCATAGCAACATGTTCATTGCACACAACATGAATAATGTAGACTCCCTAAGGGGAAATGGAATAAACTGTACCTTCACACACATTCACTTAAAAAGAGAAAAAGCTTGCATAGATCCAGTTCTCAGTTGCATAAGCAGAGTTTTGCATCTTTGTAGATGATTATTCCAGTGAATCTATAACCAGCGGAAGTGAATGATGCTCACCGAGGCCATAGGAAAATAACCAATAATTTATGTTGTGTGCATGTGTGTGTGAGAGAGAGAGACCAACAGAGAAAGAGATCTTAGCCATAGGGATTTCTGGAGGGAAATCTATTTAAATAGAAGCCTTCTTTCAGGATTCAAGTTTTCAAAGTGCCCTGATTATTGAAGTACTTGTATCATTGAGGTCCAGAGGTTACCCGAGTGGAAACAACTTTGTAGTTTGTGGATCACTCAGGGCAATTAGAAGGGCACTCTAATTCTAGAGTTTCCATAGAGGAAAGCTTTAGAGTAACCATCTCATGAGATGGTTGGAGTGGGGCTGGGTAACCATGGAATTGTCCTAGAATATTTGTAGTCTCACCATCGTTTTTACTTCGATTACCTTTCTAATGGATTAGTCTTAGAGATGGGACTGTGATAAAAGCCCCTCAAGCCATTCTTTGGCACAGCCAAAGAGAAGCGCTCCCTTGTTTTCCACTTTACCTGTCCAAGGAAGACTAATGACAAGGTCTGTGATTTGGATGCGGCTTTATGTATAGGCCATTCTGGATCTCAGCCTGATATTCCAGGTAAGGACGGGGGTCACCATTCCTTCGGTGAGAGCATCAGAGGCCAGCCTGATGCTTCCTGGGTTTCCTGGAAGAGTCTCAATTCCAAACACTCTTCTGGGAGTCCATCAGTCATTGTTAGATTGGATCTGTCTAGTATTTCTACAGAAACCATTGTGTTTAGAAGCATATACATGGTGGTCATCATCTGGCTGACTCTGTTTTGCTGTTTTCTATCTATTCTGCGTCTCTTCCTTTACACTCATATAAACAGAAAGCTGTCTGTACCTACTTACTTATTAGCTATCTGTATATTCATCTGTATCTACCTACCTACTTGTCTTTATTGAAATATAGGTGTCATTATGTATGTTTATCTACACATTTCTTACTATACACATTTATACATATATAAGGGAATAGAAAGCAGGCAATAATTTAAATAAATTGCAATAAAAAGTTCACAAGAATTAGGGTGTCACAAGCAGAATGGAGGTGGGGCAGATTGCAATCTTAAGTAACGTGCTCAGGAAAGTCCTCAGTGAAGTGACACCGAAGTAAGAGTGTATTTTATCCAGGAGGAGCTCCCAAGTCTCAGAGCAAATGGGAACTGTTTGGTTTAAGTTACATGAGTTTTCCATTGCCTGACTTTCATTGAGTTGTTGCAAGTCCCAGGACACCCAACATTGTTAGATCAGTTCTTGAAAGGGCGGACGTTTGACTGAAAAAAGCCAGATCCTAAGTTAATCAGAAAGAGACTGGAAAGATCCAGCCTTTAGTTTAAAAAGTGAAGAACCAGACTGGAAAGATAAAGACCAGATCCTGATGACAGGTTGGCGTCAGCTTGGAGGCGTGAAGAAATTGGACAATTTATGGTCACCCGGTGAAATTGCATCATAATTCCCTGTCTGCACAAGAGCTCCAGGAAAAGAACAAATAAGTTTTCCGGTTCTATTTTCAGTTTATGTTGCTGTCTCTTTGTTGAATTTCAGACTCTTCAAAGATATGCTTTAGTGGTTTTGTTTCCAAGGAAAACCTGGAGAATGATACTGGAATTTCACAAGATAAAGCTGGTGAAAGAAAGGCTCACCCTGTTCAAAATCCTGGGAACAACTGTTTTCACCCGCTAACTGCAAAGTGGGGAAAACACATAAACAAGATGGGCCCTGGAAAGTGCAAGCGGTTTGACCACATCCTGTCAAAGTGGAGAAGATGCAAAGAAGATCGAATCATTTACTTTTTGTACAAAAATGTTCTAAACCGAAGAAGCTGATTCACAGATGCTATCATTATCCCATAAACACATTAAAAATCAAGTACAGATTATATTACGCATACTATCCTACAATGATAAAACACAGAAATTGTCAGCAGTTTAAAAATTCTGATCACTTGTTGTATTAATCCTCATTGACATATTATCCTTAGTCTTAGTTTTGTTTATGTTTTGAGCACTGATGCCTTTGAAATGCTTTCTGAGTTTTCTTAAGGATGATTACATTTCAGGGAATCCTTCAGTGGCTTCCAAATTTCTTTAGGATAAAATTCCTTTAGGATGAACTAAATCGTTTATAAAATATTTCAAACTTATTTTTTTTAATTTATTTATTTTAATTAAAGGTTAATTACTTCACAATAATGTATTGATTTTGCCATACATCAACATGAATCCACCACAGGTATACACGTGTTCCCCATCCTGAACTCCCCTCCCTCCTCCCTCCCCGAACCATCCCAACCTAGATGTCCATCAAACTTATTTTTATCTGTCCCCTGCCTACTTCTCCAAATTTACCTTCAGTGGCTTTCCCACTGAACTCATCCTCTTGGTTGCCAGAATAACTTCATGCATTTCCCTGAATAATTCACAACTGTTCCGTACAGCAGTATCTTTGCTCATTATAGTCCCTCTGCCTAGAACATGCTTCCTACTCTTACCTGTTAAGCTGGATTTGCCACTTCCTCATGATAGTTTTTCTAACCATTTTTATTTTTCCAGGCTACTTTGAGTTGTTGAGCCTCACTCCATCTTGCATAGTTCCCTATGGCCAGTGTGTCATGTAACGGTTGCTCTTCTTTTTTTTTTCTTATGCTATAGCCTAAGAGTTTCTTGAGGGTAAAGTTGAAATGAACTTACATCCCATCTTCTAGAATAAGACTGTAGTGCTTAGCATTTATGGTGGATCAATGTGTGTGTGTGTGTGTGAGAGAGAGACAGAGAGACAGAAAGAAACAGAGTCTGAATTAAAGCACTGAAGATCTCAAGTACTGCAATGTTTACAAGCAAAGGAATGAAAATTTTTCAACTTCTTGGCAAACATTTAACTAATGCTGATAACAGAGATGAGGCTTAATATGTCATAAGCGTTATTATAAGAAGCAGTTCTCCAACCTCAGCAGTTCATTAAAATCAGTGACTGGGTCTTACTGTCTGCTCCATAATCCTGAAGGAGACAGACAGATTTGGCAGGGAGGGGAACATAAATGACCTTTTAATTTCATTTACTTTCACAGCTTTTAAACACTATACCCCAGCAACTTCAAATCAATTCTAACGAGAATGGATTCTGTTCTATAAATGAAATTGATAAAATTGTAGCATGGAAGAATACTTTGCTCTGATCTAAGATAGACCAACTAACCACCTTAACAACCTGTGCAAGGCTACTTTGAGTACAAATTAGGAAGCAGGGGGAATCTGTGGTTTACAGGGCACACATCTGGCCCTGGCTCCTCTGTCTAGGACTCCACCTCATATTCAGTTTTCCCAGGCTCCAGGTTCCCCATCACTGCACCCCACGCAAAGTGGGCATCCATTCCTACACCACTGCGCATCACTTCCTATTTTGTCTCCTTTCAGTGCCATTATCTGACTTGCTAATCTATGGTGAACTAATTCTTGTTACGCTGTCAGTGCCATAGCTTCACAGAAATTTAGCGCTTTAATCCTTAGAGGGGCTCTAATGCATTCCCTTCACTTTAAAGAAAGGAGGTGGAAGGTGGAGAGAGAGAACACAACCAGCTCGAAGTCATAGAGCTGATGGTGGCATAACTAGCCCAGAACAACTGGGCTCCCCTGGACCTCACAGCACAGCCCCACACAGTGGGGTTCAAGCCTCTACTAAGCCCCTTGCTGCTCACATGGTTACTGAAAACAGGACATCAGCCTCCGGAACCTCCTCCTTGTTCTCCCTCAAACCCAGAAGATGACGATTTAATAAGGAAATAGGTGTAACAGACTTAGCATAGCTTCTGATATGTCCTACATCATAACCGCTGAAAAGTTTTATGAGAGTAGGATGCCTGGAGCGGGCGACCCTTTTCGTTTTCAGATGGGCCAGTGGGCATCCCTGATTTTGACCAACGACTATGCACTTGGCTCATGAGTCTTTCAAGATCAAGCGAATGTTCCCGAACTCACATCTTGATTATCCACATCCGGCCCCCTTGACAAGGCAAAGCTGTTTCAGCCTCCTCCTTCTTGTCAATCCTGCCTCTAAATCCTCACCTCGTCCTCTTCCACAGGGATCCAGGCTCTGGAAGATCGCTTGTAAAGGTGGAGCTCTGCGCAGGATTTCAGCAGAATGCTCAAGGGGGCAGTGTGGTCATGCTGAAGAAGGCAGCCTGGCCTCAAGGAATGCCTTGGCCATTTTTGCATGAAAGTGTTTACCCTGGAAATTAAATTATATTTGGGATTTTGGTTTCCCCTCCCCCAACCACGCCGTGGGAGGTTTCGAAAAGTTACTGTGGTGACCGTTGCAATCAGAAGGCTGTCAGCATTTCAGCTCTGCACCGGGAGGCTCTGCAGTCTCCTTCAGCGCCCGGGTCTCCAGGGACCCTGTGCACGTCGGGGAGGACGCAGTGCACGTGGTCCCCGTCGGGGGCTGGGCCTCTAGCGGAGGTCACTGGCTCCCAGCACCCCCTGCGCACATAGACATTCTCCCATCTTCAGCCAATTTTGGATCAACAGCTGAGCATGAATTTCAAACTTAGGTTGGATAGTTGGAGAGTTGTTTTTGTTTATATATATTTATTTTCCAAAGTATTTCTGAAAGTAACTCTTAAAATGCTCCCAGTCTATCCACAGATTCTTGCATATTCATAGCTTTTTCCTCTAGGTAGTCTCCAGATTTCTTCTCTGTCAAATGAAGTATGAGATAAGTTCCCAGCTTTGGCTTTCCAGAGTTCTAGGTTTTCAAGACTAGAGAGAAATATATGAAAAGACTCAACCCTTGGGAAATTCCTCTTTTATTTGTGGCTTCTCCCAGCTAGCAACTCAAGGTCTCTCCCCCCCCCACTCAAAAAAAAGTTTTGTTTATTTTATTTTTGGCTGTGCTGGGTCTTATGCAGAGGCTTTTCTCTAGCTGCAGAGAGTGGGGGCCACTCTTTAGTTGCCGTGCATGGGTTTCTTACTGCAGTGGCATTTCTTCCTGCAGAGCACAGTCTCTAGAGTGCACAGGCTTCAGTATTTGTGGCTCCCAGGCTCTAAAACAAATAGCTGTGGCGTTTGGGATTAGTTGCTCCGTGGTATATGGTATCTTCCCAGACCAGGGGTCGAACTCGTGTCTCCTGCATTGACAGGCAGCTTCTTTACCATTGTATCACCAGGGAAGTCTCTCACTCAACAATCTTGATAGCTTGAAGATTAACAATTTCTGTTCTCCAAGCATCAAACTCAATTAATCATTGACATGAAATGTTAGTCACTCAGTCATGTCTGATTCTTTGCAACCCCAGGGACTGTAGCTCACCAGGCTCTTCTGTCCATGGAATTCTCCAGGCAAGAACACGGGAGTGAATAATCACTCCCCTCTCCAGGGCGTCTTACCAACCCAAGGATCGATCCCGGGGTTTCCTACATTGCCAGCAGATTCTTTACCATTTGAGCCACCAGGGAAGCACACTCAATTAATCACTATTCACCACCAAGTAAACACTTAAGGGGCACCTGATCTTGTGTCAAGGACTGATGTAGGTCCTTCACACCAAGTGGTGAAGAAAACAGACACAGTCCCTACTCTTTTGAAGCTTTCCACAGAGATAAAGCAATTGCAAATTGAAAGGAATGCTTGGCAAGAAAATTAAAGGAAAATGAAGATCAAGTATAAAGGACCTAATTTAGAATTAAGATTCAAGGAATGAGGAAACGATGTTTTAGTTAAGACGTGGGGGGGATGTGGAAGTGGCATACTGTGTGTAAAACCTAGAGGTTGAAACCAAATTATTGACTTATAATGGTAACAGTGACCCCCATATTTTGACTCTCAAGAAAGGAATTAACCCATTCTAATTTTCAGTGAATACTGGTAGCCAAGTTCTTGATATTGCTTGCAGATAATTGGATTTGTCAGAAACCCAGAGCATCCTGCAATGAGAAGAAACTTCGGATCCCCTTTCTTCTAGTTTAGGAATCTCCTCAAAAACATGCTAAATAATTATCAAGATTCAGCCTGGGGATCTGGTCACTTTTTCCACTTTTAACAGTTCAACTTTTTGTTTCCATTGACTTCTTGGATTTCTTATTACCTGGGTTTCCTTTGCTAGACAGGGAGATAACATTTATTTTCTTTGTTCATTGATATATCTCAGCTCTCAAGAACAGTGCCTGCCATGTAGTAACTCCTCAAAGGATATTTTTTGAATGGATTAACTGAGGCAAAAACAGACCTCCTTAAACTGTGGTTCATTAGCTCTAAGTCTGCTCTCCGACTCAACAAAGAACAAACCTAATATCTCCTATAAGGATAGCCTTACAATCATTTGAAAATACCTCTCATTTTCCAGTTCTTCTCTTAGTTAAATATTTCCTTTGATGTAGCTTTGAAACTTTCACAGTTTCGATTATTAATTGCGATCCAATTAGGCCTGGTAATTCAACAAATATGAATATGCTTTTCTATATAATCATCTATCCATCATGGCTCTAATTTTTTACATACGTATCTTTCTTTAACCCTTCACATATTTGGAGAAGGAAATGACAACACACTCCAGTGCTCCTGCCTGGAAAATCCCATGGAGAAAGGAGCCTGGCAGACTACAGTCCATGGGATCGCAAGGAGTCCGACACGACTGAGTGACTAGCACTTTCATTTCACATGCTTTGTGTTACTGTTCTTGGAAGACATTGTGCTTTTTTTTACAAATTGATGGTTTGTGGTAACCCTGGACCAAGAAAGTCCGTTGCATCATTCTTTCAGTAGCATTTGTTCACTCTGCGTCACACTTTGATAATTCTCACAATACTTCAGAGCTCCACCTGCAAAAAGGTTATGACTTGCTGAAGGTTCAGATAATAGTTAGCATTCTTTATTAATACAATATTTTTAAAATTAAGGTATGTTCATTGACTTTTTTAGATATAATGCTATTGAACACTTAATAGACTACAACATAATGTCAACATAAATTTTACATGCACTGGGAAACCAAAAATTCATCTGAGTAATTTTATCGCAATATTCACTTCATTATGGTAGTCTGGAACTGAACAAGCAAAGTCTTCGAGGTAAGCCTGTGTACATAGAAGTATGCTTGTATGTATAAGGCTGAGAAGTCCCAAGATCTGCAGTTGGCAAGCTGGAGATCCTGAAGAACAGCTGTGTTTCCAGTATGAAAATTGACAGTCCTAAGACCCAAGAAGAGCCCATGTTTCAGTTCAAGTCTGAAGGGCAGAAAAACTGATGTCCCAGCTTAAAGCAGTCAAACAGGAGAAGTTCCATCTTACCTTAGATAGAGGAAAACATTTTTTCCATCTTGATTGGATGCAGGCCACCCACATTAGGAAGGGAAATTTACTGGGTCTATGATTCAAACGTTAATCTCACCCCAAACACCCTCACAGACACACCCAAAACAAAGTTTGACCAAATATGTGGGCACCTAGCTGACACATAAAATAAACCATCACATTACCTATCATACTGTCAAAGAGGAGTGTGTGTAAAAAAGCCTTGAGCTAACTTACAGAGAGAGTTCCTCAAAGGTAGAGCATCAAGTTGTGGCAGCTTTTGGGAGGAGGGTACATTACTGGATTAGGTACAAGCAAGAGAAGAAGAATGTTTTCCCTTTATTGAGTCCACAGAAGTCAGTGGAGTTAATAGCTCTGATTGGAGGAGATGGGACAGATTAGAATCAGGCAAATTCCACATGCACTAATAATTTGCTTGTAACATATATGAAATCATAAGTGAAACGAATCACCAGTCTAGGTTCGATGCAGGATGCAGGATGCTTGGGACTGATGCTGAGAGGAAAAGTTAAAATTTTTGCTAAACCTTTGAGAGCAGATTCTTATCTCATGCAATATGGCAGGTTCTTATCTCATGCAATATGGCCTTTAGGCTCTCTCAGGAGTTGTTATCCTTTCGGGGACTTTCCAAGAAGTTGTTTCTCCAGGCCGTCGGAATGTGGCCCCGACCAGCCGTTTAGACCTGGTAGCAAATGAGNAGATGGTGCAAACCTCTTGTCTCGAGGTTTTATTGGTTTTCCCCATAAACCAAGTTATTCAGCCTCTTTGCTCCATCTTAATTTTACCACTATACTATTAATCTAAATCTTATATCTCTAAATAAATAAGTTTTTCCTCACCAACGCCGTCCCCACTTCAAATTCCCTGGACCCGCCGGGGCTGGACCTCAGCACAAAACTATACAAAAAATATCTTCATGACTCAGAAGATTGGGGGGCACAATGGTGTGATCACTCACCTAGAGCCAGACATCCTGGAATGCAAAATCAAGTGGGCCTTAAGAAGCATCACTACAAGCAAAGCTAGTAGAGGTGATGGAATTCCAGTTGACCTATTTCAAATCCTAGAAGATGATGCTGTGAAAGTGCTGCACTCAGTATGCCAGCAAATTTGGAAAACTCAGCAGTGGCCACNGGAATGCAAAATCAAGTGGGCCTTAAGAAGCATCACTACAAGCAAAGCTAGTAGAGGTGATGGAATTCCAGTTGACCTATTTCAAATCCTAGAAGATGATGCTGTGAAAGTGCTGCACTCAGTATGCCAGCAAATTTGGAAAACTCAGCAGTGGCCACAGGACTGGAAAAGGTCAGTTTTCATTCCAATTTCAAAGAAAAGCAATGCCAAAAAATGTTCAAACTACCACACAATTGAACACATCTCACATGCTAGCAAAGTAATGCTCAAAATTCTCCAAGCCAGGCTTCAACAGTACATGAACCGTGAACTTCCAGATGTTCGAGCTGGATTTGGAAAAGGCAGAGGACCAGAGATCAAATTGCCAACATCCATTGGGTCACTGAAAAAAGCAAGAGAGTTCCAAAAAAAACATCTACTTCTGCTTTATTGACAATGCCAAAGGCTTTGACTGTGTGGATCCCAACAAACTGCAAAATTCTGAAAGAAATGGGAATACCAGACCACCTGACCTACCCCTTAAGAAATCTATATGTACGTCAGGAAGCAACAGTTAGAACTGGACATGGAACAACAGACTTGCTCCAAATCAGGTAAGGAGTACGTCAAGGCTGTATATTGTCACCCTGCTTATTTAACTTATATGCAGATGATGTATGCAGAATACATAATGAGAAATGCTGGATGCATGAAGCACAAGCTGGAATCAAGATTGCTGTGAGAAATATCAATAACCTCAGATATGCAGATGATACCACCCTTATGGCAGAAAGTGAAGAACTGAAGAGCTTCTTGATGAAAGTGAAAGAGGAGAATGAAAAAGTTGGCTTAAAACTCAACATTCAGAAAACTAAGATCATGGCATCTTGTCCCATCACGTCATGACAAATAGATAGGGAAACAATGGAAACAGTGACAGACTTTATTTTGGGGGGCTTCAAAATCACTGCAGATGGTGACTGTAGCCATGAAATTAAAAGAAGAAAAGCTATGACCTTGGAAGAAAAGCTATGACCAACCTAGACAGCATATTAGAAAGTAGAGATATTACTTTGCCATCAAAGGTCAAAGCTATGGTTTTTCCAGTAGTCATATATAGATGTTTCAGCTGGACTATAAAGAAAGCTGAGCACTAAAGAACTGATGATTTTGAACTGTGGTGTTGGAGAAGACTCTTGAGAGTCCCTAGACTACAAAGAGATCTAATCTGTCTATCCTAAAGGAAATCAGTCCTGAATACTCATTGGAAGGACTGATGCTGAAGCTGAAATTCCAATACTTTGGGCCACCTGATGGGAAGAATTGACTCATTTGATAAAAACCTGATGCTAGAAAGATTGAAGGTGGGAGGAGAAGGGGAGGACAGAAGATGAGATGGCTTAATTGCATGAGTTTGAGTAAACTCTGGAAGTTGGTGATGAACAGGGAGGCCTGGTGTGCTGCAGTTCATGGGGTCACAAAGAGTCAGATGCAACTGAACGACTGAACTATAACTGTACTATAACTCTTACTGTTGCATTCTTGGGTTATCCTTAGTTGATGATACTACAAATTTCCTTTTATATAGCTCTGAATTCAAGTGGCTAATATTTCGATTAAGGTTTTTCCCTCTATTTTCATTAGGGATGTTGGCTTTTAAATTCCCTCCTTTTTGCAATATTCTTATTAAGCTTTAATATCAAATTTTGCCAGTAAAGAAATTGACAAGATAATTTTCCCATTCACCCCATCCTTAAATATTTTCTCCCCCTAAACTCTGGCAGAGAGTATAATAAATTGTTGCTATTCCTTCTTTAAAATTTAGAGAGAATTCACTGGTAAAATCTTTTAGGCCTTGAAAATATATAATGAAAAGGATTCAAATTCTAGATTTAATTTATGTAATACTTATGGGATTGTTTATATCTTTTATTTCTTTTTATTTCAGTATGCCAATTTTCCTTATTGGCAATTAGAGAACTTTGAAAAATGTCAGTTTCACTAAAATTTTCAAATGTATTAATGTGAAATTGCTAGTAATATATATAAAATCTGTAATGATGTCCTCATTTTAATATCTGGATTTAGGGGATTTTTTTTCTCTCTTTTAGATCAGCTTTGTTAGAAGTCTTAAATTTCTTAGTTCTAAAAATCATTTTTGGTTTTCTATTTTTGTGCTAATAAATTTAATTTCCACTTTATCAATTTTTTTCAAATTATATTTATGACTTTCTTCACTCTTGGGGTTAATTTTTTTTTAATTTCTTGGATTTGGATACTTAGATAATTGATTTCCAGCCCATCATAATTTCTAACATAAGCACTTTTACTATAAATTTCACCCTTCAGTTCAGTTCAGTTCAGTCACTCAGTCATATCTGACTCTTTGTGACCCCATGAATCGCAGCACACCAGGCCTCCCCGTTCATCACCAACTCCTGGAGTGGACTCAAGTTTGATGTCTGTGCTTTCATTATTATTCAGTTCAGAATGCTTTCCAATATTCTTTGTTATTTCTTCATTGACATTTGGATTATTTAGATACTTACTGCTTATTTTTCAAAGAGTAAGAATTTTCTAGTGATGTTTGTTGTTAATTTTTTTGCTTCATTTCACTGTGGTTGGAGAACACGTTCTGAATGACTTATCTATCCTTGCTCTATGCTCTAAGCCGATGATAGTGTCAGAGAATAAAATTATCACACCATCTTGGTTGATTTTTGGATTTTGAGACATTGGCATCTTGTGGCTTTCCAAGTTACCTGGGAGTCAGGAGGAAAAATAAATAAATAAAACAAGCTAATTCTATTCTACTCTCCTGCCCTATTTCACTTTATTTAGAGCAGTGCCACTTTGGCTTATTTATTAGGTGTTATTTCAAAAGCTTTTTGTTTAAAAAAGAATTTGGCTGTTTGTAATCCACTGAATCTGAATATACTGCAGTTCTTTCAATCTTGGAATACCATTATTCTATGTATTTTGGTATTATCAAAACCCCAAATCACCTTGTAAAGTCAGTGTTTAACATGGTGCTCTAGTCTTCACATATTAGGTCCATTAAATTAGTCCAGTTACATTATTATTATTTAATTTACATATATGATCTATGTGTGAATGATCAGAAAAGCCTCCACTAAATTTTGTAAAAAATCAATAGGGTGGCTAATCAATAGACTATTAATTAGTCTAAAACTATACTTGAAGATCTGAAAGATTTTCAACCCATCTAAAGAATCAACAATGTACAAATTAAATCAATAGTGCTAAATGATTTTCTTTATCAGAATGGCATAGATTAAGTATTTTATACACTTTTGGTTGGAATCTATATTGATATTTTGTTTAAGGAAAAAGCTGGACTAAAGTCACAGGTCACAAACTTAAATACCTGCAGGAGCCAAGAAAGGGAAATCACACTGACCTTATTCTTCCCCATGGTAGCATTCAGCCATAAAATCCTTATGCAAAGTTTCTGAGGGCATGATCAAGAAAAGTGAATTGAGCCAGGATCAGTTTCAAATATAAAGGAAATGATTAGATACATTCAAACATGAAACATTTTCCATCCAGCAATCCTTCTTATCACAAACACAAACATATGCCTGATAACAAATTCAACTAATAAAAAGTATGAAGCAAAAAACAAATTAAATTGAAAGTGAAAGAGCCACAGTAAAATATTAGTGGTATATACTAAATTCTTATAAAACCAAAACTAATACCAGTAATTATGTAAATTGTATTTACATGACACTTTACTCATGAGACAAGTATAATAATAAAGATAAAATTACGTTTAAAATTAAAGAAGCACTTAGAAGAGGCAGGAGGAAGCATGATATTGTTCTTTGATAGAATCAATTAGCAGGGCAAAAATGGAAGTTTAATTTAAAAAGTAAAAGACATAATGATTCCAACCACTTAATAGTTTTCATGATATTCAGAAATATTTAGGAAAAGAAGAAATACGGTCACTTAGTATTTTTCCAGTTTCTATTAAAATCAAGTTAAATGAATACTTTTATGCAGAAATAGGACATGTTCTTATTCTTTAAATTTTTATATATATTTATTTTTCTCTGTATATTAAAAAAAAATTCCTGATATCTAAAATGGCATTTCCCTAATAACAAAGGCTATTTCTTGGTGGAAGATCTAAGATGATGAGGGAACTTTCTTCTTTGAACTACTCTCCATGGCTAAAATTATAAGGAAATAATAACTTAATAATAGATGTGACCAAATTTCTTTCTTCAGAATTGTTGTTGTTCAGTTGCTCAGTCATTTCCAACTCTTTGCAAGCCCATAGACTGCAACACGCTAGGGTTCCCTATCCTTCACCAACTCCCGGAGCTTGCTCAAAATCATTGAGTTGATGATGCCATCCAACCATCTCGTCCTCTGTCATTGCCTTCTGCCTTCAATCTTTCCCAGCATCAGGGCCTTTTCTAATGAGTTGACTCTTCACATCAGGTGGCCACAGGATTGGAGCTTCAGCTTCAGCATCAGTCCTTCCAAAGAATATTCAGGACTGATTTCCTTAAGGATGGACTGGTTGGATCTCCTTGCTGTCCAAGAGACTCTCAAGGGTCTTCTAACACCACAGATCAATTCTTTGGCCCTCAGCCTTCTTTATGGTCCAGCTGTCACACCCATATATGCCTACTGGGAAAGTCATAGCTTTCCCTAGATGGACCTTTGTCAGCAAAAGCAAAGTAGTGCCTATGCTTTTTTTTTTTTTTCCCCTTCAAAATTAAAATAAGCCAATTATGAAACAAACACATAAATAAAATTGTGTGGTTCACTCCACAGGCTAAGTTGTGACCTAATGACTGTCGAGACTTCTCTAGTTCTAAATTTTATCCTGCTGGTCTTAAGTGATGAGAAGTGGAAAAACACATGAGACATGTCTCTGCCCGTCAGAAGGCGTCCCATCCCCTTCCTGCTCTGGCCTTGGGACTGGGCTGTTCTGCTCCTTTCTCACGTCACCAGCTGCCTCTTTTTCCTCTCCTACCTTTGTGTATAGGTTCTTCCCTGTCCTATGCCAACTGGGATTTAAATCCTACAACTACACTGTGGGATTAATAGATCGGAAGAGATCTTTCCTCGCTGACTACTTCTTCCTTGAAGGAGACCATATTTATTGCTTTAATTAGAGCATGAATCGTAGGAGGAAATGTAAGTCTTCAGCCTTTCTCCTGACAGCATCAAACTGGGGAGGCAACTTGGAAGCTCTGCTCCAAGAAGTGCCAGCTGGATAATTAGTACTGTACAGCTAACAGTTTTAAAAAACATGGGCGGGGGGATGAGAATCAGTGTAAGCATTTTTTTTTTTTTAACAAATTTTAACTTTCTAAATTGGGTTTCTGAATATGTTGCAGGTGAAGCATTAGGGAGATCTTTTTCTTAAATATGACAACATATTAATATTCTCTTTGTGTGGAGGGAGAAGCAAGGTGTTGATATTCATCTAACCTGCAGCAAATGTCAGTGAATGGCTGAGTTGGCTTTCTTTCTGTATTGAAAGGAAAGAATAATTCCCCACAATTATTTCTCCAAGGAGCATTAAATTTGCCAACTGATTAAAACAGAAAAAGATAAAGTTTCTCGAGTTTATTTTAGAAATTCAGCAACATCTGAATAAGTCATAAGTTTTTAAAGTAACAACTTATCGTGTGTCCNGGGTCTTCTAACACCACAGATCAATTCTTTGGCCCTCAGCCTTCTTTATGGTCCAGCTGTCACACCCATATATGCCTACTGGGAAAGTCATAGCTTTCCCTAGATGGACCTTTGTCAGCAAAAGCAAAGTAGTGCCTATGCTTTTTTTTTTTTTTCCCCTTCAAAATTAAAATAAGCCAATTATGAAACAAACACATAAATAAAATTGTGTGGTTCACTCCACAGGCTAAGTTGTGACCTAATGACTGTCGAGACTTCTCTAGTTCTAAATTTTATCCTGCTGGTCTTAAGTGATGAGAAGTGGAAAAACACATGAGACATGTCTCTGCCCGTCAGAAGGCGTCCCATCCCCTTCCTGCTCTGGCCTTGGGACTGGGCTGTTCTGCTCCTTTCTCACGTCACCAGCTGCCTCTTTTTCCTCTCCTACCTTTGTGTATAGGTTCTTCCCTGTCCTATGCCAACTGGGATTTAAATCCTACAACTACACTGTGGGATTAATAGATCGGAAGAGATCTTTCCTCGCTGACTACTTCTTCCTTGAAGGAGACCATATTTATTGCTTTAATTAGAGCATGAATCGTAGGAGGAAATGTAAGTCTTCAGCCTTTCTCCTGACAGCATCAAACTGGGGAGGCAACTTGGAAGCTCTTCTCCAAGAAGTGCCAGCTGGATAATTAGTACTGTACAGCTAACAGTTTTAAAAAACATGGGCGGGGGGATGAGAATCAGTGTAAGCATTTTTTTTTTTTTAACAAATTTTAACTTTCTAAATTGGGTTTCTGAATATGTTGCAGGTGAAGCATTAGGGAGATCTTTTTCTTAAATATGACAACATATTAATATTCTCTTTGTGTGGAGGGAGAAGCAAGGTGTTGATATTCATCTAACCTGCAGCAAATGTCAGTGAATGGCTGAGTTGGCTTTCTTTCTGTATTGAAAGGAAAGAATAATTCCCCACAATTATTTCTCCAAGGAGCATTAAATTTGCCAACTGATTAAAACAGAAAAAGATAAAGTTTCTCGAGTTTATTTTAGAAATTCAGCAACATCTGAATAAGTCATAAGTTTTTAAAGTAACAACTTATCGTGTGTCCAGAGATGATTACCAAAATTATTAATAAATGAGTGGGCAGGCATTGTGCTGAACAGGGCCATTATGCCTCAATATTAGCCCCAGTTGAGTCTTTCATCCATATACAATGCACCTCTGCTTTGTTTAGGAGCAAGGATATAAATCTCTGTTGGTCTCTAGAAGAAGTAATTATTTATAGGCAAATATAATGACTTTTCATAAAATTTGAACACAATCATTCTTTATTCACTTATTCATTCAACAACTGTACATAGAAGGCCCTCTGTGCCAAATATTAGGACTACAGAGATAAACAACAAAGACTCTACCCCTGCTCTCACAAGTTGACTTTCTAAAGCAGGGGTTAACAAACATTTCTAAAGCAACAGATAATAAATGGTTTTGATTTTGCAAGACCTACAGTATCTGTCAACACTACTCGATGCTTCTGTTGTAACATGAACACAGCCATGGGCCTGTTAGTCAGTCAGTTGTATCTGACTCTTTGCAACCCCATGGACTGTAGCCTGGAGGTTACAGTCAGACACAACCGAGCAACTGAGCACATACACACAACCTTCACAGAGTATCTGCTTCCTCTACAGGACTTTCCCCAAAGGTAACGAGCCACTGTTTGAGCACCTTCAATGGCAGGACATTGGCAGTTTCCAAAGGCACCCTATTTTATTGTTGGACAGAGGTATTTTAATTAAATTTGTACTTCTATTAAGTACAAATATTCATATATATGTAATAAAGACTTTGCATCCCAATAAATTTAGCTCAACTAGTATCCCTAGTCTGTCCTCTTTGCTAGGTCTCAGGAAATAAATAAAAGCAACTTTTCCATATGACAGCTATCCCATCATTTGCAAATCTTTGTATTAATTATATCATTTGTTCATTTTTGGTCCAATAGTTTGGTTCTTCTAATTAGAAGGTTAAAAAAGGTGTGGTTTGGGTGTTCTTCCTAATTCCTTCATATATTCAATATTAGCTCTATTGTTTCTAGTACAAAGAATATCAAAAAGAAGATAGGGAGAAGAAAACTAGATTGTTTCCTTCTAAAGTGGCAACCCAAAACATATTTGCATAGTAATAACAATATGTGCCAGTGTGTCCTATTAAAATTAATCTGCTTATGTGATAAGGCTTTTGGGACATGAGACCTAGCTTAGTTTCGAATTGAGGAAAAAGTGCTAATTTTAAAAGGGCATTACCTTCTTTGCAAATTATATCTTTTGCCCAAATTCTTCAAACCAGGCTTCAGCAGTACATGAACCATGAATTTCCAGATGTTCAAACTGGATTTATAAAAGGCAGAGGAAGCAGAGATCAAATTGCCAACATCCATTGGATTCGTTGGAAAAGCAAGAGTTCCAGAAAAACATCTACTTCTGCTTTATTGACTATGTAAAAGCTTTTGACTATGTGAATCACAACAAACTGTGCAGAGTTCTGAAAGAGACTGAAATAACAGACCACCTTACCTGCCTTTTGAGAAATCTGCATGCAGGTCGAGAATCATCAGAACTGGACATGAAACAACAGACTGGCTCCAAATTGTGGAAAGAGTACATCAAGGCAGTATATTTTCACCCTACTTATTTAACTTATATGTAGAAGAGGAGGCAAGAATACATAGAACTGTACAAAAAAGATATTCACAACCCAGATAGTCACTATGGTGTGATCACTCATCTAGAGCCAGACATCCTGGAATGTGAAGTCAAGTGGGCCTTAGAAAGCATCACTAGGAACAAAGCTAGTGGAGGTGATGGAATTCCAGTTGAGCTCTTTCAAATCCTGAAAGATGATGCTGTGAAAGTGCTGCACTCAATATGCCAGNAAGGAGAAGGAGTGAAAGCAGAGCAAACACGACAAGGACATACAACAACAACAAAGCTCGAGCGTACCTTCAAATCCAGGAGTCAAGGGGATCTGAGATGAGCGAGGGATCCCGGATGAGCCCCCAAAATGTTAGACCTTGCAGTCTTTTCCTAGGACCCGTCGTTCCAAAGATCACCAAGACTCAGATTCGATGCAAACAGCAAGAGGATTTATTGGACCGGCGTGCCGGGGTTTAGTCACCTCCAGGGAGGGACGAACCCCGAACAGTCGTTACAAAGCATTTTTAAGCACAAAAACCACAAACGAGTGCAGCTAGGGTGGGAACAGTCTGATTGGTGCACAGGTCCTGACCTTTACAGGGATGGGCTCGTTTGCTACCAGGTCTAAACGGCTGGTCCGGGCCACATTCCAACGGCCTGGAAAAACAACTTCTTGGAAAGTCCCCGAAGGGAAAACAACCCCTGAGAGAACCTAAAGGCCATATTGCATGAGATAAGAACCTGCCATATTCCATGAGATAAGAACCTGCTCTCAAGGGTTTAGCAAAAATTTAACTTTTCCTCTCACTCTGCCCATGGGGTTGTCCAGGCAAGAATACTGGAGTGGGTAGCTATTCCTTTCTCCAGGGGATCTTCCCCACCCACAGATCAAACCCAGGTCTCTGTAATATGACCTCTTCTATGAAATTTTTGCCTTACCTCTCCTGTTCATGACAACCTATCTCTTCTGTAAACCTTTACCACTTATAGTCATTACTAAGCCTCACTGCTCATGACACTTAGATTTTTCAGCTGGACTATAATTTAGTAAGAGTCTAGTAATTCTACATCCCACAGCTATGATTTTTCAAGAGAAACAAGAGACCCAATTTATTTGTAAAATTTTACATTTAAATATTATCCAATAAATAAATAAATAAATATTATCAAACGTTTTTGAAACATCATGTGGCTGTGTAACACATTGACAAGGCAAATTTGTTTCATGGGCTGAGTTTGAGACCTTTGAAAGAGAGAACCACTGAAAAGTGGAAGATTTTATTTTGGGAAGTGAGAAAGTCTCTGAAACTAACATCTATCTGAATACCCAATAAATGTCCCCAATTCCTATGTCCAGAACAAATTGGGACTCTCTTCAATATGTGACAACATTCATTTTGAGTCTATTTGCTAAATATTATTTCTGCTGTCAATAAACTGATAGTCTTATTTAAGAACAAGTTTTTAAAATTATGCACTAGTATGTATCTATTACAAATAAATGAACTTCCCCAGCTCCTAAAAACACATGAGAAAGGAACAGTACACTGTGATTAAATTGATTAATGAAGCTCTATCCCAGAGGTGCAAGATTGGCTCAACATTAGAATATCTGGGGAGTTCCCTGGTGGCCTAGTTAGTGGTTAGGATTCTGGGTTTTCACTAAAATGGCCTGGATTCAAATTCAGTCCCTGATCAGGAAACAGATCTCCACAAGCCACATGGTGTGACACCCCCCGCCCCTGACCAAAAAAAAAAAACACAAAAGGAAGGAGAGAAAGAAAATTTAGTCTCATACTTCATGAAGAAAATAACGAGAAAAATAAAGACTGTGAGCCTATCTAATAGAAGTTGAATTTTTAAAATAAAATTTGGTATTAATTCCTGCTAAAACTCTAAATAAAAAGAAAGAAACCTCTAACAGAAGATAAAGTCTCATTATAAGCAATAATTAATAAACTTATTTAGTGGTTTGATGCTATAAGCATTTTCACTGATGTCACGAATAACACAGAAACACCTACACCCTCCACTGTCATTCAACTGAATCAAAATTACAAAACGTGTATAAATAAAAAGAAGCACATAATAGGTTTATGAAGATGAAAATTCAACTGAAGAACATAACATAAAGTTTAAACAAAGGAAAGTACATATGCTTCTTTTGACTGGAAGCTTAAACACTGTAAAGATGCCAAACATTCCTAAATTAGCATACACATTCAACCCAATCACAATGAGAATGTCAAGGCCTATTTTTTTACTTTGTCTTAGTGGGAGGAGAGATTGACAAAGGATAGTAAAACCTCACTGGAAAGAATATATGCTCTAAAATAGGCGAGAACTTCTTTTTCATTTTGAGACAATTTTAAGCTTACAAAAGAGTTGCAAAAATAGTGTCCTTCTTTATATTATTCATCATCTAGTTTCCTCTTACATTAGCAACTTACATAGCCATGGAACAGTTAACCAAAATTAAGAAATTAACCTTGCTATAATATTATTAACCAAATTTTCAGAATATATTCAGATATCGCCAATTTTTCCACTAACATACCTTTGGTGTTTCAGGATCCCATGTTGCACCTACTTGCCATGTGTCTTTAGTTTCCTCTGACAAGTGACAGTTCCTTTGTGACTTTGACACATTTGTAGACTACTGGTTAGTTACCCTCTATTTGATTTTGTCTGATGTTAATTTGGCTTTTATTTGGTCCTTAATTTGGGCTTGTCTGCTGTTTTCCATCGTTATGTTAGGGGAAGCACACTGATTGAAACAGTCCACCCTGGCCAGGCACCACAGTAACCATTTGCGTAAGTTGCAAGGGGTCCCAGTTAGGAACATGGAACTAATAAGCCTCCACCAACCGGAAGAGTTCGGGAAAGGTCAAAAGGAGACAACACATGTCTGACCACCTCCCAGAATCCTCTCTGGCATCCATCTTGGCTGAACAAGGCTTGCACCACCAGGAAGGACTCTGAGTCAGAATGATTGGCTAAAGACAACCCAGAAACTAATCCCATCACCATAAGACCCAAGACTGTAAAGCTTGTAACAGAGCTGTTCTCCTGGGTTCCCTTACCCTACTGCTCTCCACCCAGGTACCCTTTCCCAATAAAATCTCTTGCTTTGTCCACACATGTGTCTCCTTGGATAATTCATTTCCAAGTGTTAGACAAAAGCCTAGTTTCGGGCCCTGGAAGGGGTCCCCCCTCCTGCAACAATTAGGTTGAAGTTATGTATTATTGGGAAGGATGTTTCAGAAGTGATTTACCATTCTCTGTGACTCACAAAGAGTCAGACACGACTGGGCAACTGAACTGAACTGAACTGAACTGTGAGTCATATCTGTGTATGTGATATTGACATGTGTTATTGGTAATGCAAACTTTGATCTCTTGGGGAAGTGCTAATACATCAGGATTCTCTCTTATAAATTTATTTTTTTGCCTCCTGTAATTAGATATAGTTGGGAAGAGATTCTTTGAGACTATTCAAGTATCTTATTTATGCATAAATTTTGCCTAGTAATTTTAACATTCATTGATGGATCTGAAAAACTATTCTGAAACAGAAGATGTATACATCAAGACTCGCCCTATCAGATTTTAAATGACTATACAGCTTCAGTGATTTAAAGAAGCATGAAGAATAAACAAAGATATTAGTGGATAAGAAGACAGCCCAGCAAAAGATCCAAGTGTATATGCAAATATAGACATAATAAGCAGTAAGAAACAGATGTATTATTCAATAAATTATGTAGGGATAATTGGCCAACCATTTGGAGAAAAATATATTAGATCTCTATTTTCAGTTCAGTTCAGGTGCTCAGTCATGTCCGACTCTTTGCAATCCCATGAACCACAACACAACAGACCTTCCTGTTCATCACCAACTTCCAGAGTCCACTCAAAGCCATGTCCATTGAGTCGATGAGGCCACCAACCATCTCATCCTCTGTCGTCTCCTTCTCCTCCCACCCTCAATCTCTCCCAGAATCAAGGTCCTTTCCAGTGAGTCATCTCTTTGCATCAGGTGGCCAAAGTATTGGGGTTTCAGCTTTAGCATCAGTCCTTCCAATGAACACCCAGGACTGATCTCCTTTAGGATGGACTGGTTGGATCTCCTTGCAGTCCAGGGGACTCTCAAAAGTCTTCTCCAACACCATAGTTTTAAAGAATCAATTCTTTGGTGCTCAGCATTCTTTATAGTCCAACTCTCACATTCATACATGACCACTGGAAAAACCATAGCCTTGAATAGATGGACCTTTGTTGGCAAAGTAATGTCCCTACTTTTTAACATGCTGTCTAGGTTGGTCATAATTTCCCTTCCAAGGAGTAAGCGTTTTTTAATTTCATGGCTGCAGTCACCACCTGCAGTGATTTTGGAGCCCCCCAAAATAAAGTCTGACACTGTTTCCACTGTTTCTCCATCTATTTTCCACTGTTTCCCCATGAAGTGATGGGACTGGATGCCATGATCTTCATTTTCTGAATGTTGAGCTTTAAGCCAACTTTTTCACTCTCCTCTTTCACTTTAATCTCCTCTTTAGTTCCTCTTCACTTTCTGCCATAAGGGTGGTATCATCTACATATCTGAGATTATTGCTATTTCTCCCGGCAATCTTGATTCCAGCTTGTGCTTCCTCCTTCATGATGTACTCTGCATATAATATAAATAAGCAGGCTGACAATATACAGACTTGATGTACTTCTTTTGCTATTTGGAACCAGTCTATTGTTCCAGGTCCAATTCTAACTATTGCTTCCTGAATTGCATACAGGTTTCTCAAAAGGCAGGTCAGGTGGTCTGGTATTCCCATCTCTTTCAGGTCTCTTTTATGTATGCACATATTATATTCCAAATGCATAGATTTCAAATTAGATTATTAAATGTTCTAGGATAAGGTATAGGAGAATAGTTATATGATCTTGAACAGCAAATCTTGAAAATTTGCTAAGCGTGATTCAAAACTAAAAGCCTTAAATGAAAAAAAAAAAAAAAAAAGACTGACAAATTTAACTGCATAGAAGTAGAGTTTTATCAAGTGAAACATTGCAAACAAATTAGGAAGTGTGTGTGTGCGTTTGTGTGTGTTTGTATTTGAGATCTCTTTCAAATCAATATAAAATAATAATCCACAAAAGAATTTATAGGCAGGAGTCATAATCAGGAATGTAAAAGGTACATGTGCATATACAGGTTTCATTGTAGCATTACTTACCATTTCAGAAACTAGAAACAAATATGCAACCCCATAGATGGCAGCCCACCAGGCTCCCCGATCCCTGGGATTCTCAAGGCAAGAACACTGGAGTGGGTTGCCATTTCCTTTTCCAATATATGACAGTGAAAAGTGAAAGTGAAGTCGCTCAGTCGTGTCTGACCCTCAGTGACCCCTTGGACTGCAGCCCACCAGGCTCCCCATGCATGGGACTTTCCAGGCAAGAGCACTGGAGTGGGATGCCATTGCCTTCTCCGTCAACCTATAGACACATGATTAAATCAACTATAGTATAGCCACACAAAGAGTAAACTACACAGCTATTAAAATAATATGAATGCACTTTGTATAACTTTTATGTATAATGTTTTTTATAACCAGGAACCACATTTAATTAAAGGAAAAGCAAAATTAGACTGGGAAAGGATACCCCCAAAACTGAAAAAATGTTCAGTTTCTTTAGAGATTATAAAAACTAAAGACATAATAATGAGAATGCAATAAAACCACCTCTTTCTCTCTTTCTCTCATTCAGATCCTTCTCTGAAATTATTTTACCTCTGTTATTTTTATCTTATACAAATAACATGGATGTAACCAAATTTAAGATCATGGATTTTTATTAAAATACCATCAAAAGTCCAACATTTGGGGAACTTGCAAGTAAAATAAGTATAATGTGAAATGAAAAAAAGCAAAAGAAGTACATATGTGTAGTGTCATCTCAAGTTAGTAAAAATGCATAGGAGGAAGGGACAAAAATTGCTCTGTTTTAAAAAATTCATTTCCTTCAGATCAGAAATTCCATAGCTGGGAATCTGTATTTTACCATTCAAAAGCCAGGCATCATTAAAGCATTATTTGTTGCAGCTTTATTTGTGACATCCCAAACACTGAAAACTAAATGACTAGAAATTTGAAATCTGTTAAGCGAGAGTTTGATATTTTCATATGATGGATTATTTTTCAGCTATTATGTGCTGAAAAAGAACTTTAAGTGGCATGCAAAACTACAGTGTCATATAAAAAGCAGAAAATATTAGAAAGGTACCTGACGTTAACTGTAAAATTCTATACTTTGGAAGAAATTCAGGAAGAAAATGCAATAAATTGCAATTTTCTTGTGTGGTGGGGTTATGGGCAATCTTGACATTTCCTTTATGCTTTTCTTCATTTTTCACATTTTCTCCTATGGGAATGTGCCAATATTAATCTCAGAAAATAGCCGTTTCTTTAAAAACAAGAATAAGTATGTGGATAGGTGTTTTTCAGATGAGTGTTCTATGCAATGATATCATTAGCTTCCCCTAAAACAATGATGCAACAAAAATTGGCCTTTAAACTTGAACAACCCATAGATCTGAGAGAAAGTGAAGGGCAGACCTTTAACTGTTGATTTTACTCTAGCTAAGGGACGAGGCATTCAGTAAAAATAATGTTAGGGATAGAAGGATAATTGTTGCCTTGAGGTCTGCACTGTGCTGCTTTGAAAGAAAAAAATTTGTGATAATGATATTTCTGAGTCAGTAAGACACAGACCTCTGGCTGTGAATAAAAACCTAAGAGAAATGTTTGTTAAAAAAAAAAAATCAAAGGATGAGAAAACAGCTTTCAATTCAATGAGGTTGAGCATAGGATTTTGTTTGCTAATTTTAAGCCTGATTAAAAGAGAAGTTTACAAAATCCCTTTGGAAGGGGGTGATGATTCATTTCTCAAAAAGATGATTCTAGAGTACCTTAACACCAAACTTGATTAACACATATAAATGCTCATGTTTTAATCATTAACACTGTTGAGAAGAACTAGGTGTAGAAAGGAACAATTAGGGTGGGGAGAATCACTGTCAAATCACAAACCCTCAGAAATTAAGATAAATGAAAGCAGAAGTTAGTGGGATTCGATATATACATCTCATTTATAGACATCTCTTTGGGAATTCAGCTGCAGGAGCTCTCCAAAGTAGATTGATTTTGAGTTCCTTATCAAACTAAGATCTTAAGTAAGTGGAAGTTACAGAGTTGGTATTTCAGTTCAAAGAAAAAGCAAATTTTGGTTTTTTTTTTTTTTTTTTTTTTTTTTTTTCCATTAAAATATTTTCAGTGGTTTTGGTTACATTTTGCACCCATGAGAGATCATGCCACTGCAACTGGGTAGATGACATTCTCCTACTGCACAATATTTGGTCACCTCACCATTCCTTGTGTCTTTCCTTCAGTATTCTGATCTACCTAACGGTATTACTATGTGCATGCTAAATCACTTCAGTTGTTTCCAACTCTTTGCAACCCTATGANTTTGCACCCATGAGAGATCATGCCACTGCAACTGGGTAGATGACATTCTCCTACTGCACAATATTTGGTCACCTCACCATTCCTTGTGTCTTTCCTTCAGTATTCTGATCTACCTAACGGTATTACTATGTGCATGCTAAATCACTTCAGTTGTTTCCAACTCTTTGCAACCCTATGAACTGTAGACCTCCAGGCTCCTCTATCCATGGGATTCTCCAGGCAAAAATATTGAAACGGACTGCCGTGGCTTCCTCCAGGGGATCTTCCTAACACAGGGTTGGAACCTTCCTCTCCTGTGGCTCCTGCATTGCAGGCGGATTCTTTAGCACTGAGCCATCAGGGTATCACTACACACTGCCCATTTGCCTAAATTGGGAGTCTAGGGGTCATTTTAGTCTTATTCTGCCTTCTCATATCAAATTTGGTCAAGTGAAGGCTTGAGGAAATATCCTAAGCAGCTCATGGTTAATCCACTCCCCCACTGCCATACTTTCCAGAATCTTGTCAGCTTCAACTTAAGCATCATAATAGCCTTCTTGGTAGCCTCCCATGCTGTCATTCTTACTCATTCAACCATATTGACAGCAAGATTATCTTGGGTTTGTGACTCAGAGGCTCACACCTTATACATACTCAATAAATATTTGGTAGATGTACCAGAGGATAAGTTCATCTAATGAATAGCAAAATGTCAGTCACATTATTCTTCCTTCTGCTTAAAGTCCCTCATCTCCACCCCTTTTTTGTACATATTGAAGCTAAAATCCTCTAACTAGATCTGGCTCTGTATTATTGTGATGTATAATAGTATATGATGAAAGTGAAAGAGGAGAGTGGAAAAGTTGGCTTAAAGCTCAACATTCAGAAAACTAAGGTCATGGCATCTGGTCCCATCACTTTATGACAAATAGATGCGGAAACAGTGGAAACAGTATCACACTTTATTTTTTGGGGCTCCAAAATCACTGCAGATAGTGACTGCAGTCATGAAATTAAAAGACGCTTACTCCTTGGAAGGAAAGTTATGTCCAACCTAGAGAGCATATTCAAAAGCAGAGATATTACTTTGCCAACAAAGGTCCATCTAGTCAAGGCTATGGTTTTTCCAGTAGTCATGTACGGATGTGAGAGTTGGACTGTGAAGAAAGCTAAGCGCCGAAGAACTGATGCTTGTGAACTGTGGTGTTGGAGAAGACTCTTGAGAGTTCCTTGGACTGCAAGGAGATCCCACCAGTCCATTCTGAAGGAGATCCGCCCTGGGTGTTCTTTAGAAGGAATGATGCTAAAGCTGAAACTCCAGTACTTTGGCCACCTCATGTGAAGAGTTGACTCACTGGAAAAGACTCTGATGCTGGGAGGGATTGGGGGCAGGAGGAAAAGGGAATGACAGAGGATGAGATGGCTACCGACTCAATGGACATGAGTCTGAGAGAACTCCGAGAGTTGGTGATGGACAGGGAGACCTGGTGTGCTGCAATTCATGGGGTCGCAAAGAGTCAGACACGACTGAGCAACTGAATTGAACTGAACTGAACTGATACAGATATTCCTCAATGTATGAAGGGATTATTTCTCAATAAATCCATCATAAATTAAAAATATATTAAGTCAAAACTGTATTTAAAATACTGCTAAGGTGGCTGAAAGGGATGCAAACTGATCTCTAAACTCCATCCCAGACACACCCAGGAGAGCTAACAGATACCCTACAAAATAACCACAGAGATTTTTCAAATCCCACACTTGTGCCCTAGGCCTACAGTGGATTCAAAATGACCACAGGGAATCCTCCAAGTAATCTTAGGCAGTTAGGGGCCCATTANGGATGCAAACTGATCTCTAAACTCCATCCCAGACACACCCAGGAGAGCTAACAGATACCCTACAAAATAACCACAGAGATTTTTCAAATCCCACACTTGTGCCCTAGGCCTACAGTGGATTCAAAATGACCACAGGGAATCCTCCAAGTAATCTTAGGCAGTTAGGGGCCCATTAAGACCTTTTAGAACTAACACCTAAAAAAAGATGTCCTTTTCATTATAGGGGACTGGAATGCAAAAGTAGGAAGTCAAGAAATACCTGGAGTAACAGGAAAATTTTGTCTCGGAGTACAGAAGGAAGCGGGGCAAAGATTAATAGAGTTTTGCCAAGAAAATGCACTGGTCCTAGCAAACATCCTCTTCCAACAACACAAGAGAAGACTCTACACATGGACATCACCAGATGGTCAACACCGAAATCAGATTGATTATATTCTTTGCAGCCAAAATGGAGAAGCTGTATACAGTCAGCAAAAGCAAGACCAGGAGCTGATAGTGGCTCAGATCATGAACTTCTTATTGCAAAATTCAGACTGAAATTGAAAGAAGTGGAGAAAACCACTAGATCATTCAAGTATGACCTAAATCAAATCCCTTGTGATTAACAGTGGAAGTGAGAAATAGTTTTAAGGGAGTAGATCTGATAGACAGAGTGCCTGATGAACTATGGATGGAGGTTCGTGACAGGGATCAAGACCCTCCCCATGAAAAAGAAATGCAAAAAAGCAAGATGGCTGTCTGGGGAGGCCTTACTAATAGCTGTGAAAAGAAGAGAAGTGAAAAGCAAAGGAGAAAAGGAAAGATATAAGCATCTGAATGCAGAGTTCCAAAAAATAACAAGTAGAGATAAGAAAGCCTTCCTCAGCAATCAATGCAAAGAAATAGAAGAATACAAAAGAATGGGAAAGACTAGAGATCTCTTCAAGAAAATTAGAGATACCAAAGGAATATTTCATGCAACGATGGGCTCGATAAAGGACAGAAATGGTATGGACCTAACAGAAGCAGAAGATATTTAAAAGAGGTGGCAAGAATACACAGAAGAACTGTACAAAAAAGAGATTCACAACACAGATAATCATGATGATGTGATCACTCACCTAGAGCCAGACATCCTGGAATGTGAAGTCAAATGGGCCTTAGGAAGCATCACTACGAACAAAGCTAGTGGAGGTGACGGAATTCCAGTTGAGCTATTTCAAATCCTGAAAATTTGGAAAACTCAGCAGTGGCCACAAGGCTGGAAAAGGTCAGTCTTCACTCCAATCCCAAAGAAAGGCAACGCCAAGAATGCTCAAACTACTGCACAATTGCACTCATCTCACATGTTAGTATAGTAAAGCAATGCTCAAAATTCTCCAAGCCAGGCTTCAACAATACATGAACTGTGAACTTCCAGATGTTCAGCTGGTTTTAGGAAAGGCAGAGGAACCAGAGATCAAATTGCCAACATCCATTGGATCATGGAAAAAGCAAAAGAGTTCCAGAAAAACATCTATTTCTGCTTTATTGACTATGCCAAAGTCTTTGACTGTGTGGATCACAATAAACTGTGGAAAATTCTGAAGGAGATGGGAATACCAGATCACCTGACCTGCCTCTTGAGAAATCTGTATGCAGGTCAGGAAGCAACAGTTAGAACTGGACCTGGAACAACAGACTGCTTCCAGATAGGAAAAGGAGTATGTCAAGGCTGTATATTGCCATCCTGCTTTTTTAAATTATAGGCAGAGTACATCATGAGAAATGCTGGGCTGGAAGAAGCACAAGCTGGAATCAAGATTGCCAGGAAAAATATCAATAACCTCACATATGCAGATGACACCACCCTTATGGCAGAAAGTGAAAAGAATGAAAAAGCCTCTTGATGAAAGTGAAAAAGTTGGCTTAAAGCTCAACATTCAAAAAATGATGATCATGGCTTCTGGTCCCATCACTTCATGAGAAATAGATGGGGAAAGAGTGGAAACAGTATCAGATTTTATTTTTCTGGGCTCCAAAATCACTGCAGATAGTGACTGCAGCCATTAAATTAAAAGACGCTTAGTTCTTGGAGGAAAAGTTATTACCAGCCTAGATAGCATATTCGAAAGCAGAGATATTACTTTGCCAACAAAGGTCTGTCTGGTAAAGGCTATGGCTTTTCCAGTAGTCACGTATGGATGTGAGAGTTGGACTGTAAAGAAAGCTGAGTGCCGAAGAATTGATGCTTTTGAACTGTGGTGTTGGAGAAGACTCTTGAGAGTCCCTTGGACTGTAAGAAGATCCAACCAGTCCATCCTAAAGGAGATCAGTCCTGGGTGTTCATTGGAAGGACTGATGCTGAAGCTAAAACTCCGATACTTTGGCCACCTCATGTGAAGAGTTGACTCACTGGAAAAACCTTGATGCTGGGAGGGATTGGGGGCAAGAGGAGAAGGGGACCACAGAGGACAAAATGGCTGGATGGTATCACCAGCTCGTTGGACATGAGTTCGAGTGAACTCTGGGAGTTGGTTATGGACAGGGAGGCCTGGCGTGCTGTCATTCACGGGATCGCAAAGTGTCAGACACGACTGAGCGACTGAACTGAACTGAAGTGCTCAAAAATATTCTGTATCTAATTATGAAAGACTGTATTATGGGAAAACATAAACAATACAACTTGCCATTATATAACTTGAAATCGACCTTGAACGTACGCCCATTTGCATCCCCTTTCATTGACTGGTGGTGGGTACAAGCCCATACTTTGCCCAAGACATAACCAGAAGGAGGAAACTTGAAGTATGAAAGGGGGAAGCCAAGAAGGATTGACAGGAAGGATGAGGAGGACCCCTTTGGGAATGCCTGACTAATAAAAAATAAATCTCTGCTTGAGCTGACCTGAGCTATAATTTGTCTATTGTTCTACATATTTTAGTTCATTGCTCCAAATTTTTGTTGGGATAAGACAAGAACTGACAAAGTGAAATAAAACATCCTGACATATACCTAAACTACCAAACACCCTACCTTCAATGTGCTCAGAACACTTCCATTAGTTTACTGTTAGGCCTGAACCTATTTTATATAAAATGTTGAACATCTCAGGTAATGCATTAAATACAGTGGTGCTGTCCTGGTGGCTCAGTGGTAAAGAACCTGCCTGCAATGCAGGAGATGCAAGTTCAGTCCCTGAGTTGGGAAGATTCCCTGAAGAAGAATCAACCCATTCCAGTATTCTTGCCTGGAAAATCCCATGGACAGAGGAGCCTTGTGGGCTACAGTCCATGGGGTTGCAAATCAGTTGGACACGACTTAGAGACTAAACAGCAACTTAGAGACTAAACCAACTGAAAGTGAAAAACAGAAAGGTTGTCAGTACATCAGTCATTTACTGTCATGATTCTGTGACTGGGAGCTGCGGCGACTGCCCTGCTCAGCCTCAGGAACGTGTAATGTGCTGAGAATTGCGGGCCCAGAGAAAGCTCAAATTTCACAAAATTCGAAGTTTGATTTCTACCAAATGCTTGTTGATCATCTTAAAGTTGAAAAGGCATTAACTGGGACCCCCTGTATTGGGTCTTCATCTCAGTTTCTAGCAAAGAGCTCCTAAAACCCTTGGCATTTTCTAAGTGTGGGAGGGTGAAGGTGCCTTTTGTTGGGTTAATCAAGTAAATTTTGGATCCCATCTAAGGATGGGGGCTGGTTGCCAGAGGAACCAATGGCATGATTAAGGGTTGAAACTTTCGGTCACAACCCCTTGGCTTCCAGAGAGGGGAGAAAGGTTGGAGGTTGAATCAGTTATCAATGAGCAATAATTTCATCAATCATGGCTATGTAATGAGCTATCCATAAAAACCCAAACAGGATTTGGTGACTTCCGGGTTGGTGAACACATGGAGATTTAGGGAGAATTGACACTTGGAGGGAACATAAAAGCTCTGGCACTTTCCCCATATCTTGCTCTATGCAACTCTTCCATCTGATAGTTCTTGAGTTATATCCTTTTTATAATTTATTTAGTAAGTAAAATAGTTCTCTGATTTCTATGAGTTGTTCTAGCAAATAAATCAAACTCAAAAATGCCATCATGGAAACTTCTGATTTATAGATAGTAGGTCAGAAACACATGTGACAGCTTGGACTTTCAACCAGCATCTGAAGCCAGTAGGTGGAGCTAACCCCTGAATCTATGGAATCTGATGCTGCCTCCAAGTAGGTAGTGTCAGAATGATTTGAATTGTAGGACACCCAGTTGGTATCCCAAAAATTGTTTGTCAGTGAGAGGACCCCCTCCACACATTGAAATTGGGTTCAGTAAACCCAAAGAAGCCCCACAAATCTTTTCAAGTTCACCTCTGGACAATTATAGATTCTGGTGCACAGTATATCTCAAGTGGTGTAGGCATGATGAAGTGAAGTGAAGTGAAAGTTGCCCAGTCGTATCTGAATCTGCGACCCCATGGATTGTAACCCGCCAAGGCTCCTCTGTCCATGGAATTCTCCAGGCAACAATACTGGAGTGAATAGCTGTTCCCTTCTCCAGGGGATCTTCCCAACCCAGGAATCGAACCCAGGTCTCCCACATTGCCGGTGGATTCTTTACCATCTGAGCCACCAGGGGAGCCACTAAGCATGCGAGGTGCTGAGCTAGAACAGCAGTTCTCGAGCCTCCCAATTCATCAGACTCAGCTAGAGGGCTCATAAAAACAGGTTGACGAGTTTCTCTTTCAGAGTTTATGAGTCAGGAGGTCCAGAGTTGGGCCTGAGAATCTGCATTTCTATCCATTTCTCAGATGATGCTAGTTTTGCCAGGTTAGAGAACTTCTGAGAAAGAGTATATTTAAAAAATCCTTTTATCTATGATAGCAAAGGATATTGGGTGTCATCAATATCTGTAAGGCATTTTTTTTATAACTTAAAATAATTTTGTTCAAAATAATACTTGAAATGATTTGAAGTGATGATTTTGTTTTGAACTAGGCCAGAGAAGCTAGAGCAATTTTATAAAAGGGACTATGGTGTCTTACAACTTCCCAGGTGGTGCTAGTGGTAAAGAATCCACCTGCCAATGGAAGAGACATAAGATATGTAGGTTTGATCCCTGGACTGGGACAATCCCGTGATGGGGGGCAGGACATCCCACTCCAGTATTCTAATCTGGAGAATTCCATGGACAAGGAGCCTAGTGGGCTATGTTCCATAGGGTCTCAAAGAGTTAGAAACTATTGAAGTGACTTAGCACAGCACAGCACGTGGTATCTTAGGGAATGCATTTTTATATTCTTGAGCTCAGAAAAAAAGAAAGAAAGAAAGAAAATTTATCTCTGATCATGAATAGTTGAGCTGTAAAGTTCTGGTGACTAAGAGTATGGGCTTTCTTCGCTCAGTATGATAATCTCAAGGTCCGTCCATGTTGCTGCATATAAAAATATGTTATTCTTCCTTATGACTAAGTAATATTCCTTTGTGTGTATAATATGTGCATGTATGTAGACATATATACACTAATACCGAATGAAGTAGTTCAGTTCAGTTCAGTCACTCAGTTGTGTCCGACTCTTTGTGACCCCATGAATCGCAGCATGCCAGG